>JAOQMQ010000196.1:6043715-6058031 GCA_027563845.1 Erythroxylum subrotundum
GGGGGGAGAGGTAGGAGAGAGAGAGGGAAAATTTGAAAATTTTTGAAAATTTTGCAAAAAAGTCCCCTAATTTTTTAAAATTTCCGGTACAAGCCGGTTCCGCCGAAATTGGCCGGTACCGACTGATATATTTGACCGGTACCACCTACACCTATACCAATACCGATTTTCGGCAGGAACGGAACGTACTGGCCGGTACGGTACATAATACAAAACACTGGTTAATACACTATCTGAATATGAAGCTCAACAATGTTAAAAGGTTTAAGTTAATTCAATTAAAACAGGGACAAAAGATAAATGTGGTTTGTATACAAATATATAGTCGAATGACTTACCGTTTTAAGTCGAGGTATAGATCTTATATGTAAACCACTCTTCTTCTTTTTTCTTTTTTTTGACATTGACCACTCTTCTTAATATAATGCAATTGAAAGCAATAGTTTGATGAGTGATGAGTAATGTCAAATGTTCATTAAGTATTGAAAAAAATTTATAGTTGATAAATGATTCCTTGCCTAATTACATACGAGATGAGATCTTCTGTGCCTATAACTCAGTTCTAGTTATGTGTCAGAAGATCTCATCCATAACAGATTTCGTCATACTTACATATGTTACACGAAATGGATTAGTTGATAGTTGTCATAATAATCGTAACTCAACTTATAATTTGCTTATTATACTTTAGGTGATGAACTTCTTTTGAATTTGTTCACTCATAAGAAATTAAGAATATAATTTTGTGAGAATTAGAAGGAAATGTTGGTATATTTTAGGGCCATTATTTTTTTAATTTCTATATTTTTAATATACATGATAACAAGATTCTTAATTTATCTTTGTAGAATGCTATATCCTTATTTAAAGAAAATAATTGAATTATTGTCTTGCTATGTTTGACTGTTGTAGTAGGTTGTTAAAGAAGTAGTTAAAGTAAACACTAGTGCTAACCCTTCTGCAAAAAGAGGAGGGAAAGATAAGGCATTGATGATCAAACTGCCAAAGATGTTAATATTGTTGACACATTTAGACTTTTATATAATTATCGTTTTGTTTTTTTAGTTAAAATTTTTCTTATCCAAGTAGACCAAATTGATGTTCATCTACTTCACAATAGCGATCTACTTTTAACAAGAAGTAATTTGTGACCTTTATGAAGAGATAATTAATGCAACAAGTGACAATTGCTCAAATTATTAAAAAAAAATGGAAGTATGAAAGGCATTGGTACCTATGAAAGTATGAACATAGATATTTCCTATGTAATCTTTGATTATGAAGTGATTAGATTAATTATCCTAACAATTGCTAATTCCAAAGCATATGCGTTATTCTTATATGATTTAAACAAGAAGGTGACTACCAATAAATTAGCATAAACTTGATTTGGAATATGAAAACACTCTTATAAAAATATGTAGGATTTATCTAAGTTGAATCATATAGTTCTTCGTAACTAAACAACACTTTAAAAGAGATGTATAAAGAGAAAGCCAAAATGTAAATAACATCTATAGATTTCAATTATAAAACTAGAGGTTTTATATTTCATTTTAATCTTTATTCATTTCTTCCTGTTATTTATTATTAATGAAGATCAGTTGCAATCTCATCTTGATGTTGTAATTGCTATAGAAGGATTAAAATAACTAGAATTTCTTTGTGACAAAACTAATGATTCAACTGCTATAAGAAAGGGAGAAGAGCATGGTTCCATATAAGGAAATCACTTCAAAAAAGAAAGATCAAGCCATTGAGAACCAACTTGTGATGAAGTTAACGGTTCAATTGCTATAACTAAAGTTTTGAAACTCAGACCGGATATCGAACCGGAGGTTTTATTGGTCATCGAATCGATGTGACGTCATAATTACGCAATAATTATATTTAATTATATATAATATTAGTAATATTAAAAAAATAAAAATATACCAAATAATATTAAAAATATTTTAAAAATAAAAAAAATAAAAAATTTATTGAACCAGCGGTCGAACCGGTTCTACCAGTCCCGGTTCGACCGGTCAATTGACTGGTTCCCACTGGTTCAATTGGAGAGTAATTTTTAGGGGTCACGGGGACCGGATAGCCGACCGGTCACCGGTCAAACCGGTCAAACCAGCCGGTCCGATCCGGGTTTCAAAACCATGGTTATAACACAATAAGATGAGCATGATTTGACAAAGGAAGAATCTTTCATTAGAGCTGCAGAATTAATAGGTAAATTTAGAATGACTAAATAGGCATTTATTACATTTTGGCTTGAATATTTACACAAAAAGTATCAATTCACTCCATAATTGGAAATTTATCTCAAAAGGTTCTTTTTAGTAGTTTGAAAGACCCACCAATAGATGAGAGGCTTCCAACCCAAATTTGAATCCACATATGCATGTTAATACCATTCCATGTTTGTATATTTGTGGGATCTTATACCCTTTTATGAATTTGAATTTAGTTATGTATTTATAAGGTTATTGCTTAACTTTAGATAGATGTTAACTTGTGTTTCCACGACCTTTAAATTGACTCATATGTCAAGTTCCTTAAAACTTGTGTTTCTTACAAAAGGAAATAAATCATAAAACTTATGGGTAAGTTTTTCATTATACTATAGTCCATTGTAAACTATTAAGTTTCAAATTAATAATATGCATTATGCTTAGGATATTCATTGATGTTATCACCCATCTCTATCAATAAAATATTTATAATAAAATATTGTAACTAACAAATCAAAAGAATCGTGAAAAATTAAGTTGAAGTATGTTAAACTAATAAGAAGTTCATAATTACAACTATGACAATAGAATTTCTTAAAGTAACAAAACTCGTATTATGTTATTATATAATTATTTACACAAATAAAATACCAACACTTCAGGTGCTCTAAATACTACTACTGTTTAAAAAGTTACCATCACTATGTATAAAAATTATCACTATGGTCTACAAAACATATTGTAACATTATACAAAAAATATCTTCACTATATAAAAAGTATTACCATTGTTTACAAAAGATATCGCTACTCTGTAAAAAAAAGTACCACCATATTATACAAAATATATCACCAGTTCATATTGAAACAAAAAATATCATCAAACTTATTTAAAAAATATCTCCACTCTTTACAAAAATTACTACAACTTTATACAAATTACCACCAAATTATACAAAAAAAATATTCAATATTATAAATACCACAGGTTTATATTCCAAATATTATAATTTATTCAAAAAATATTAGCACCCTATATAAAAAATAACATCATTTTTTACAAAATTTACTATTACTTTATACAAAAAAAATCACTAGTTTGTATTTGTAATATCACAACTCTATAAAAAAATGTCACTACTTTATACAAAACACCACCATGCTATACAAAAAATACTATTATTTACACGCAAAAAATATCTAACTCTATACATAAATTACAACTAAAGTTTTAGAACTCCTCCTAAGCTTTCTATAGTATCTTGAGTCATCTTAATCAAATGTCATATGAGAAAGTTGTATCTAATTAAAGAAACATTATTTTAAATTGTCTATAATTTTTTCTTTTTAAAGAGAGGTATGAATTAGGAAAATATTGTGCCCTAACTAGTAGTCTTCACTTTTTATAAAAAAAAAAAACTCAAAATACAAAAGTGTTAAAGCTCTTTTTCGTCTTTCTATAATATCTTGAATCATCTCAATTATAGGTCAAATGAGAAAGTTGTGCTTAATTTAAGAAGTATTATTCAAATTGTCCAAATTTTTTTCGAGAGAGACAGGTTGGAACACGGTTGTGTTCTTCACTCTCTCTCAAAAAACTAAAAAATAAAAATTTTCTCTCGAATGAGAAAGTTGTGCCTAATTTGAAGAAACATTATTGAAATTGTTTATAATTTTTCTTTCAAAAGGGAAACATAAGTAGGGACACGATTGTATTTTAGATCGAGTTCTTCATTTTTTCTTAGAAAACTAAAAAAAAGCTTAGATCTCTTTATAAGTTTTATTTTTTTGGAATAAAAATAATTCATTGAATGAAATAAATGAAAATACATATTGGCACAAAAGCTAGCAAGTTAAACCAAATCAGCCACTCTTAGGCAAGACTATACAAGGCGTAGAACAAACAAAGTATCAGGTTAGCTCAAAATGACAACAATCAGTTCAGATCATTCTAGTCTATGAGGATTTTGTTGTTGAATTTATACTTACCTTTCTATAGTTGTAAGTGCATTCTAATACTATTAAAAATAGTCTTCAAAAGGACTTGTGGAGAGTTGGAAGTTAATATGAAGATTCTACCATTTCTTTCATTCCAAATGCTAGCAACAATGTATGAAGTGGATATGAAAAATAACCAGTGATTCCCCCATACATAAATCTTATTTGAGTACTCCATACTGTGATGTCAGATCAATCAGTTGGAGGATTAAAAATGCCACACTTTGCCAATATGGATTTCCAGATAGTAGTCGAATAGGAGCAAGAGAAGAAGAAATGATTATGAGATTTATTATGAGTTCAACATAAGAAGCACCAATTAGGGATCATCAGAAACTTACCAATCATGTCCATCGTAGCCAAACTTAGTTTAAAAGATTGCTAAAGAGTGTGTGCATGTCTGGATTTATGATTCTTGCACCATACCACCTGGAAAGAAGGAACCTGAGAGTGTTTTATTCTGTAAACCAACCTAGCTGACCTTGTAAAGAAAAGTCCAAATTATTCTAATATCTACAAAGTTCCATCTTGTTGTCCTTTTAAAGTAAAGTTGGAGATTGATTAGATTAAACTCAAAAAGCAGTTAGTGTTATTGAGTTGCTTTAGAATTGTCAACCCATGAGCTACACTTGCACTACTAGAAATTTGGTTCTTGAAAAGGTGAAGATTAGGAACTGAATGGAGGGGCTCCTGATTAAACCAAGGGTCTATCCAGAACCTGAAAATTTCCCTATTGCCTGTTAGGAATTTGCAGTGAGACTTAAGTCTTTCCCTAACCTTTCCAATGTGCTTTACCAAAGCTTATGCATTTTTCGGAATGGGGAAATCTCACAAAGACTTGTCTTGGATATAGAAAACATTAATCTATGTCACACACAGGGATTGCCTATCTTGGATCAATCTCTAATTCTTCTTGGTAGGCATGGAAAGATTCATCAACCCAATGTTCAAGATACCTAGACCCTTGCTTCTTATGCAAACATGCACTACAAGAAATTATATTTTTAGTGAAAGCAAAAGTTGTCACTAAAAGAAGTAATATTATTCACTATTATTAATAGTGTCCAATTTTTAAAGTCGTCACCTCCGTCACTAATGAAATAGTGACTAATTTATAAAATTGGTCACAATTATGCAACATTTTTGTAACAAAAGTATTGACACTAAAAGCTATGAAATGTGTGACAAAACCACATGGTAACAGTAACTTTACATATTTATAACAAATTTGTTGACATAAACAATATCAAGTAGTGATAAATAAAGTCATAACAGTACTTCATTTTATTGTAGCAACATCGTCGTTAGTAAAATAATTTAAAACAATGACAAAATATTTGTCACTTGAGTTTTTTTTACAGTGTCCATTACTTCTTGGTCACTAATATTTTAAGAAAAATGTGTCATTTTGTCACAAAAAAGAAAATTTATTCTTACAAAAAATATTGTCACTAATGTGTTTATTATTATCACAAATAAAACTATTAATTCAACAATAGAATTGCATTAGTGGTAATAAAAATTTGCATCAGTGACCATATTGTCTAACAAATTCAATCACAAGTATGAAAATTATACGTTACAATAATGTTGTCACTAAATAAAGATTGTGTTACATTAGACTTATTACTAATGTGTTTGTGTTTGATACAAATATCATCATCTTCATATCCTCCAGAGAGCGCCACTAATTGAGCACCATACTTAGACTGACCAGCAATGCCCGCAACATGAGGAAGGTGGGCACCCTATTGTCTGCACTCAAGCCTATCCTCCCAACACTCTCCAACTAAGACACTCATATTTCTCACATGATCATTCTCAGCAAGAATTGGTCCAAAATGGTAAGGAGGTACAGTCACAAACACCTTCCTACTACAAGCATTAGCCTTGACATTCTTCTTTGCACGCTCTGTGGTGTATGCTTTGCCCAGCCTGTCTTGGTTGTGCACGAACTGATACACCTTAGGGGGTGCGTTGGTAGCACCTGATTGTGAAGTTTTGGCCATACGGATGGCAAAAACAAGCATGGAGTTGATACGAGGATTGTGTACCATCTTTTTAGGGATTTGATCGCAGCAATTTGCACACGTTTGCTTCCTCTGTGCAATCCATTTCTGGAAGCACTTGAGGCAAAAGTTATGACCACATAACATCTACAATAAAACCCACAACAAGATATATGTTCCAGTTGAAGGATCTAAATCAACAACTAAGCTAGATGTTCATAACGACATCATATTCACATTTTAACTAACTTTAAATAAAGAAATGAGAGAAATTGATACCATCATAGGCCTTTTTGGCAACTACATGCAAAATGAACAGATCAATCTTCCATTAAGAATATCGAGGAGATGATTATCTCTGGCGTTGACTTTGGTTGAGTCCGATGAAGAAGGCGCTCCTTTACTAAGAAGCTCCAGGCGTCTCTTGGCCTTATCCAAGTCGAAAAATGAAGAGTCATTCTCGATGGCATGAATCGAGGCAATGATGTCGAACGTGGATGAAGCTTAAGTTTGTACAGATGATTCCTATTATTGATCATTAAAAACCCGCTATCAAGTCAAAAACTCCAGAACACACACCAAGCGCTTCATAAACTATGAAAAGTTTGAAATTTTCACAGAAAATGGTTTTCACAAACCCAAAAGACAACATTTCTTACGAGAAAAACAAATGAATGATTTCACTGTCTAAACAAAGTCTTGAAAAATGAAAGTTAGAGGCATTGGACTGCATAATGAATTGGAAAATCTAGAAGAACACAATCAAAACTGTAAAACATTAATACAAAAGATGTAACCGAAAAATTTATCAATACAATATGAGTATAGACGAGAACGTAAGAAGTGAGAAAGAGAGAAAGGAAGAGAGTACCCATCGGATCAGAGTAAAGCAAATCTTAGTAACCAGTGACTAGGGTTTGCATGTAGTGAAGAAGAGAGAGCCTAAGCTTTTAATAATACAAAACCCTAGTCTTAGACATCAAGTCTGGTCGTTCATCATTGTCTTGTGTAGGTTTCATTTTGGGCTCAACATCTAATTGGCCCAAGCCCAACAATGTTCTGTAATAAAGTATTAACTAATTTGATGTTGTCTTTAAAGTCAAAAATTAAAACCAAAAAAAGGGAGTTTTAAAAAAGAATTTAGAAATGAAGGAACAAAATAAAAAGCCACTATGTTAACTTCCGACTTGAACAACTAGAGACATGAAGTGGTGCAAGTTGTCGAATGCATATAGTAACTTCCGACTTGAAAAGGCTAGCATGCTTTCTTTCAACATTCTTCTTGACAAGTCTAGCATTGATTGTTGGTCCTCGTCCACATTTTTTAGAATTTACATTTCCTATTTAAAAAATAACAATTAATAGGCATATATAATATTATATTAAAAATTTAAATGTATAATCATATAATTTTAAAGATCAAGTTATCAATGCTAACAACAACTATTATATTCTAATTGCAAATAATAGTAATTATTATTATGAACAATACAATTATAATTATGATTATATTTACAATAAAGAAACCACATTCACAATATAACGCAACTTAAACTCAAACATGATATGACGAATTTAAAACTGTGCCTATTTGAAAGATGATCAGGGCTTGATTTGATAGTTCAATTTTGATATAATCAAATTTTGAATTAAATCAATATTATTTTAATTATTTATTTTTTATGAATGATGATGAAACAAATTCAGTAAGTGAAGATGAGGATGGCGACGATGACAATAATTGAGCATTGGTAAGAATTTTGTTTTTAAATTTAAAATAGGTTAAGAGTTTTGCTTAATGTTTTGGAACAAGATTTTCATTATATTTAAACATTTATTTATTTTGATTTTTATTTTGATGAAATTTCAAAGTTATGTTTAGTAAATATTTATTGATATATAAAATATTACTTTTGGATTATCAATATATGTAGTTTGAATATTTTATAAGAAAATATTTAAATTTTTTTGCAAATAATAATATTAAAGAAAAACTAGTGACAAGTAGTTTCTAATCCTTAAAATTCATAAAATAATAACAAAAATTAATCATTAGAATGGTTAATTTTAATATTTTATTATAACAAGAAATATTTATCATTAATTTGTTAAGTTTATATTGACAATAACCTTTGTAACAAAAAGTTGATGATTAAGTTACAACAGAATTTCGTGTCACAAAAATTACAAATAGTAGTGACCATAGTGATAATGATGTTTTTGTGACAATATTAAATGGACACTAACTAATTAAACTTTTATTGACAAAAGTTTTCATCACAAAAGTAAAATATCGTGTGATGGTAAACCGTTTCGTCACAACAAAAGAAAAATATTGGTGACCAAATCATGTTTTGTTACAAAAAATAGAAAATATTAGTGACCAACATATGTTTTGTCACAATTATAATCTATTCCAGCCAAAATTACTTTGGCATCAAATTGCATATGCTTTGTTACAGAACTTAATGATAAAATAAAATTTTGACACCATTAATATATTAATAATGACAATTTAATTGTGAGATATACTAAATTATCACAATTGTCATTGTATTAGTGACAAAAAAATAAATTATCACAACTAATCTAAACAATAGTGCTAATCAATTGTTTTATCACAAAAAATCTCATATCTGTGACAAAATGATAGTTAGTCATAAAAAAGTTTGTCACTAACAGGCTGATTGGAACACAGCGAATTGAATTCATTAACGAATTGAATTCAATTGCATTAATGAGATTGAATTGAATTCAATTTACACTGTTTGGAACAAATCTAGTAATATTAGAATTGAATTCAATTACACTGTTTGAAACAAATACAATAAGATTATAATTGAATTCAATTATTTCATATAACACATTTAGCCTTGACTAAAAAATAATGTTATTAACTAATAAGCATTCACATTTACATAGTGCAACTTATAAACATCAATTTCATTATAAGTAATATCATCAAAAAAATTATTATTAAAATGAAAAGAAAAAATTGATTTCAAATGATATCAGGCTAGACCGAATTAATTATTGAAATAAATAAATTTAATTATTGAAAAACAATTTTCTTAATTTTAAGAATTCTAATTAATTAATTTCAATCTAATTGAAACCAATTAATTTTTATTTTAAAACCCACTTTTCTAAAATTAATTAGGAATCAATATATTATTAATCTTAATCATATTAAGAAAAATAATTTCATATTAAGAAAAATAATTGCCTTAAGTTTGGGATTGAATTGATAATTAATATAATTTAATAATTAAACTCTTGAAAAAATTAAACTTAATTCCAAAACAATCATGATAAAATCAACCTTTGAAAACAATTAAAAAACTCTTTTCTAAATTTATCAAGATTTAAAAGTTCTTAATTTTTAATTAAAAAAGGCTTAGAAAATTTTTGAAAGAAGAAAAAAAAAGATATCTGGCGCTATGTGAGTATAAAATTCATGTTGGAATAAAGGATATATTGGGTTTGTGCATGAAAACAGAAGAGAGGGGCTCTTGGAATTCAATTCACATGACTTGGGGCGTGAATTGAATTTGTTAAGAAAGTGGGTTTTAAACCCACAGCAGAATTCAATCCATCCTCTTTTGTTGTTCCAAACAGATGAATTGAATTCAATTCATCTCCTTCCAAACAGCCTGTAAATATCTTAACTCTTGTAGTGACGTGTCTGCCCATTTAACCTTTCCTACTTTGAATTTCATTCTATATCCATACCAAAGAAAGTCTCTAAATGTTTTTTCAATCCTCTTGATAATATAATTGGGAATCTTGAGTTATCTTGATTAGAATATTATCAAAATTGCCTAGAACATTTTCTTTTTGGAGAGAGACACGTGCTATGAAATTAAACTATAGTTAACAATTAGATACATAATTAAAACAATTAAATAAAGTTATAGAATCCATGTTGCTCTATTTTATTTCCCCCCTCACATTCTTCATCATCACCATATGCACATTTTACAATTTAATGAATCCATTTTCCTTTTTCCTTTGATATAAAAATTCAGTAACTTATGTGCAGATCTAGAAAAACTTAAGAAGCTTAATGCCCTTAATACCACCAACTTATTTGAGAGATATTTAAATTAACCAAATTTAGGGAACCTCTAACAGTAAAGATGATCATATAGTTTATAAGTTCATATTTTTATGGATTTTGTGAACTTAACCATCAACAGCACTGTTAATGTGTAAGCAAATGTAAGAGGAACACCCAATAAATATACGTGTGTTGCATCACCAAATCTCATTTGTGATTAAGAGAATTTAAGGTTTCTGATTCCCTAAACTTTAAGGTTTTAGATTATTTAGTTTCATGTAAGTTGACAATGTGGCCTATACAAAAAATAATATTACTTTACAAAAAGAATACCATTGCCTTATTAACAAAAAATACTTCACTCGGTATCAAAAGTAACACTTTATTTTACAAAAAAGAAAGAATACCATAACTTCGTACCGCCATAATATACAAAAATAGTACCACACATTGCAATGTCAATAAGTGGTTCTACAAGGAAGAAGATATTTTTATAAGAAAAACTTCTTGTCTTCTGTTTCTATAAAATAAAATGTTTATAAGAAATGAGATAAAATATAAATTATTCTAACTAAATATATTCATAAATCAAGACATTATTCATTTTTTTTATACATGCAAAATAAATATAGTAAAACAAGATTCACAATAAAATTTATTGTATTTTATGACTTTATATTTATTCAAATATAAATTTTAAAAATTCAAATCACAATATAAATTATGTCGAATAAGTACTTTTATTACATTATATGTTGCAATATAAATTAATTAATAGCTTGATATAACATTAAGATAACATATATTTTTTCATATAAATACATTTATAAAATGAAGCGTAATTAAATGCACAATAAGTTAAAATTTATTAACATGCTAATGAACATCATTATTCTATATCAAGATGAAATAGAACTTTGATGATTAACATATACATTAGTAAAATAAAAAGGATTTTAATTTTTATAAAATGAATTAAAACCTTTTTATACTTATAAAGACATCTTGTTTTGCTTTTTATTATAATCTTGTAAGTAACGGATAAGATAAGGATTAGGAAATTTGGAATGGACTATAAATAATCCTAGGTTTTTAGTAGTGGGCAAACATAACTTCTTCTTTTTTTCCTCTCTCTTTTTCTTTTTTTTTGGTCTTAACTGAAACTCTCTATTTGAAAATTTAACATTAGTTTATTTGTTTAGACAATACATCATTTTGATTAATTCTTATTATGATATTATTATCAACATTACACATTACTTTATTTAATTTATTTAACAATTATTTTGTTTTGTTTCAATGATTTTATATCATAAAATAAGTTCATTATGTTTTTTTTAATTTTATTCTTATAAAAAATCATACACAATTATTTAAAATTAATAATTTATTGAATAATTAAAAATAATTTTAATTATTTATCTATTAAATGCATATTTTTTAATTAATTAATAATATTACATAATATTTTAATTAATTATTTAAAAAATCAATTACATATTAATAATCAAACATAAGTAAAAAATTGTCATTATCATTTTTAATATTTGATACCAAATATTGGTATAACTATTAACTTAAATAATTTCATTCGTATTCTGACTTTTCATTGGCATTCTTATGTTGTTGTTCTAATTTCTTTATTATGGGTTATCAAATAGACAAAAGTGTCGGCTCAATCCAAACTCATTCATTGATTTTTATTAAATTTAATAGTAATAGTAACTGGGGAAAAACAGTCCTGAAGGCTTATTAGTAATACAAATTATCAATTTTGAAAAGCAAGTTACGAACTTGCAGAAGAAAAAAACTAGCATACAACCTCAAATTTGGTCAGAACATAGACCCAAATACGCTAACTGAAATGAATGATAATTTCTAAGTCATCGAACATGATTTAATTAACGAACGTATAATCTGTAGATGATACAAAGGATCAATCAACATGGTGTTACTGCAGGAAATCGTTTTCTTGGTGTTCCAGTTCCAGGATCGTAGCGGCATCAACTTGGACGGCGAAACAAGCTAAACGCTTGAAGTAACGATCAAGATGGTTACAGTTAGTATGATTGCCTGCACTCTTGGACTTGAAAACCAGGCCTTTCTCTTTTGATCTCTTCCCTGCTTTGTCTTTGTTCTTCATCCACTTCTTAAATTTTCCTAACACAGTCTTACCCTTTTTCTCTTCTTCCCTCGTAAACTTGTATGCGCTCCTCACATACCTTTGCCGGCTCAGGGCATAGATTTCTGAGCGGATACTAATCGAGTCTGAATGAAGCAAGTCGCTGGGGTTCCTACCTACGTTGTGATCAAATCTCACGTAATAGTAAGGTGAAGAGAAAGGTGAGGGCTCGTGAATACTCGCACTCTTGACCAGTTGTCTATCTCGTTCCACGCAGAGTCTTCTGAGGTATCTCGCATCTGATTCGTACCATTCAGGTTTCTCAAACCTTCTCTTTTCAAAACCCTCGAAATTTTCTGAACTTACTGAGCTCATACTGTTCATCAGCATCGTCCTTTGATTCCGCTATATCGAACTCCAATTTTAATGTTTGTTTGGTATGTGTCTGAGCTTGTGAGAGGCTTCTCAATATTTATAATAAACGGTGTATACCCTTCTCCTATTAGGAATCGTGTAAAATTCAAATCCTAGTTCGCATGGTGAGGACTTGCGAGAAATACAATTACTGTTCGACTAGGACTTAAAAGAGACAAAGTTTCAGTCTTAGTGATGTTCTACGCCACAATGAGGTGAACGAGAAGAGGTTAAATTGGATTTATTTGTATGTAACAAATCTCCTCGCAGTTTGCAAATCTCTCCCTTACGCGATTATGTTTGTCTTCTTCACTTTGTTGCAGTCATTAATCGTCATGAGAATATAGTTTTAAAATAACGTTCTAATTTGTGAAGGTCTCAAGATTTAATTGGATGATAGAGATGATTTAATTTTTTCCTAATATCTTCAATTTTAATATTTAAAAAATTGTAATTTTTTAAAGAGAGTGAGCCGTAGAGCAATTAGTAAAGTTGCTCTTTGTGATATTAATAAGTCACAAGTTCAAGATACAAAAACAACCTCTTTGTAAAAATAAAAAAGAAAATTGTGTACTCATGTGTTGACTTTTTTTTGTAATTTGTGGAATATATATTTTTTCATTAATAAGTATGCCAAAATATGAAAATAAAGTTAAATTGCTTGAACTAAATTAGTAAAGAATCTTACTTTTTAAAATTATGAAACATAAAAGAATTTCACTACATTATTTTGAATTAAAATTAAAAAAATGAAACATGTGACAAATTTAAATATTATCATGTCTAATTTAAAATTTTATTTGAAAATTGTTTCTTTTATAATAAATTTTTACATACTACATTCATATTAGTTTCTAGGCTGCCACTCTGCTGTAACACTATCTTTCGTCTCTTTTTCTTTTCACTCGAGTTTAAGTATTTTAAACAAAGAATATATAATAATCACCAATTAAGAATGTATGTTTTTGTAAACTCTAAGTACATAATTTGTCAACCCAAATCTACCGGCCCTTGTTCCCTTCATTACAGTCAATTCTTGTCTTTTACTCATCTCTATCTACGGCCAACAGTACAACTTCAGCTGCTTCCAACTCAGAAGATTTTACCGTATTGATGCAGTCAAAGCTGCCGCTTCTGTCATCTTTAGCTGTTGATGAGAAGATCTTATTCCAATTACGAACACTTCGTCAGCCTAATAAGCAACTTGGAGTCACATGTGGTTTGTCTTATACCAAAGACAGACTTTCCGTAACCAAACGAGTTAGAACGAGTGGTTTAACACTCTCATTTCTTAATTAGAGGTCTTGAGTTTGAGTACTGAGAACGGAAAAATTTATTTGGCCAGCACTTTATCTCTTATAGGTTGACCCAGTGCAAGCAGGGATTAGTCTCAGAATGGTTGGCTTAAAGGCATTTTTCCATAATTAGGACCCTCCTAAAATACCCTTAGGCTAGGGGGGGGGGGGGGGGGGGGGGGGGGGGGGGGGGG
>JAOQMQ010000196.1:6058131-6079752 GCA_027563845.1 Erythroxylum subrotundum
AAAAAAGACAGACTTTCCCTTTCCTCCCCAATGCTTCGTTACTGCTTTGGCCTCGTCAGGTTGGTCAACTTCCAAGCTATATTAGAGCAATAGACATCCAGCTTCTAGCTGAATGCATGTAACTGTAACCAGCGAGCTTGGATTACTCGAATCGATGGCAAAACTACTCCATTGGAGATTCCTGTCTGTGTTAGTTATGTTTCTGTTTTTAAAATTATTTAGGTGTCATTTTTATGTTAAATACAATTTTTAAAATTAATATAAACATAATAACAGTCAACCAGTAAATTTAATCCATTAGAAATAAGAAAATAAATTAATAAAATATCCTATGGCACACCATTTTACATTATTTTTTGAAATTAAAAAGGATAGTAAATCAAATATATTCTTAACAATTAATGATTCAAATAGTGTTATTGATGAATACGAGAGTTCAATGTTGAAATAAGTTGTCATTTGTATAAAATTAACTAACCATTAGTGATAAAATTTAGTTGAACCTATATTGAAAAGCATTTTAAGAGGAGTGAGTGTCAGAAATTTTAGATAGTGAAAGATACTCTCATTCATATGAGTTGTACTCCAATTTCTGAAGCCCAAAGGCGCTTCAGGTTGTACCAGCAGTTCCAAAGCCTGGCAAAGTAAAGCCTTCAAGTTTTTCTACTCCAATTTCTGAAGCCCAAAGGTTGTACCAGCCGTTCCAAAGCCTGGCAAAGTAAAGCCTTCAAGTTTGTCTACACAAATTTCGTTCAAAAACAGAAGCCAAAATGGAATAGGTATTGGATTTGGATCCCAAATAGCAACACTGACACTTGATGTGGGCCTCTGTTACATCTGCATCCCATGTTAAGGCCATACTAGATTCTTGTTGTAATGTCATTTTAACAGAAAGTGGGGTCTTGGCAATTGGCTGCAACTTGCAGTTAATGTCATACATCTGATGAAGACCTTTAACCTTGAATTAGGAACTAAAAACACATGCAATATAACCAGAAACCTCTTGGAAAGAAAATTTTGGGCAAACCATACATTTACTATAGCTTTGTTTCCTTTTTACCATTAAATGCAACTTGGATGCAGCTCAAGATGTTTCTACAAGAAAAATCTCTCGTGGCAGCTTGATTCGGGATCATCATAGTAACATCATTCATTTACTTGCTAAGATTTTCGATGATCCTCCTGATCCTACTCTCACAGAAGCACTTTGTATGAAAGAAGTTCTAACCTGGATAAAACTTAATAACGTGGAATGCTATTGAATCAGATTGTCTTCAAATTGTGAATGCTCTTAAGGGAGATGTTTTGGATTTATCTTATGCAGGGGTGGTTCTATCGGACTATAAAGCCCTTCTACACGAGTTTCGGAAAATTGACATTTGTCATGTCAAAGGATCAATGAACACGGTTACCCATGCCATAGCTAAGAAGGCTTTGTTCCAGTCTGATTTTGCGAATTGGGAAACTCATATTCCTCAATTTGTGATTAATATTTCTTATTTTGAGTTTAATTCTTCTGATGTAATTCAGCCAGGTCTTTTTCATTGAACTTATGGATCTAGGTCAGGTGTAATGGGGGAGTCTATTGACTCGGGTTAGCTTGGTCCATTTGCTTCGGTTTTTTTCATGGCCATTTTATTAATAACGCCTCCTAGGGGGTGGTCGAGTTGGTGAAGTAGGGGGCATGGATTCAAAAGGTTTTGTGTTCGAATCTCCCTACCTACATTCTCTTAATCGAGCTTGTCGTACAGGGCTTGTCTAGTACGGAGTACCCGATTAACGTAATTTGCAAGTTATTACGTAGATCCGAAGATCTACCAATTACGTATCCAAAAGATAACAGTTGTGGCTCAACTGTTTCAAAAAATAAATAAAGTTTTATTAGTAACATTATTATAAGTTTCCAAAAAAAAGCTAAAAGGGAATCTTTTATCTCTGCCACACTCGTAAATCTGACTCCTATGCATCCAACGTCAGATGCAAAACACCGAACTCATCATGACCTGACAGAGTGGCAACGAAGTTGACATTCATGGACATTGTTAAACCCTTCAAATTCGCCGACTGCCAAATTTTATACACCATATCCATTACAATAAAATGTTCTTACACGGCTCTTCTCTAATGGGATAATCCAATATTGCGCTGAAAACTTCCAGGGCCCACGATCGAAGATGACAACATCATTCAAAATACTGGCAGGCTTTTCTGTATCGGAACAAATCCACTAGCGTCATATTTCAACTACCATGGGTTTATTTTAGCACCTTCTGATGATTCTGTTGTCAGACTTCATAGGTTTGGTTTCACGGTGCTCCTTTTATTAATATTTTTGGGAGTTTCTCACTATTTCAGACATTGAGTTCACACTTGTTGTATAGATCACTATTTTAAATGCGTTTAAGTCATCCCTGGACCCAGCTTAGACAAATGGATAAAAACAACTTGAAGCGTGGGAGACAAGAGGGGTCACGTGTCTTCGGGTGTTACGTGCTTGTCAGATGACAAGTATAATCTAATAAAATTATGTAAACAAAATCCATTAACCCAAATAATACCAAAGGAAGGGGCATAGCGTATTTAAGGCTGCACTTATAATACAATTTTGTCTTATATGTGAAATATTATTGGTTATAACAATCTCTTTATTTGTCAACGACATATTAATAAACAGAAGGGAAAATTCTGAATTTTGAAAGTTCAAATTTCAACAATAATAACGGATCATATATTTTTTATTAAGACTAATATTCTTAAAATCTGAGAGAGGGAGAGATTTTAAAACATTTTAAAAAGAGAACATATGCTTACATTTTTCTTTGTAGATTTTGACTAATAAATAGGCTTTATTTGATAAATAGCTTATTAGCTTTTTTTTTTATAGATTGAAAGGTATACCACGGTTTAATTATATCAAATCGTTGATAATTATATTTAGTAATCAACTGATTGAGTTAACAGGTTGAATCTAATCAATTGTTTTTGAAAATGCTCTTTTGAGAAATATTTTGCTCTAATAATTGAGAAATTGAAGGATACAAAGATGATTATGTTTAAAAATTATTATAAATACTTAAATTATCATCTTTTATTATTGTTTTCTTTTTATAAAAAATAGCTAACGTAATTAGCTGATGCCGTAATCACTTACCAGTAACCACAGGATCGCCCATGTTCCCTTTGAAGAAATCTACTTTCTTTTAATGACAGTCACACCAGAAAATTTGGGAAGCAGAACAGTGCAACTGCAAGCTAGTCCACATTGCTGGTTGCTTCACTGTGCACTCCCGATGGATGACAGCGAACATGCCACATGTTGAGTTGAGAGCTTTTTAACTTATTTGGGATGGGATTTGGGAACGAAAGTGGTAGACAATTATCTGATTTGGTAGCCCCTCAATGTCTTTCGGGAAAATCAGGATCCTTCTCGTCAGGGTTGTTGCACAGTCCCACATGCTGAATCTTGAACGCCCAGTGCAGAGTAATGTCAGAACTTATTATTTACTCGAAACTATGACTCCTTCAATGATACTGTTGAATTTAAGAAAAGGAGGATGATGAAATTCCAACTAGGCAATAAAGAAAAAAACAATGCTGGTGACTTCGATTCTTGAGAAGAAAAATGCGCCTTTATTTAAAATTAAAATTTGGAATATTGAAGAATAACAAATAATTTATAATATGGAGAGATAACATAGACGGACATTTTAGCATCCAAATGTACCCCACACTACTTTATAATAAAGCATATCTGTTGCTCTTGATGGTTGGGTGAAGTAAATTAAGAAACAAACTTCTAAGACGTCATAATTTGTAAGTGGTGATGTTTGGTAAGCTTTCAATTTTACTGATAATAATTGATGCCTCACTTGTGCAAAGAGCCAAAAATGACAAGATAACAGACACAAAGGACGGCTGTAAGAATTAGTTAGACATAGATAAACTTGCTTAATGATGTCGGTAAAAATAACTAAATTAATTCCTGGTACTTATCATCAATTATTGTTGTCCTTGTTACAAAGAATAAAAAAGAGACATCAGGACCGGATAATTTTGGAAAGCTGGTGGCTTTTCGCGAGTAGAAGGTACGAAGATGGCCTTGACTTTAACACTGACAGGAAGATCTTACACTTGCACTTCCAATCCCAAGTGTATACAAAGCCAAGTTGAAGCAGAACAAACACAGGCACACACTCTAATTTCACTTTTTCAACAAGAAAGATTAATGGATTTTTTGACATTTAGCAGGCTGTGGTGGAAAATCACCAGAGGACCCACTTGCAAAAGGAGAAAGTGTTAGAATTCAACAAGCTACACCCACCCTGACCCAAGAGAGCCTTTCGATTCCCCTCACTCCCTCTCCGTCTAAAGTTGGGAGTCTTTACCATCTTAAAGGAAGGTCTTCCATATAGATGATCAAATCCATAAAAGCTTAGTACTGTTGGCATTTTATCCCCTTTTATTCTGGTGAGTTGCGTAGGACTCAAGTCCTTTCTTTAGCTTTTCTGTTGTCTCTTTTTGTATCTTATCTTTTTCATGGGAGCAAAAATAACTTTTCTTTAATCTGATTTTGTTTGGCGATAAAGGTGGAATATTTTGCAGGGTTTTTTGCAGTTTGTTTATGATGGGAAATATGCTATTCTGACGTCATTCATCTATGGTGGCCGTCCACCTGGGAATCGAGGTGATAAATTTGATCCTGGATTATACTGCAGATTCTTCAAATACTATTGCAGGTGAGGTTTTGTTTTACGATATAGTATTTCTGATGTTGGTGAAGTTCAAAGACAACTGTTTCATCAGGATTCAATTTGTTTTCAACCTGAATTGTTCTCATCAGAAAACTTTTGTGTGAGGTATAGTAATCAATGATGGTCTCTAGATTGGTTTGTTCTGAATTATCAGAGACCCGTTAATCTGAAACGTATTGGCATAACCAGTTAGTTCTATGGATTATCTTTTGATTTGTCAATCCCCCCTCCAATCTATTGTAGGAATTTTTGCTTTGCTTATGAACATACACTAATTGCTTATGTGAGTCGTGCAGTTTTGTTAGTGTTCTTTGCCTTTTGATGCAAAAACACCAACAATAGCAACACTTGGATGCACTGCTACTGCGGCCTTTGATGTGTTAGAAATAGATTTATTTCAAAAACAACAAAAACTAGAGCAAGCATGTAATATCGGATTCGAAATGTAACCAAGGATTGCCTATTGGTTCTATACCCAATTTCATGAGTAGAAAGTTTCTCGGGAGAAAGTGCTTTAATTTGTTTCTTTTAACTGGCAATGAAAGTTGAGATTTTCTTTTCCTAATTGTTATTTGTCATTGTAGATCAATTGTGAGATTCATAACTTTTCCGGACAGACCTAATTTCACCAGTCCACTATTGAGGAAAATTTCACATCATGGGTTGGTTTACCAAGATTTTCAAAGGTTCTACCGATAAAGGCCAGTATCAGGGAAAGTATGAAAACTATGGGTATTGGGATGAGCCTCGCCGATCACTGGTAATCTTGATCTATCCTTTTTCTTTGTATTTCTTTTTTTCATTGGCTTATTTGTCAGGCTTGCCTATCCTGGCTGGGTGAACTTGATAATGGGGTAACTTCTGCAAGACTTTTGTTCTCGCATGTTTCTATTAATTTTTGCAAGTTAACTTCACATTGGATGTAGGATAATTCATCAGACTTTGACAAAGAAGAGATTGCTTGTGCTATTGCACTTTCCCTGTCAGAAGAAGATCAAAAAGGCAAAAAGGTGATTGGTAAGCTCTAGAGCTGTAAGCACTGATCCTTATTTATTCTAATTTATTCGTAGTTCCTTTGAAGAATGGGTTGGTTAGAACTGTTAACATTTGCGTTCTATGACCTAATGGAGGTTTGTTTTACCTCTGAAATGGCTCTTCATCATTGATCTTCATGGTACTAGTTATGGTTTCGCTATAAGATTCTGCAGTACAGCTTTATGAAATCATCTTGACCAACTAACTTAAGATAAATTGGCAGTGAAAATGGAAGGGTCTTCACTTGCTCCCATGTGTAAAAATGCTTGATCATTTTGCTGGAAATCTTTTATTTTCTATGTCCTTTTGATGGGATTTAACTCTTGATGGCTAGATTTCCAGCAGTGTTCTTTTTTCATATCGCCATGCTAGTTAATTGTTAATTAGTGGTTAAATAAGTAATTCAACTTTGCCAGAGGAAGATAGTGAATCCCTCCACTCCGTAGATGATGAATCCCACCAGGCAGAAGAAGATGAAAGGCCCCATCATGCAGAAGAAGATGAAAATCGTGTAAAGGCTCAACTGGAGGAAGATGAACAACTTGCCAAAGATCTTCAAGAACGCTTGAACGTCGATTCTCCTCCCCGATATGACATTAGAAATTTATTTCCATCATATCCATTCTTCTATCCATCTAGTAACGGGTACAGTCACTGCATGAACAATCTATTTTGCTGTTGTAAGTTAAGCATAGCTGCATTGAGTGTGGTGTTCTCTAGATTCAAATACTTCATATGGCTAACTGTTTGTTTAACAACCTGTTACTGAATTGTGCTACAAGAACTGAGATTACGTTTGCTATTTATATCAGACATAAGAGGCATCTTTAAGGAAATACCATCATTGAAACATCTTAAATGGGCATTCAGAGGAAGCCAGAAGCTGCAATACATGATTTTCCTTTGGAATGAACTCTTTTTTCATAAATGGAGTGATATTAGACTGCCATGGCATGAACATTTTGGCTGGATGAAGAATTGATTAGGCAGCAGTATGCTGTCATTTCAGAAACTGTTTGAAAGACGTAATTGGCTTACTCATGTAAGAGGAACTGATTAGATTTGTAGGATATCAATAGCAAGTCTAAGCATCATATCCTAGGAATAGACTGGTTTCGTGCTACCAAGGTTTGAGAGCCCAAACAGTTGCATGAAACGGTTTGCTTAGCTTTTCATTAGTTGGCAAAAGATTTTACAAATCCTTTAAGGAAGACCAATATGTATGAAAATGTTCTGAGCTTGAGATCAAAGTTACCTGATTACCAGATGCATCCTTCTGCAATTTCAATGATCGAAAAATGACAGTTGCTTAAAAGAATTCTTTCGGATGTATAATTTATCTTGCATAACAACTTTTGCTATTTTTGCATATTGCAGATTCTATATGAACGCTGACCTGGTTTTTGAAAATGTATTACCTCTAGGATCTGTGCTGGTTGCAACACTGAGATAGGCCATGGGCGTTTCTTAAACTGCATGGGTGCTGTTTGGCATCCTGAATGCTTTCGCTGCCATGCTTGCAATCATCCAATAACTGATTACGAGGTTCAAATTTATGCGACTTAAACTGAATATTTGATTTGGAATCTAATTACAGTGTTCTTGAGTAATTTATCGCTTTTTTCTCTCATTTTTAGCAGTATCAAGGTACGTTTATATACAACATTGACTAAGGTTTCCTTTTTCCTATCCTTTTTTTTTGGGTGTGTGATAGTTCTCTATGTCAGAAAATCGTCCTTACCACAAATCCTGCTATAGGGAGCAGCACCACCCAAGATGTGACGTCTGTAGTAACTTTGTAAGTATTTTCATGATAGGCCAATATCAACCATTCCATTTCCGTTGGATGGCACCGCATGATAATTGCATTAAGCTCTCTCTAATAGGTCCTCGTTGATTGGACTTCAGCTGTAAGCTGAACTGTAGGAAAAAAAGCATAATGTCACTGAGCTAACATATGCAACTGTATCAACTGCTTTTTTGGTAGAAAGCAACGTAATTGTTTACAAACCTTTGTAGTTTCGATTGATAAATTAGTTAAGAGTAAACAACAGCAGGTCCTTTCACCTAAGTTATCAGATATGCTGACTTAGTTGATGTTGTTAAAGTACTTGATTTCAAGAGCAATCAAATCCAATTGAAAATGCTCTTTTGAGAAGAGAAAAATGAAGTGTACATGGATGTCTACAGTGAGTTACTGGAACATCTGTCACAACTTCTGAACCACACTTGTGTACATACACATGCACAACGTTAACTGTACAGAAACGTTGAACAATTGATCTTCTTCTTTCTGTTGTTTTAGATTCCAACAAATCCAAGTGGTCTCATCGAATATAGGGCACATCCTTTCTGGATGCAAAAGTATTGCCCCTCACATGAGCGCGATGGGACTCCTCGTTGCTGTAGTTGCGAGAGGATGGAGGTTAGTGAAGAGAACATATATCTGAAAATCAAGAAAAGAGGAAAGAGAGTGTGAGAGAGGGCAAACATCAGTGTCATCATTTCTGTTCTCCACAAGTACACCTTGTAGGTTTGTTCACTTATCTTATGAAGAAATTCTATCTATGCAGCCCAGAGATATGACATATCTATCACTTGATGACGGTCGCAAGCTTTGCCTAGAATGCCTAGACTCTGCAATAATGGATACTCATGAGTGCCAGCCCCTTTATTTTGAAATTCGTGAATTTTATGAAGGTTTAAATATGAAAATCGAGCAAGAAATTCCCTTACTTTTGGTTGAGAGACAAGCATTGAATGAAGCCATGGAAGGAGAAAGGAATGTAAGGCTGGTGCAATGAAACTTTCATAGTGCACTCCCCCTTCTCCTTCTTTTCCTGAGAAATGAAGTATCTGCCTTTTTATTGTCTTCAATTTCTCTTTGGTTTACCTTGGATTCTATTTTCTGTCTTCCACGTTTCAGGGTCATCACCACTTACCTGAAACCAGAGGACTCTGTTTGTCAGAAGAACAAACTATCACCACTGTATATTTTTCATTTCAGGACTCCATACTTTTAATCACCCTTCAGTTTCGTGGTAATCTCTGTTTGACTGAGCTGAAATCTGTACTTATACCACTCAACTTTGCAGGTATCAAGGAGGCCTAGGATTGGGGCAGGCTTCCGGATCATAGATTTGGTGACAGAGCCTTATAGGCTAGTTCGTAGATGTGAAGTAACGGCAATTCTGATTTTGTATGGCCTCCCAAGGTACTATAGTTTGTCCAATTTGTTTATCAGAGCCTATTCCGCACAACTTTTCCTTCGTATATAAACTTCTACACACACAGGTTATTGATTGGATCAATCCTAGCTCATGAGATGATGCACGCATGGCTTCGACTCAAAGGTTCTTGTTCATTCTATGCCATATTTGACCTTCTCAATATTGCAGATATGTTGCGGTTTGTTAAGTATATATGACTGGTATCCAACAGGTTATCCAAACTTGCGTCCAGAGGTTGAAGAAGGCATCTGCCAGGTACTGGCTCATATGTGGTTAGAGGCAGAGATATACTCGAGTCCTGGGAGTGAGGTTGCTTCATCATCCTCATCTTCCTCTTCATCATCTCCTTCTTCATCTTCTTCCACATCGTCGAAGAAGGGAAAACGGTCCGACTTTGAGAAGAACCTTGGTGGGTTTTTTAAACACCAGATTGAGTCAGATACTTCGTCAGCTTATGGAGATGGGTTCAGGCAAGGAAACCAAGCAGTGCTGAAATACGGTCTCAGGAGTACCCTTGACCACATTAGGATGACAGGGACATTTCCTGTCTGATTTACAGATGAACTGCAATCGTTGTAACCATAATAACGAGTCCATCTCCTCCTTTTCGGCCACCACCTCGGCACTCTCTTGGTTGATTGATAGGAGCATAAGCTGTGAAATGCAAACTTGTCAGAAAACAATAAGCAACGAGGATGCTTGTCATCAGGTGGTCGTTGTAGTTTTACACTGAAAAGTTGGCATCATATAACATATTATGATAAGGTATTGGAGCAATATCAGATATGAAAGACAGCAAACTGTTTTCATGGCAACAAAAGATGTGCCTCTTGCCTTTACTATGAAATGAATGGTCCTTTATAGCAATCCCCGGCTTAAGAAAATATAATGTTTTTGAAATGTTGTTGATGCTACAATTATAAAAAGCTTTAATTTATTTGCATTGTAATCATTTAAATTTCTATATTACTATTGGTGATTATAATATAGGGGACCCGTAAAAAAATATCTTTATGTTAACTTATTCGTATCAATCTCAAACCATAATGAATTATAGAGGTTATAAATTATACTCTACTAAAATTAAAAAT
Organism: Erythroxylum subrotundum; assembly: GCA_027563845.1. Classification (NCBI taxonomy): domain Eukaryota; kingdom Viridiplantae; phylum Streptophyta; class Magnoliopsida; order Malpighiales; family Erythroxylaceae; genus Erythroxylum; species Erythroxylum subrotundum. Next base: position 6,068,239 of record JAOQMQ010000196.1, read on the forward strand.
TGGTTGTTTTGACTAATTTTATCTTATTTTAATAATTTAAAATATATTATATAATAAAAAATATAAAATTATAATTACTTTTTTTTACAAATATAATTGTATGATATTTTTATTTTATTATAATAGTTCAATATGGCTTATTACAAAATTTATATTTAATAAGTAAATATAACGTTATCTAAATCATGTGGATCATTTAGAAACAACTTCTCTACTACTATTTAGGAATAAAGCTGCGTACTACTAGACATCTCTAGATTCCGTACTTCAACGAGATTTCTACATGATGTTTTTGTTATTGATATTGTTTAACGTTATCTAAATATATATTTTAATTTTATATTATAAATTTTATTATTTTATTAATTATATATTATAAAAAATAATTTCTTCTAATTCATGTTAGTGATTTTTCAAGAAGATTATTACGAGAGAAGATGATAAAAAGTTAAAGATGAGATAGTCAAGTATGCATTTTAAAAATGTGAAGGGCTTTGATTTAATATGCTTTTGTTTTATTTAAACTTATAACTCATATTTAATTTACTTAATCTTTCATAAATTTTGAATAATAAAATCAATATTTATTATGAAAAATAATTCATATTCAGAATAAAATTATTTTAAAACTTGTTGTTATACTTCTTCACTTATAAAAATAAAATAAATATTTATATTTGTAAGGCAATAAACCTAATAATTACTTTAAAAATTGACAACTATAACCATTATAAAATAAAATTTGACAAATATGTAAAAAGTTTAAAAATATTGTATTTTAAAGTAAAAAGACCTTCTTGAACTTTTTATAGTACATAAATATTAAAATAAATATAAAATAGTATTTAAATTCAATTTTATTTTTATAAATAGATGCTAATTTTTTATATGATATTTTAATTATTATAATAAAATTTTAAATATTTTATAAACTTAAAATAAAGTTATACTTTTTTTAAGTACATGGATGTTGAGAATAGTCATAACAATCATATCATTAATAGCTACCGAGTTATCTAACTACTCAAAGTTTCTAGTGCTATGACTTAAGACTGAATAGATAGGACTAGTGAATGGCATGTAGTTGAGATTTTATTATCAAACTACGGTCTTGTAGTTCTTGTTGGAGACTTAATGTTCAATATTACTTGAAACTTCTAAAAAAAGATCTTATCATTTATATATATATATATGGCATGTGCTTGAAATTTTATTATCAACCTATGGTCTTGTAATTCTTGTTGGATAATTTTTTTCAATAAAGTACACTATAAGAAAAGTTGGAATTAGCGACGAATATTACCAACAAAAAAACGTTCATATTCCGTCGGTAATATAATTTAGCAACGGAATTCACCGACGGACATAGGCGTCGTTAAAGAGGCTGTTGGTAAATTTACCGACAAAGTTTAATATCCATTGGGCGGTCAATAGTGTGAACAACTGTCGGTATCTGTCGGTGAGTTTTCTGACAGTTAGAGTAAACCATCGGTGAGTCTACCGACGATGCAGATGTTTCGTCGGTAAATATATTCGGTGAGTTTTCCGATGGTTAGAGTAATCCGTCGGTGAATCTACCGACGATTCGAATTTTCCGTCGGTAAATATCTAACATTTTGCCGACGGATTATGATAAACCGTCGGTAAGTTTGATGCATTTTATCGATGGAAAATAAATTTCCGTCAGTAAAGATATTAAATTTTTTTAAAAAAATTCCGGTATTAAATTTTATTTTATAATCTTATGATTAATGTATAATTACAACAATTATAAATTATCTGTGCATAATTTTTTGATTTGTTTATATATTTAATTTGTTTATACAGAAAGTTGATTGATCATATAAAGTTAAAAAAATCATTAATAATAAAAATATTAAATTGTACATAATAAGTCTTTGATAATTCAAACCAAATGACTACAACATTCCTATTGTCTTGGTGATCGCGGATGGTCTAAGGTGCTAACTCTCCCCTTCAACTGTTCCATCTCATTTTGGAGCTTAGCCATGTACTCCATCGTCTGTTGCAACTGATTTGTCAATGTTTGCAATGTGCGCCGAAGCTCATGGTATTCATTCATTATCGGCCGTCTACTTGATGCTGCTGTACTGGACATAGAGGATTGCGAATAACGTGTGTTCACAAATGAGCCTAGCTCGAAGATCCTTCCACGACTATCTCTACTACCCACTGCATTAAGATATGCCTACTCTCATCAACAGCTTGTTCTCCCTGAGACTGTCACTGAATACTTTCTTGTATTTGGTCCTATTAGGAAGCAATGTTTATATTAGTAAGTGATAATTATTAAGAATGAATATTAAAGCATAAATTTCACATACATTCAGTTCTCGATACCGGCTGTTGACGAATATCACACTGTTATGTTTCTTAGTGTAAGTATGCGAAAACAACTAACGGCGTGTAGGCCTCATACCCATAAACTTTTGCTGCATAACAATAAAATTTTATAAGTTAACTATAATTTATAAAACTTTCAGCAGAGTCTCCTCTATTTTGATGATATTTACCCCCCGTTGAACAAAGAAAATAACTCAACACAGCCATATATGACACTAGACATTTATACCATGATCATTATCCATAATCACATATTTTCATTCCAACATTCACACATCAATTTAAATTGAAATACAGCAAAGTAAAAAAAATTAGAATATAAGTGTAAAATTTAGATACTTATAAGTCACTCTGCATGCTCATAGTAGGTAATTGATCCTCCTATATGTACGGGAAGGCTGTCTCCCCCTGGGCCTCCACGTCTGTTGGTCGAGTTATGCCCTGAGATGGACATTGCCTCAGGTGATGTCCAATACTTCTGCCAACGACTCCACATGTCTTCAGAAATATAAGGCAGTCGTACACATGTCTTGTGTATCGCACCAATGAAGTTGCGATAACGTGTACGAGCTCGCCTCTCCCATACTTGATGTATGACCCCGTTGACACCAGAATCCCAGAAAAATTGTTTCTGAAATAAAAAGAAAAATTCGATAACTTATAATCTAATAATATTTACCTAATTAATGTATACAAATCAATTAAAAAAGAAAATTACTCGCAATATTGTACCTCAAACTCCTGAAAGTAAAACACTTTTGTGGCCTGAGAGATATTCTTTCATACATAACCCTCAAGATCAATTCTCTCCTTAAAAGTAGATGTCATATTTCTAGAACACGGTCCAAATGGACTCAACCTAATATAAAAACAAATAATTTTATACCATTTGCAAAAATTTAAACCTATCACTTAATTATAAACATATAGTGTTTCATGTGATTTCACTTACAGAGTATTGACAATTGTTATGCACTTTCTTTCATCAGGTCCCTCAGCTCCAGACTGGCGACCGTCTCCTTCATCTAATAAAGGGGTAGCGGATGATGAAGGAGTGGTGGATGGTGTAGCATGAGGAGCAGCAGGTGATGCGTCATCTTCAACTGTAGGCCCTGGAGGGGGAGGAAGTGATTCAGTTGCAGCTGTAGACTGTGATGGTTTACCTTCACAGTAAGTACCTCCGAACATGCGTCTAAACCTAGGTCGCATTACATCACGTTGTCTCTTTGGCCCCATATTGCTACCTGAAATTCATTGTTTATTGAATTTTCTAGAAATATAAGAATTTGAATTCAATATTTTACACAACATATGTAAAAGGAAATAAGGTGATTTGTTGAATATCATATTCAAGTACAAACTTTGAATTCAATTATAAGAATAATTGTTATAGTCATAGAACAATAATATAATTAGTTTAAAGCTGAGTCTAGTGTATTGCATCGATAAATCACAATTGTAGCATCCCAGTTCCAGCGGGTAAGGGTAAAATAGTAAATATGGGTGGTTAGTGAGAGTTTAGTAATGCAATTGCATGCTCATGCATTTTGTGACATATATATCTTGTGAAAACTGAATTTATTGCACATGAAATAAGTGTACAGGCATTCATTGACATTCCCGGTATATTTGGTCATAAATGTGATTGTTTTGAGACTTTTGGATTATTGGTATTGAAAATTGATTTGGAGAGTGAAATTAGTGATTTAGTATTTTTTTTGGAGAATTTTAGGAAATTTTTCTGAAATTTTTCGGGGTAAATCATGGACTAGGAAAAATACTGAGTAGCAGACCAACTGATAACTGGTAGTAGAATTTACTGTCTATAGTATTAAATTTTGGATATATGGCTATAGGAATTTTTGACAAGTGTTGTTTTATTGGAACTTGAGCTTGAAATTGATTAGATGAAAAAGGAAATAAGATTCATGCTTAGGGTGACATGTGGCAATTGCTTAGCCAAGTAATTATTTAAGTTTATATCAAGTGAAGCTCTCCCATCCCTCACTCACGACACCCTCTCTTCAAATGCTACTTGGAGTTTTGTTTTGGGATTTTTCTTCTTCTCTTCTTCGTGTATCACTCTTCTTCTCCATGACTTATGCTTTCTTCCAAGATCAAGCCTAGTTCCATCATCTCTTTCTTGTTTCCCTTGTCTTTTGCTCTCTTCCTTGCTTACCATAAAAACCTCTCTCTACCCCCTTTGGAGATGATGATCGTTGGTTGATGGTTGAAGCTAGGTCTCGGTAGTTTTCTTGAAGATCTTGAAGAAATCCAAGCTTGATCAAGTAAGTTTTGTGTTATATGCCATAGATATAGTAAAAAATTGAAGTTAGTATGATGAGGATTTGATGATTGAGTTTTGCTTGTGTTTGTATCTTAATTGATGCTAATAGTTGTTCATGTTGTGTCTTGAGTATGTATGTTGAGCCTAATTCATGGAAATTTATAGAGAAAGTTAGAAAATTGAATGATGTGTTAAAGGAGGGATTGGATGAGTATATATATATATGTTTATGCCCTGTTTTTGCTTGTGATACTATAGATCATGAATTGTTTGTGAGTAATATCTTGAGTGGAATTGAGTAGTGAATGATGGGAGAAGGAATGGAGGTGATGATCTAGGTATAAGAAGGTATAGATGAGTTAGATGTAAGGATGAATGATTGAAGAAAAATCTGGAAAATTGCAATAGTTGATCTTTGGAGTGTGCTCTAATTGTATAGTCATAATTGTTTCTATAGTTGTCCAAATGAGTTGAGGTTTGGTTTTAATGAAACTAGAGGAAATTGACTACAATTCTCATAAAGATGTTGATTGTGAATGTTGTCTTGAAGAGTCCCAAATGTTGGCATGAAGTTAGAAAATTGAGTGTTTAAGTTGTTGTGATTAAATGTATATGATTGTGCTTCATTTTAAGTGTTTTTGATTAAAGAGAGTATATAAATTGCGTATGGATGTTTTGAACCAAACTTGAGGTGTCTATATATGTATTCCTTCATTTGAATGAATGTCTTGTGAGCTTGGAGTGTTTAGTAGTTAGAACTAATGTATTTTATGGAAAAAAGGATAGAAAGTTGGGAAGAATAAGATGTAGTTGAGTTTGATGATTGAAATGAGTTGAAAATTTAGGATTTAATGAATTGTAATTGGTGTTTAAATTGTTATGAAGTGGTTTTGTGCTTGAAGAAATGAATTTGAGATGATTATGGAGTTATATAATGATTTATTGAGTGTAGGAACCTTGGAAGAGGCTAAAAGGGGTGTTTTGGGCAGTGTGTGTCCGTTAAACGGACATGGGAGTCCGTTAAACGGACATTCTCGGGTGTTTTGGACCCCTTGGCCAGTCCATGTCCGTTAAACGGACATGGGAGTCCGTTTAACGGACGTTCTCGGGTGAATTGGGACACTTTGGTCGAAGCATGTCCTTTTAACGGACATACTCGGGACAACTTTGGAAATCGTAATTTTTGAGCAAGTTAGAGGCCGAATCTCGATTTGTGGTCTTCAGTAAAGTTGTAGATCTCGAAGTCTTCTTTCCAATGGTCAAAAACAAAAGGAATCCGAGTTGTGTAACAAGAGTTATGGAAATCGCGCCAAACTAGGTTCCATTGGAAATCAATCATAAACTTGGTTGCTTCGTTTGACCATAACTCCTTCTCTAGAGCTCAAAATGACTTGATTCTTATGGCAATGGATTCCTAACACATTTGCCTATGTCTCCACAAAAAATTGTATTAATTGGTGTTGTATTGAAAGAGATTGATTAAAGACAAGTGTGAGAGTCGGTTAGAGTAGTGCCAATGGGGTTAGGTTTACTGAGCATACTTCAATGTTTTGATGATATTTGGACCTATAGGATTCCAAATGAGATGATTCTTCTTTTGAAGTAAATTAGAGAAATAGGGCTATAAATTATATGAAGAAGTGGAATTTTGATTTAATCTCTAAGATGTTCAATTTTTAGATGGAATTTGGGTATAGTGCATTGGGACAGTCCGAAAGTTTTTGGGGGATATCTCCTAATATACTAAACCGAATTGAGTGATTTTGGTGTCATTGGAATCGTAAGACATAGAGGGACACTTTTCTAGAAGAGAGTAAGGTCAAATTACTTCAGCTTCACTTTGTATTTTCATAAGCAAATAATGGACTTGAAAGTGTGACTTAGAAAAAGATGAGTTTTGTTTTGAGAATGGCTTTACAATGAAAGTGGTGGAATAATACCTGGAACTGTCATACATGTATTGTACATCTTTCATTTCACTCATGTGCATTATTAAACATATATGATTGTACAAATTGTGATATATGTGTGTGTTATTTGGTATAGAGGAGCAACTGGAACGTCAACCTACAGACGTTGCCGGACCTTCTAGGCACTAGCTTTGGGAGCAGTTAGTGAGTAACCTAGACGGTTTCTCTTACTTATCGTGTGATTATGCTTATGTTTTGAATGAATGAGTGAATGTGTTTGATTATGGATTCCGGACAGGAGGTCCGATGATTGTGTACTGGGAATTGTGTTATTGAAATGCTGCTTGAATGTGAATCTCATGTGCTTTATACCGTGATAAATTGTGTTACATGCATTCCATTCACGAATGCATAACCAGATAATGGCAGTTGGACCTGAGTAGCCACCGCTAGAGCTTAAAGCTCAACGAGTGAAACCGAGCTTCTTGCTCGATGTGATTCAGAGCCATTGGCTCAATGAATAATGAGCCTGATACCCAAATGGATACGGGACAGTTCAGACACTCGGTCACAACAACGTAATAATTGGAAAAGGGTCTTATAATCATTTCATATGCATTTTGTTAAGTATGTTTGATTGATTGCAATGCATAATGGCCTATGTATACATGAAAATGTGACATTTCTGTATAGCACAAAATTGTGAAATAATTGTTATATGAATTATTGTGTTGCTTGATTTGAGTGGACCATCGATGATAGTTACCTCGCTGAGTTCGCAAAACTCATCAAAATTGCATCGTTGTCATTTCAGGACCGATAGACGGCTCTAGCATTGGAGTGGCTCCACTACAGTGTAGATTGCGTTTGAAGTGAAGTCATAGCGCAAAGGTCGGTCAGCTGGGATTTTTGGATGACATAGTTAGATTGTATATTTTTTCTCATTCGTGTAGTATTTTTTTTGTACTAGATTTTGTAGTAAGGATCGAAAGATACACTGTAAACTTTTGATTTTTAGAAGTGAAATGAGGAAAAAGTTGGTTTCAAAAATATTGTGGATTTTCTATTGTTGTTTAATAAGCAAATAATAAGATGATGCCATAGATGTGACTGCAGTGATCGATCGTAGCGTACCCTTATCGTAGGGTATGTGTCGGAATGACCTCCGGGCGTCCCGGTGCGTATCCCTAGGGTAAGGGGGCGCTACAACAATGATATAATTATTTTCTTGGATTTCAAATGACATGAGAGTCGGTAAAGGTAAATGAGTCCCCGATGTCTGGATTTCTGAGAAGGGTCCTGGCACGTTCGAACGCACCAATGAAAACAGTGAAAGTTCTTCCCTCACGTGTAGGGCTTTGAACACCTTCTTGCAATAGCGTTTCCGCTGTTACTAAACTTGTAGACGATACAGTAAATGAGTCATCAAATTTAGGATTGAAGACAAACTCTCCAGATAAATTGTCAGTATGAAAGGGTTTACCTACAACATAATTAGTATAGAACTTACATATTGTCAGATTAGAGAATCGTTAGACAAACCAATCCTGGAGCGACATACATATGTGAATGTCCAAGTGATCTCTGTGGAATTGACGACTTTTCCAAAACAACTGATTTCCCTAATCCTTTATAGACCGTTGTGACATTGCTCCCGCCTCCATCGGCATACATGTCATCTTTGAGATTCAAGCAAGCTTAAAATATGTAGTATATACCATCAAATATGAATATATATAATAGCTTCATAAAAGGAAATGAGACGTACATAATAAGAAAAGTGACGTTGTGTAGATGATATTAAACACCTTGAAGCAGAAGATCGGCCATGGAAGGCAAACGATCATTACTGAAAGAAGTAGAGATTTTTGCTACATTGTTTATTTCTTCGGCAGGGACAATTTTGTCATATTCCTCCCAAAGGAATGAATTACTACCATCTAGGACCAGTAGTCATGTCGACATTCCTTGATTAAGAATTTGAATTCAATATTTGACATAATATACTGAAAAGGAAATAATCTTCTTTGTTGAATAAAATAGTCAATTACAAACACAAATTAATCGCTATTATAACTTAATTCTAAATTACAATCATCTTCATTTTCTGAAGAATAAGAATCAAAATCTGGCTCCTCTTCAGATCTCTGACCCTCGTCATCCCCTCTAGATGAAATTTCAACATATTCGTTAGATGGATCATTCAAAGGTTCATTATTATCATATGTGACAGATGCATTTATAAAATAAGCATCTTCTTGAAATGCATCACTTTCAATTCTCTGTTCTCCTTTTTCATATGATTCAAAAACACCTCTAGGTTTAACTTTGTAAACTGCCAACCAATCTGACTTATCTTGTCGTAAGCTGGGAAAAGGGACATAACACACCTGTTTCGTTTGTATAGCCAACATGAAAGGTTCAAATTGTCTCCATCTTCTTCGGTTGTTGATTTTAACAAGATTGTATCGGCTATGCACTTTTGTTCTAAAGTCGGGTCAAACCAATCACACTTAAATATCATAGTTCACTTTATTGGCAATGCAGGGTACTCAACTTCAAATATCTCAATAATTTTACCATAGTAATCCATCAATTCTTCTTGTATGGAAACTCCACTATTTATTGTTACCATACTATGACCATGATATTCTGTATGATATTATTATCCATTAACGAAATAGATCGGATACGATTTAATAGTTTGCAGAGGTCCCTTAGCAAGATCATAAATGAACTTGTTCTCTATTGGATTTTCTAAGGCCTACATAAAAAAGAAATTATCATATCAATGAGTATAATGTCATTTCAACACTTAAATTTTATAATTCAATTATGAGAATATTTGTAAGTGGAAACTTACATATCTCTCGAACCATCATAGAAAGTGTCTTCCAACTTCATTATTTACTTCATCCTGTGTGCTATCTGGCATGATCACGCGTAACAATGCCTCTTATAATCTAAATACATTATTATATATTTTAGTTATGAACATCACAAACTTTGAAAACCAATATAATCATGTTCAACTTACTGCATGAAAGGTTGAACCTCTTGACAGTTCAATAAAATGTAACCATGGGCAGCTTCAATTTCTTCCTCTATTAACATTCTTCTTATTATACGTCCATATACTCGCCCAGAATATGTGAAAATGGATAAGTTACCATCAACATCACTCGTTTCTCCCCTATCGTCATTACTAGGAACTTTTCTTTCTCTTGTGTGAACATGCGGCTCAAAATAATGTGAACAAAATGTACTAACTTTCTTCACTAAAAAAGCATTACATATCGAACCTTCAACTCTAGCCTTGTTTTTGACATTTTTCTTTAAGTGATCCATTCACACAAATTCTTCTTTATTCAAGCAGAACATAAAAATTGAACAAAATTTTGACAACTTACCTAGACGGACAAATAATCGAAGATGACAGACGATGAACAATGGAAGTTAGTGAATTAATTGTGAAATTGATTCGACCCAATTAAGCCATTAGAAGAAATAAAGAACCTTAAACTAAAAGGCTAAAGAACTTTAATAATTGAACTCATAATAATTGAATTTGCACAATTTAACTCATCCTTGTTGAATCTCTTATGTTTAAGTTTTTTAAGATAAAAGTTTAAGTAAACAAATGTGTTAACCCAATTCCAAACAATGAACAACAAAAAGGTTTAGGTAAACAATTCAAGTGCTAACTTTTTATAAACTTTTACAATAGTTACAAAAGCATAATGCTCCAACTCTCTCTGTATTGAAAATCTTTTTGAAAATGAGTTACTTAAAGGTATTTAAGGACTTGATGAACAAGAACATAAATGGTTAGCAGGTAGTTAATGTCTTAAATCACTAAGTTCACTAGTAAATAAAATAAACATGTTAAAAGTGAAGCTAATACACCTCACCCACTAATATTGCAAAGTTTAAGAACACATTTTAAATCAACAATTCCCAAATAACATAAGGAAGATGAAAGTAAATTTAGTTGGATATAGGGTTTGATCATCTTGTCTTGACTTATATCTATAGATAAAGAATTTGTCTATATAAGAAATAGGAATGAAGATGTATAGATGAATAAGCTACAAATACTATTTATGATTGACTATATAATAAATGGATTATAAGAGTAATTGTAGTGAATATTAAATGTATGAATATTATTTTCTAAATTAATTAATTCTTTATAATTCTTTATTGTTTCAATTCAATAAAGACACAAACTTGTTTTTAATTCAAACATTGAAAGTTGTAGCATAGAGCATATAATTTCATAAAATGTTATTCTAAATATAATAATTGAAATTTTCAAATAACAATGACATTGCACATAGCTTTCATTATATATTACATAAACAAAAGATACATTGTAAAGGAAATTGTTCACGACATTATTAAACAAAAGAGACATTGTATATTAAAATGCTCACGACATTGTATATTAAGATGCCACATTCACTAACATGATTCATACTACAACAATCAATTTAGTTTAAACAATCCGTGCATTAAAAGAAATACAACTGTTATAATTTTTCAAGGAAAAATAATGGTCATCCCTAATGATACTTTCATCAAACACTTGGTATGCATGGTAAATTCATCCCTAGCTCAACACAAAATCCCAATCTTTTTCCATGATTCTCCAACATTAACATAGGCCATCGGTAAACAATGACCCATTAACAACCAAAATAAATGCAGCCAACTCAATGATGAAACAAGCTCAAAATCAAGCACAAAAATCAACCACGGACATGGTGATTTCGGCAGCAGAGGAGAGCACGGAGAAGACGAAAATACCTTGACCAAAACCATCGGAGAAGACGACAACAATGGCTGGAGACGCAACAGCTCCACACGACAGAGGCAGACGACAGACGTTTTTGCGGCAGATGGAAGAGGAAGAACGAGGAAACAACGGGGGGGGGGGGGGGGGTGGGTGGG
>JAOQMQ010000196.1:6088161-6108405 GCA_027563845.1 Erythroxylum subrotundum
ATGTGTTATGTTTCCATTGACACAAAAATCATTCAATTTAGTTCAGTAATTCAAAAGATATACGTCAAATATTTTTGAACTACTTCTGTCCACAACAGTATACTATGCACAACTTCTGTCTGAAATTTAAATATTTTAGAGACTGAATTAGATTCCAATTTCTTCATACCATTTGTAGCTCCATGTCTCTATTTTACTACAAATTAGAAATCATCTCATTTGGACCTCCACTGATCCAGAAAATATCAAAACACTGAAGTATGTTCAGTGAGATAACACCAGTTCATATCCTTTAAGAACACACTCACAGTACCCGTCCCTCCTTTTCCACTCAATCTTTCTCAATTCATTTCAGATAGCTATAATTCTTGGTGGAGATATAGAGAAATGTCTTACAAAACCAATGGTTTAAGAATCAAGTCATTTGGAGGTCTAGAGAAAAAGTTATGGTCAAAAGAAGCAACCATGTTTATGAACTCAATCATACTTAACCTATTTTGGGGAAACAACCATAACTTTCTCTACAGATATCAGATTAAGGTGTTCTTTATAGGGTTGAAAATAGGACTTCACGATCTACAACTTTCATAAAGACCTCAAAGGTCAATTCCATCGTTTGAAGGGTAGAAATGGATCAAACGATGCATGACGTCATTATGAGACGATGGTGACGTCATCAGACGATACAAGATTGGGAAACTTTCCATAACTTTCACAAACAATGTCGGATTGACTTCGTTTTTAGACCATTGGAAAGAGAACTTCGAGATCTACAGCTTTTATGAAGACCTCAAAGGCTAATTCGATCATCTAAAGGATCAAAAATGAAATAGAAGATAGAAGATAAACAGTGACTTTGTCTTAGATGAACAGTGATGAGACGAAGTGGATGAATAGTAACTTCGTCTTAGATGAACAATGATAAGACGAAGTGGATGAACAATAACTTCGTCTTAGATGAACAGTGATAAGATGAAGTGGATGAACAGTAACTTTGTCTTAGATGAACAGTGATGAGACGAAGTTGATGAACAGTAACTTCGTCTTAAATGAACAGTGATGAGACGAAGTGGATGAACAGTAACTTCGTCTTAGATGAACAGTGATAAGACGAAGTGGATGAACAGTAACTTCGTCTTATTTTTTTTTCCAGATCATCTCCACTTATAAAGATCATAACTTTTGACTCCGATGTTCAAAATTTTCATACTATATACCGTTGGAAAGATAAAAGAAAGATCGACAACTTTACAGAAGGTAACTTTACAAAAATCTATTTATATCAATCCCAAATTTGCCCTAAAGTCTGAAAACAAATTTCCCCCTCATACACCATCGTACTGTACCCAATTCTTAACTTCATGACATTTTTTAGACTCTTAGAGATAGAGTTGAAATTCTATGTCTTCATAAGAAAAGTAGCCATACGTTTCTAGTTTAATCCAAATCAAGAATCATCTCATTTGGATAACTAGAGAAAACGTTATGGCTAGTAGACCGAAGCATACTCAGTAAACATTTTCCAGATCACTATCAATCTTGTTTCTAAATCTTTCCTTATCACAACTCATACCAAGATCACTCTTTCTACTCCTTCTACTCCTCATTTTCAATAAAAATCATATTTAATATCATTTATACCCGGAAGTTGTCAATGAATGCATGTACCACTTTTTATACAAAAACATTCAATATTTAGGTGCATATATGCTAACATGATGCATGAGCAAGAAAATGCATTTCCTTCATCTCTCGTTGAGCTCCCATGTACTGAAATTTCGGGTCCTCACCCTTAACGTAGGGACGGGATGTTACATATGGGGCTCAAGGGCCGATGACGAGTCAATGACGACGACTCTAGGGTTTCGACACTGGAACTCATCCAACTGCTGCTTCCAATCCTTGCCGTACAACTTATGAATAACACAATCAAACAGTCCCTGCTAATTGATTAAGTTTCATTAAGTTTCTAAAAATTTGAATGAAATCTCAATTTGCCACCCTAGGCACCTGTTTACATAAACGAAGTTTGGTGGGAGAATTGAGTTTGATTTTGGGTTTTCTTTATCTAAAAATGGCGTAGTTTAGTTAAACAACTTAATGAAACTTAATTAGTTAGTTTAATTAATTCTTATGTGTATAAATGTTTAGGATTTCATTCTTATGTGGCAAGTCACATTAGTAATGTTAACGGAGATATTAACGTTAGGCTAGAATTGAAAAAATTAAAAATTTAATTGTCACTTTTTTAAGTTCAAGCTATAATTACAAAATTAAGTAAAGTTTGAGATTTTTTTTTGTAATTAACCATTTATATATACATGGTTAATTAAAAAAAACTCAAACTTTTCTTAATTTTTTTATTATAGCCCGACGTTAGTCTCACCGTTATTTTGGCTGACGTGGCTGTCAAATGACCCTACTAATTAGACATGTTAGCATTATTAGGGGAAGCTTGTCTCATTAGTGAAATGATGTCATTTCTTGATGGTAGCAAAACGACGTCATTTCAAGAAAACTGAAAGAAGACTTCTCCTCCCCCTTCATTCTAACTCAATTTGTCTAAAATCTCTTAGTTTTCTCTCACCCTGTCGTTGTGAATCTGTAACCTATTCCAAGTTTTCTCTCACTCATGATCACCCAGTCGTCCTCAACATTTCTCCTATCGTCAGAACGTCATTTTGCCCCGCTCTTATCCCTTCTCACATTGCATCGCTGGAAGCGTGATTTTGCTCTTTTTGACAGTCAACCACGTGAAGGTTAGGTTTTTATTTCTTCCTTAAGATTTCATTGTCTTCTTTTCTGATAATGTTTAATGTTTTGCTAGAAGGTGTAGATGATGTAACTATTTCTATTTTGTTTATGTCTCCTATTCTTTAATTATTCATGCTAGCTACTTTAATTCTTCATGCAAAAAGGTTGTTATCCAACCTCATCCTAGAACGGTTTGGTCTAAACTTGTGTAGTTTCCTTAATCTAATCTGAGAGTGGTGTTTCCTTTGTAGCTAACAGACTATTTACGTGAGCTTCTTATAGAAAATTTTAAACATAACTAAAACCTGTGTGTTTTATAATCAAGAGGAGACTATGGGCATTACTCATTTATGTCTTACATGACCTCTTCTTACACCCAATGTGAAGGTGGGTGTATCTAACAGGTGCCAAGGAAATAACAATTTTTTCCTCAGCTTTTGAGTCATTCTCAAAGTCAAACATCAATTGTAGCATTAAAGAGAGTTTTGTCGTTATCAGGCTGTCACTAGTGCTGCTAAAGAGCTGTCAATTCCTGTTCATAGGTATGTGGTATTTATCTTTTGACATAATTCTTATTGGGAGATATTATACCTTTGTGTCATCTGCAAATGGTGCAGGATTAACTCTCTTAATGCCCAATTATTGAAAAGCCTTAAACTTGTTGCATATCTTTTGTTCTTTTTCTTCATCTCTTAGTTCTGGGTTGGAATTTTCTACAGATTATCTACCTTCATATTTCTCTAAGCGTGTATGCTGAGTTATATTAGTTGTCCTATGGAAGGAGAGATTTCTCCCTCGAAGTTGGCTTATGTGACAAAAGAACTTTATGACATGTTCTGTTTTGGGATTTCCCTTGGTGATACGGTTGGAGTTGGTACACTTGGTATTGTGTTTTTGTTCATCTCTGCATTCTTACTAGTTTTTGTTTGAATGTTTTCTCATTAGATTACCTCTCTTTGCACAAAATTGTTGCTTCTCCTTCATACGTTTCTTAACGTTTTGTGGTCACAATTTTGGAGTTTGTTTTCTTGAATATGAGCTTTTTCATTTAATAAATTATTTTTCTCACCTTTTGTTCGTAAGTGATCCAACACTTTTAGCTATCTAATTCTTTTTAAAGGTTATGTGTTTAATGACTTGTTTTTTCACTTTGTATATTCCCTATCCTAGTAGTTGCACTTATTTAGTGGCCTATTAATCCTTACACCATTCTCTTGTGGGTTATGATTAACTTAAAGTGAAGCTAATAGAGTCCATTTTACTGTCTTATATTGGATTGTTGCGATGTAAACTCATATCCTAGTAACCAATTCAAATTCATTTCCCCAAACAATTTCTCAAGTATGATTTCGATATGTTAATTATCTGTTCCATTTCCATTTCTTTGGAATAGGTACTGTCATTCCCATGCTTGAAGCTGTGATGACTGTTGTTCTTGCTGAAAAGAGTGTTGTCCATTTCCATATACAAACATTGTAGCGATGGAAGACTGCCTTCTTCTGGATAAGGCAATTTGGATGAGTACAGTGTTCCAAACATGTTATCATTTACATATACAAATATTGTAGACAAAAAACTAAAATTGTTTGTGATTTAAATATGAAACTTTTGAATTTGTTCCTTTTAGTTCTTTGGAATTTAAGTTTAGGATCAACACTTATCAATAGTTTCTGAGCTACTATATGAGGGTGTTTTTCTTCATTTTTTTGGTACTTAACTATACTGAATTGTTTAAAATTCACATTACTCGTGATTGCTTACACTATTTCAAACATCAGGGACTTAATTACTAAAAGCATGAAGTATCAGAGACTTACTTGATAGTATACCAAGCAATGAATCCAACGTTATGGTCTTCTTTGCAAACTAGACAATGGATCTTAGGAAAAATAAACACAAAGAGCAACCAACAAGTCTTGCTTAAACATGCAATGCAGCTTTAGGTGGTCAGAATAAAAACCAAATCAGGATAGTACACTCAAACCAGTTCAAAAGCAATAACAAATAAGCTCCTTTGTATAATGTAGTTTTAGTCATCAAAGGTCAAATTTCCATTTTGGGGTACAATCAAAGCATCATCCATTCACTTCTTCCACATCAATTTCCAAAGAGAAGATACAGTGGTTTCAAGATATTCACAATCAACAACTGAAAGTTACTTGAATCAAACATATATGTGGAGAAAAACAGAAAAACTATAAGAATGATAGCCATAGACTCCATTGCAAGAGAGAATTCACGAACCTTTATTAGAAAAAAATGTAAGGGACACTTGAAAAACATTGTAGATTTAGAAATACATAGCGTTTTCTTACGTCTGCGAGAAGAACGTCCAAATGCTTTGGGATTTCTTACGCCTGCGAGGGAGGGACGAAACAATGTCGAAGAACTTACGGATTTCATGCGTCTGGGAGGGAGGGACGAAATAATGTCTAAAAACCTAGGGATTTTAATTTACAGATTGAGTGAAAATGAAGGAGGAGGAGAAGCCTTCTATCAATTTCTTGAAACGTCGTCGTTTTACTACTATCAAGAAACAACGTCCTTTTGCTAATGAGAAAAGCTTCGCCTAATGATGCTGACGTTTCTGAAGTCGTTTCTCTAATAAGAAAAAAATCCCTTAATGACATTGATGTGTTTGATTAGTAGGGGTCATTTGACACATGACAGTGTCACGTCAGCTAAGATAATGATAAGACTGACATCAGGTTAGAATTGAAAAAATTTGAATGTTAAAGCATTTTATTGCTACTTTTTAAAATTCGAGCTATAATTAAAAAATTGAAGAAAGTTTAAACCTTTTTTAGTAATTAACTTATACTTATATATATATATATATATATATATATATGTATATATATATGTATATATATGTATGTATGTATGTATATATATGTATGTATGTATGTATATATGTATGTATATATATATATGTATGTGTATATATGTATGTATGTATGTATGTATGTATGTATGTATGTATCTTTCCCATGTTCTTCTTCTTCAAAAAGGTTTCCAACTTCATTTCCTTCTTTTAAAATACACTGAGCTATCAGTTTTTTTATAAAACCTTTTAATCCCCGAGCAAGCTCTCCTTCTTCTCGTAAAGTCCTTAACTTTAAAATAAAAGTCAGTTATCTTTTGCTCTTATTATTTCCACTGCAATTATTTATTTATTCTTTACATATATTGCATTAACAACTAATGTAACAATCTAACTTTTATATTTCTAGTACTAATGTAACAATCTAACTTTTATATTTCTAGTACTAACTTCTAACTCTTATATTTATATTTTGTTAGTGGTTGTTAAAACACCACTTTTTTTCTTTATTATTGATATTATTGCTTTTCTATTTCTTGTTTTAATAATTTTTATTTGAATGCTTCATTCATATTATTGTTTAGATATTTATTAAGATGGAAAGATAAAATAGATAATGTTCTAAGTTAGAAGAACACAACACATAGTATTATTAGTTTTACGTAATAATTATAATGATCAAATATTAGAAGTCCATAAAGTCATTAAGAAAACAATTTTAATTATAAAAAGAGAATTAGAAATATATCTAAGCCCTAAGTTCTCCGACTTTATTATTATTATTTTTCCCTAACATTACCCTCAAAATTTGAGAATGACCTCACTGCCACTAGCCTTTTGTTCTTGTTTTCCTTTAAATCGTTCCTCTTTTTTTTTTTCAAAGTGTAATAATTCAGAGTTGTTATTTTCATATTATTGCATATTTTGTTCATAATTTACATCAATTCAGTAGATTTTAAAATCCATGATGTTAAGAGTGTTTTATATTATATAATGTCCGTAATTTCAAAGATTTTAGTGGCTTAATGGAGTGTTTCTAAAGTAGTTTACCTATTAGGCTAAAATTACATTTTGAATCTCAACGTTTTAAATCATGCAAATTAAATTTTAATATTTTTAAAATATTCAAAATAGATGAAAAATTTAGTAGAGTTAATTGTTCGTTAATTAAATGTCATGTTAATACTGACATATATTATTTTTTATTTTTTAAATAAAAAGTTGGTCATTGTCATATGATAAGTGAAAGTCCCTCCTAAATATATAAATATAAGTTCTAATGTTACGTAACAAGTGAGATCTGTTTTTAAAGTATATAAGCAATGACTTCGTTTGTGAGATTCATTTTTTAATTAATTTTAAAATTTTAATTATGTAACAGTAAATTCTATTTTATTAAAAATATAAAAATAACATCATTTTGATATAATATTTGATTAACAAATAATTAATCTTGTCAAATTTTTTATTTATTTAATATGTGTTTTAAATGTTTAAACCCTTAAAAATGTTAGGATTAAAGTCATACCATGTTATGTAACCAAAAAAAAAAAAAAGTCATACCATGTTATAAGCGTTAATGTCCTGTGTAGTTCACTACTCATGGGGATTGACCAAACTCTGCTAAGATTTTTCCAGTTAAGACCCAACTAAAGCCCACCTGACAACCTTAGAGACTTTGAAACTTAGTCCTCTCCAAAACCCCATGATGTCTGGGTTCTCCAAGAATTGTGCGTAAGGAGAACAGTTTCTTGCGCGGGCGATGGTTAATTCAAGCTCACAAAATGTCTGACGATTTGCCGCAGTGGGTGAGGAAGGCTGTTTTAGGCCATAATTCGACCGGAAGATATGAACTTCACTCGACGTTTTCCGGCTACAATTCAGCTTTACATTATAACGCAGAAAGTTCGTTTCTTTGTTCGCGACCCATTTCCCAACAAGCTTACGCAGTATCTACGGCGAGCCGAGCTCATCGATTCTATTCGATTATGTGTCCGTTCCAACCCCGACTCACTTCCCACTCTCTTAAATAGCCGCCTTTTAGACCCTTTTGTCGTCACTCACGCTATTAGGTGTACCCCTAATGCAGATTCTGCTATTTTTCTTGTTGAGTCCCTCAAAACTGTTCCACATTTCTCGCATAATCAATCCACCCTTTATGCGTTGGCAACAGTTCTAGCTAAATCACGTAGGAGCTCAGAACTGAAGTTGCTGATAGCTGATATTGATGCGGGAAAATACTTGGGTGTTAGGATTAGCTTTATGAACCTCATGCAGTGGCATGCTGCATGTGGGGAAATGGAGGCAGTTTTAGACTCTTGGGATAAGTACAGACAAAGTGGCAAGCGTTTGTGCACAGAGTCTTATAACATTGTTATGCAACTTTATGGGCAGACGGGTCAGCATTTGGAGGCTGTGAAGGTCTTCTTCAGGCTAATTGATGAAGGAGCAATTCCAAACTCTAGAACTTATACAGTTATGATTGAACATTTGACTAAGTTGGGCAAGTTGGATCCAGCACTAGAGATTTTCAGGATATTGCCTTTTATGAGAATTAAGCGGACTTTAAAGCAGTATTTAGTTTTGGTGGAAGGGCTTGCTGGTGCTAAAAGGTTTGGGGATGTCAAAATGCTGCTCCATGAAATAAGGGTTGATGGCAAATTTCCTGGTCGTCCCATGCTTTTAGCTTTGCAATGTTTGCAGGAGGCAGGATTTTTATCGGAAACCGAGGAGTTTGTTCAAGAAATGTTGCCAGACAAGAGAATTAGGAGTATAGCGTCTTGGGAAGATAGTAGTGATGAGGATGAGGATGAAGACGAAGGTGCTAGCCATGAAGAGGTTGATGGAATACCTCGTGGTATCCAATTGAAGCCATGGTTGGACCCCAAAGCCTTGGCAAAGGCCGTGAATGAAATGAGTCCTGATGTTGTGTCTGCTCTGGAAGATGCCAAACTTGTGTGGA
Organism: Erythroxylum subrotundum; assembly: GCA_027563845.1. Lineage (NCBI taxonomy): Eukaryota > Viridiplantae > Streptophyta > Magnoliopsida > Malpighiales > Erythroxylaceae > Erythroxylum > Erythroxylum subrotundum. The sequence continues at coordinate 6,096,702 of JAOQMQ010000196.1, forward strand.
CCAATCGGTTAGTTTGCAAGGTTCTTAGGAATTTCACTTCTCCAGATAGAGCTTGGGATTTTTTCTGTTGGGTTGCTTGTCAACCAGGATTCACTCATGATGTTCACACGATAGAAAGAATGATGGCACCTTTTGCTCAGCATGGGAAGGCTGATATGGTTGATAGACTCATAGCAAAAATAAGAAGTGAAGGACTTAAATTGTCTTTCAGCACCATTAAATTGATCATTGATTTCTATGGTATTTCAAAGAATGCTGATGCTGCTTTAAAGGTTTTTCATGATGACAGGGAACTATGTGGTCCCATATCGAAATTTGATCAAATGCTTTTGTATTCATCTCTTTTACGAACATTGACCAAGTGTAGGAGAAATTCTGATGCCATGGACATGCTTGAGGAGATGATTTCCTCTGGAATACGCCCAGACAGTCAGACATTTTCTGGATTAATGTATCACTTTGCATTAGAGGGAGATATGAAGACCGTTCAGAAACTATTTTTGATGGTTAGACAGAGTTGTGTGAAGCCAGATGCTTATATGTTCAAAGTACTGATCCAAGCATATTGCAAAAGTGGAAGGGCTGCTCTTGCATGGAGGGTTTTTGAAGACGTGAAGAACTCAAATTTGTTGCTTGACGTTGCCACTAAAGATTTGCTTGTAAAGAGTCTTTGGAAGGAAGGCAAACGGAAAGAGGCTGCCAGTCTAGAAGAAAGCTGCGAGGAATTTAGCAAAACTCTACCATTAGGATTGCGAGGTCACGTATGGACTGTCAGCTCTGTAGATCTCACCACAGTTTACCAAATTTATGCCAATACTTTTGTGTACACCGATGATTAGAACTTCCTCTGGACTTGTAACATATTCTAGATGTAAGCATTCTCTTGATAATACTCTTTTGTCTGCGCTTGCATTCCCCTCTGCATCATAGTCCCTAGTCATTTGTTTATTGGCTGAAAAAAACGGTCCATTTATATGGGTATACAATTTCAGGAGATTGGACTCTTTTCTGATAAAAGACAGAAAGATCCTAATAGTTGGTTTGTATCTTGCCAGTACTAGAGGACAAAGTAGAGTTGTGACCAACAATTCTGACTGTAGCCGAAGCATAGACTGACTGAGTTTCATACTACCAACAATATAAAGGCTGAAGAGGTGACTTCGATGGAAATTCTCTTTAATACAGTTCATTTAATTCATTATTGTATTTCCTTCCTGATTTGGCAATAGAAGGTTTCAGTATTACCCAAGTTACTGGGGTCTGGTTAAAATGACATGAACATCATACTAACTGATCATTAAACCTGTGGTTGGGTCACTAACCATCATAATTCGGACAAAAGCTTCTATTGTTTGATTAAGTTGCCCCACTTCAGTTTATATTGAATGCAGAGAATTAAACAACTTGGATGTTTACAGCTTGGCTGGTTGCAAGAGTTTATACCAGCAAATTACATATAGTTGCAATAGGTTATCCCTTTCCAGAAGCAGATGAGGCAAAGCAGAAATACAATCATTAAACTTATGTAGATCCTGTTGGCGATCAAATTTGTCGTTTAATTGATACAGGACATCTGACCTCCCATATAGTATCAGAAGAAAAGACACTTCCTGCCGTCCTGAATTGATAGATTGCACTAAATTAATATCAGCAGAAGGGGGAAGTCATTTTCAGACTTGGTGCTAGCGATACAAGCTTTGTCCGTCATATTTGGTTCTCTTTTTTGGAATTGCATATGGGAAGTATTCATACACTGGAAAACAACAGAAAATTTTCAATTCAGGAAGCGGAGGAAGAAGAAAGTCTGTCAAATCAAATGCTGGATAATACTTCTTGGCTTTTCCAGCAATCTCAATTGCGAAATAAGGGTCTTATTTAATTCAAATCTCATCAACACTTCATAATCTGAACCTCAAGTTCAGAGCAATGACAGTTTCTCTCCTTTCTTCGGAAGCTCCATTTCTCTTGCTTCTGTTTTTTATCATAACAAATTTCACAGCACAGTCACTGCCTGGCTCGAACTTTTCTTGCCCTGTGGATTCACCTACTTCATGCGTAAGTTACATCACTTACCTTGCCCGGCCACCAGACAAGTTGAACCTTGGAAACATATCTGATTTGCTTGATGTTAGTCGTCAGTCTATTGCTAGCGCAAGTAACCTGGTGTCCGAGGACACCCCATTGTTTCCAGACCAGCTTTTACTTGTACCAATAAGATGTGGTTGCACAAGGAACCAATCTTTTGCCAACATCACCTACCAAATACAGGAAGGTGATAACTTCTACCTGGTGCAAATCACAACGTTCGAGAATATTACCAAATGGGAAATGATGGAAGACCTAAATCCTAATTTCACTCCGACTCTCTTGTATCCTGGTGACAAGGTAATTGTTCCTTTGTTATGTAAGTGCCCTTCAAAGAGTCAACTTCAGAATGGAATCCAGCATCTTATTACCTATGTTTGGCAACCAGAAGATGATCTCCTCAAAGTATCTACTAAGTTTAATGCGTATCCAGATGATATTGTGGCTGAAAACAACATCAGTAACTTCAGTTCCATGGTGGATCATCCCATCCTCATCCCAGTATCCCAGTTGCCAATTCTTACTCAACAGTATCCTCCACCCACAGAAAGAAGAGGATCGCATCATCATGGGTTCATCACCTCTGCTATAAGCATAGCGTTCTCTCTTTTGATCTTCTTTTTTGTAGCCTTTCTGGTGCATAATCGCTGTTATACGAACAAGAAGACTTTGGTTTGCAGTGGCTCTTCTTGTCAGGATACTGCTGTTCTCATTCAAACAAAGGATCATAAGAAAAGTGAGTGCTATGAACCTAAGATCATACAAGATAAACTACTTCCAGGGGTTTCAGGCTATGAACCTAAGATCATACAACATAAACTACTTCCAGGGGTTTCAGGCTACATAGGAAAGCAAATTACTTATGAAGTTAAGGTGATTATGGAGGCAACTATGGACCTGCACGAACACTACAGGATAGGGGGGTCAGTATATAGAGCCAACATCAATGGAAAGGTCTTGGCCATAAAGAAAACCAAGGAAGATGTCTCGGAGGAACTGAAGATACTTAGGAAAGTGAATCATGCCAATCTGATCAAATTACTGGGAACATCATTTGATACAGAGGGTAATTGCTTCTTGGTCTATGAATATGCAGAAAGTGGATCACTGGACAGGTGGCTTCGCCCAAAGTCAGCAACCTCATCAAGCTCTATTGTGCTCCTTACTTGGACTCAAAGATTGCAAGTAGCGTTGGATGTTGCCAACGGCCTGCAATACATGCACGAACATACTCAACCGAGCATTGTTCACAGAGATATAAGGACAAGCAATATTCTTCTTGACTCCAGGTTCAAGGCAAAGATAGCAAATTTTTCAGTGGCTAGACCTGCCAAAAACACAATGATTCCAAAAATTGATGTCTTTGCTTTTGGGGTTGTCTTGTTGGAGTTGCTTTCGGGAAAGAGAGCTATGGTAACAAAAGAAAATGGTGAAGTTTTATTGCTGTGGAAAGAAATAATAAGGGTCTTGGAAGTTGCAGAGAAAAGAGAAGAGAGGTTAAAGAAATGGATGGATCCAAACTTGGAAGGCTTTTATCCCATTGATGGTGCCCTCAGCATGGCAATCTTGGCAAGGGCATGCACACTGGGAGACTCTTCAGCAAGGCCAAGTACGGCAGAAATCGTCTTTAACCTCACAATTCTCTCCCAGTCGTCATCAGACACATTACTGAGGTCCTGGTCTTGTGGGCTAGAAGTGGACGAAGTCGCACCAATTATCAGTCCTGTGAAAGCTCGTTAAGTTAGTCGCAGAATGAGGGGATATACAACTCTAGTAGACCTCACAGATCATGTACAAATATGTGAGAAGCAACTTTGTTACGCAGAGTCGTAGTGATGGAATGTACAGTGCAGTTTCTTTTCCATTCAAAAGCATCAAATTCCTGGCCTATGTTCACATTATGCTCTCTGCAAATTCTTTGGCTTTGAACTAAAAAAAAATTCTACTAAAATTGAATCCATGGAGCAGTTGGCTCTGACATGTCAAATACAATAAATTTCAGATGATTAATTGAACAGTTGACTGTAACTACGGATTGCAGGCATGTTGGTTTTTCTAGAGAAATTTAAGAACAAAAGACAGATTTAAATGCAAGAAATAATCCTCAGATGTTAAACTACAAGTTCATAAGATAGCCAACTGTTGAAAAGGAGCTCTGATACTGCTCATTAAGCCTCTCGGGGTCAGGAATCACACGTCCGAATGATTATGATTCCGGAGTCTGAAACTGTAAATTGAGATTTGACAAGTCCCATTGATCATAAAATATGAAATGGGAAGTATGTATCAGCTAAACTAAGATAGAGCTGATGGTCACTTGGGCCTAAGAAACTGATCATATTATTGCATTACTAACAAAGAGTCTTGGACTTCACACTCCGAAGTTGTCGTGGGCTTGTATATAACTTCTACCGAACATGGGGCCACTACAACCAAATTTCTTTACTATTTCCATTTTAAAAGAAAGACAGTTTAGTGATTGTGAAATCTACATGCTTAGCTTATGTATTGATTTGGGCAAAACACATTCAGGAAAGCTTACTTGATATCAGGATTCTAGTTTGTTCTTCTTTGGGCAAAAGCAATTGTCTTTAACTTTTTATGCTTCAATTACAAGGATGTTAGTATTGCTTCTTCTTTTTTTCATGGAAAAGAGCACAATGAGAACCTCTCTTTGCCTCTTTCCAAAGCAAATGGAATCAATTACGATTAGGATTGGCTTTGTATATTAGATATACATGTAAAATACAACACAACATTGGAATAGAAATGCCGTCGAAGTTACAAATTCGCATCATTACTATAAAGCACTATTACAGAAAAGCATCTTCATATCTATAGAAAAAATATAAACCAAAGGGGTAATAGTGGAAGTGGAGTCTAGGATTCTCAAGTTTAACAAGGAAGACTAACCTAAGTATCCCTACAAAAATAGCTCAACGTAAAAGATAGGGAAAATCGATTTAGAAAAATAACATTCAAATATCATGAAATAAGTGAAAAAAGATTGGTTAAAAGAGAATGTTTAGTCCTTTATTTCATTTTATTTTACAAGTCCTAAGATTTATATCAATTTCATTTCAATCCTTATAACACTACTCTAGGCATTTTCTCCATTTTAAATACCTAGGATTCATTATGAGCATTTTATTTTATTTTCAAAACCTATGATCTATTTTAGGCACTTTATTTTTATTTTAAATTTTAGAAAGACCACAAACTCTTAACCATATGTGTTATTTTTAATTCTTTATTTTATTTTTCTTAAATAATTTATACTTGAAATAATTTCATTTCAAACTCTCTAAATTGGCAAAACTTCTCAAGATCTAGGTAATAAACTAGGTAGATAAACTAAACTATCTAATGCCTTTTCTATTTTATAAATTGAGTATTGAATGAACTCTTTTTTATATATATTGAAACTCTAACTTATTTTCTTAAATATTTATATCCTTCCATAATAATGTAAGGTGGTAACTATTGCATTTTATTCTTTTTCTTATTCATTTCTTTCTATTAAGAGTGTGTTATGACAATTATGACAACTCCAAATCTCCAATTACAAGCCTATGTTATTGGCCTTCTTTAGAGAGAGAGAGAGAGAGGCTCTTCCTCCGATATTACCTTTACCAAAGTTCACTTTTTATAATTGAACAATTCTTTAGTATCCAAATATACAGTATTAATCAAGCTAAATACAACTAATTTAACAAAAAATCAATTTAAGTTTCTTAGATATTATCCTAAATACAAATTATTGATAAACTTTGTGTGTGACTATTAAAGTCATCACATTCTACTTTTTATGATATATGATAAGAGATGGTATTGTATAATTGGTTTATAATGGTCTTAGAAGTAATATAACATTCTAAGTTAATGGTTGAAAATTAAATTTCGGTATATACATAATCTTTATTTACATATGTAATCAACCATATACACACTTAGAATATCTAGTAAAGTTAGTAACTCTATTATACCATTTAACATGACTTTATAAGAGATAACTATCTAGGCACGTAATCACCTTGTTTGTTATTAGTTTATAACTTTACAGTAGTTAAGTTTGTTGCAATTTGATGCATGATATTATTATTTTAATTCATATAAATGCATTCTTTACCTTTATGTATTTTGTTAATTATATTTAACGTTTTAATACTAAATGTAAATGTATTGAAATAATTACTGTGCAAATAATATTACAAAGATAACATAATTATGAGATTTTTACATTTTTATATTATTCATAAATTGTTCTTAGTTATAGTTTTATCAAGAAGTGATATTGATTGAGCTATAAAACTAATACATATTATGTTTTTTTCCTTATGAAAAAAGTAATAGACCTCATAAATTAAGGTATAGAGATATTTAAATAAATATGTAGGTACTTATTAGAGAATAAGTTCACATAATTGGTCGGATTATGAGGATCTCAAATGGAATATAACTTATATATTTGTAGATTTTCTTTGTATAATGGGTGTATAATTGATCATTTGATTTGAGATCGCCAAAGTACTTCATGTGAGAATTACTATGGCGTTGTTTGGTAAAGAGTTTATCAGTTCTTTTTTAGCTGGACAAGCCACTTTAGCTTATTAACTTTAAAAAAAAGCTCAAAAGCTTGTTTAGTAAAGAGTTGGTTAGATTGGCTGATTCAACCCAACCAGCTATTTTTCAACAAGTTCCTATATAGGAGCGTTTTCCCCCACCAGCTGATTTTTTTCAGCCAAATCTCCATTTTGTCCTCATTATTCTCGCACGTCTCACTTCTCAATTCTCGGACTCCAGACTTCCAAAGTCTTCTCCCTTCTTTCGTTGCTTTCGTTTTCTCTGCTATTTGCAGAAACCTCACGAGCCGTGAACAATACCGAGCAGAACTATTTGCTCAGTCGAGAAAGTTGCGGAGCTTTTGAACCAGAGCGTGAGCGAGCGAGACGCGAGAGAGAGAGAAGTAGACATGTCAGACTTATGACATATTTTATTTAGGATAGTTCAGTCATTAATACTTGGATATTGTATGAACTATATGGAGATAGTTGAGTAAGTTAATAAAAGTTTCATGACTTTAGTGAATGTTGCCTTGTTCTTAACTAATAATGATTTAAGTAATTCTCTCGCTACAATAAATTGATGTTGAAAAGGTATTTTTAAATTCCACTTATGAGTCAATTATTAATTAGTAAGAATGAACTTAATTATATTTAAATAAAATAGACAATAATTTTGTACCATATATCCAATTGAAATATTAGATGACAAAAATATTAAATTCCATGTTACAACCATTCATGAATAGATTTAGTCAAACTATTTTGGCATTCCTAATATTTGGGTGGTTATAAATATTGCTAGACATTCATCTTTATCTATGATTAAAAATTATTTATTTATATAATTAAACATAAAATAAAAGGAGTTTTAATTTATCTAGTTCTAATTATGAATTCTAGTTATAATTTATAATAATATGCAATATATTAGGAACCTAATAGGTAATACATAAAGAGTAGTTTAGCAAAGAATTATCAATTTAAATTAAGTTGGACTTAATTATGAAGTTTAAGAAACTTTAAGAATCAATTATAAGATATTTGATTTATTAAAATTAAAATGTAATTATAGTTAGATTTAGACTTTAATTATGATTATAAGTTTAACTTTAATTGGAAAGAAACCTAGAGTCTTTTTTATAAATAAAGAAAAGGACAACTTGGAGCTAACACTTCTGTTTTTTTTTTCTCTCAACATGTTTTGAGTTCTTTTTCTCTACTTTATGAATACAATTATTATTATTATTGTTATTATTATTATTATTATATGTTCTATGTTTTTTATTAAAATTATAAATTTAATTTTTGTGAAATTAAATATTTAAAATCTAAATTCTTATGAGAATATTAAAACATGTTAAGATATAATAGTCATGTTCTTATAATTTTTTTAAAGTCATATCATCATAAGTCATTTACACATAAACAGCTAATACTAAACAACTAATTTTATCAAACATTTTTAAATAAACAGTTGATGTTATTCACTGGTCAAATCAGCTGATACAATCCGTTGTTAGCTAACTGCTAATAGAATCAGCTAACAGTTAATGCAATTTGTTGATTGTCAAATAGGACCTATAAATTGTTATTTGAAGAATAAAAGATAAATGAAAAGTAGTTTCTATTTTATTTTATAATCATTGTCAATATATTCAGGAAACTAATGGATAATATATAAGTTTAAAGAAAAAATCAATTTAAATAAGTTTGAATTTAATTGTGAAGTTTAAAAAAATTTAGGAATCAAATATGTGATATTTTATTTTAATAAAATTAAATTACAATTATTATTAGAGTTAGACTTTAATTATAATTATAGTTTTAATTTTAGTTAGAATACCTACACGTGTATAGCTTGTGGTTAATAGTTCGACGGAAAAAAAAAAGAATTACAAAATTTCAAATCAAATATATTTTAACATTTTAATTTCTGATTATTATTTTTCAAATTACTCAATTAAAAAGATTTAATTGAAAATTTATAAAAATTATTTTTGAGGGTCAAAAACCTCGATCTTATCAGGATTGAATATTTCCCAACATTTGCAACACAAATACAGACGAATCTTACTTATAAAACTCAGAAGCGACCGTCACAAGATTTAGGAAAAGCCAGGACAAACCATCGTTATTTGTTTTATTTCCCTCCCTAGCTATATCTAGGGAGAATAAGGCTTAACATAAACAATACAATTCCTGAAGAAAAAGTAAAGCAAAGCACAAAAGCATACAATTTTTTCTTCTTCTTCATATATTATTATTTCAATTTCTGCTAGCTATTATCGACTTATATATATATATTCCATGTACAAACTCACATACCATAACCAAAATTATGCCACCATCATTCGACGAAACTCGTAGAACTCAAGCACTCCATTCCCATCAGTATCAAAACACTCAATCATCGTCACACACTCATCATATGACTTTGTATCGCCAAGTCTATGCAAGGCCCTCTGCAGACTCTTGGGCGTTATGCGACCCGATCCTCTCTCCGTTTCAAACATTTCAAAAGCCTTCTTCAGATCATCATCTTCTTCATCCTGATCACGACCTTCCCTTTTCATCAACTTCATGAAGTCTTGAAAATCCAACAAGTTGTCACCATCCCCGTCAAAACCGCCGATCACCCCTTGAGCATCTTCGTGTGACATGTACTCTCCAACGGATCCAAAATATGCCCTAAGTTCCAAAGCTGATAACTTTCCATCACCATCACCATCGAAGTAGCGAAAAACTTGTTTTAGTTCATCTTCCTGCTTAGTAGATCTACTGTTGGGACTAGATGGAGATATGGGAGAGGTAGGAGAGCTTTGAGTTGAACTAGATTTTGATTGTTGACGACGGTTAGAGAACCACCTGTAGGGTCTGCAAGCACTGAGATCAATCGCCATTGGAGATGGGAAAAGGAGTACTAACTACGTCCATAAGAGCTAAAACGTTGTTATATATGAACAGAGTTAAGAACAGATGTGATCTTTGGAATAAAGTCAGGAAACTTATTGGCAATGACGTAAATAGACAGATTAGATGGAAGGAAATTTCATGGAAACTTCCTTTATAGGGTCCGCTCTTCCTCGACAAGATAGATCAGCAGCCCATTTCATTTGACTACAAATTGATGTCAAGAAGACTTGCAAATTAAAGAAATTTTCCATGGAAAGAAAAAGCTACGGTCACCATTGGCACGTGGAAGACAGCTGTGTCTTAGACCCCTAAGTTGTGACAGCGGGATCGTGTAAGCATTGGTGAGTCTTGACTAGTGTTCGACACGCAGAACAATGGAACAAGGCAAAAGACTTGTGAGGAGGCAAGGACAAGAAGGGGCAATGTCAAGCGTTGGCATGCAATAGTGCATATTGGTGGAAATCTTCGACTAGATGTAAGATTTGGATGCGATACCAAAATAAGGCTTTAGACGAACTTCGAATGGAAGGTTAATTGGATCACACGCATGACGAGAATATGCAAGAGTTCCACGGTTACTTAGTAAGTAGATCAAGCATGGTGCGAGTTTTGGGAAAGTTTCAGATCGTGTACAAGCTGACTTGGCTAAGGCTAAGTTCTTGATGGACTAAGGACTTAGTGTGTACTCAAGTGGACAGATTATGGCTAATGGAGTTGGCATGGGTAAGTATTGGATTGGACCAGTGTGTTATTGGCTTGGATGACTCATCATCAACGAATAGAGATGAGGAGATCTTGGATGATGTGGCAGATAAGATCAGAGTGAATGTGCATCAGCTTTAAGAGATAAAGATAATTTGGAAAGATCATTTGAAGATAGAGGAGATCTTCGTGAATATGGATAATCACTCCTAGATAATGTAATCTTTTATCTTATTATTGTGATGTGGCTTAATCCTATTAGATAAAGTCCTAATTTGATAGGAATGTCATATATTGGTTAGCTTGATGTAATCTGATAAGGATAAGATTATGATCTTAGCGAGTAGAGTTCTAGTAGGATTCTAACTTAGTCATCTAGAGATACCTATAAATAGCTCATTTGAGTCTTGCTCTCATAATCAAGAGGTAAGTGTTGTGAGACACAGACATTGAGAGAGTGCTCCTTTGTATACTTTGAGGAAAGTAATGAAGGTTGGCTTTTAACTATATTTCTTTCTTGTTCTTGTTATTAACTTTATTATTTTCAAGTGCTTCCGTAATTTTCTTGCGAGTGTGAGAGTTAAACACTGCGAGAGTCGTGAGGCATTCGAGAACTAGATTGTTGATCGACGATCACGTGGGAAGACTGAGGGGGCGCCTGTTTAGTGGGTTTGAAAATATCGGTATGGGTATGAAATGAAATGTATCGTTTGGTCAGATACTATCATTAATTGGGTAATGTTTTCATTACCAAGTATAAGGTAATACTCCATTCCTCTCGTAATCGAGAGGAATGGGAGTCATTACTTGGTTAATTTGGCGCACGTTCTGGCGCCATAATGTCTACTTCTCCGAACTCACTCTCATCGTAACATCTCTTAACCCATAATCATCTACCTTGGCAAATCTCTCCACAAACTATCCCTGTAGCCCACCATGGACACACCCGAAACCAAGAATAGCACTGGTAATGTTCTTCCTTTCTTTCTTCTTCAATTTTGTTTTTGTCGATATAGCATATTTCTACTGGGTTTCTTTTCTACTGGGTTAAGGTTTTCGATAATTCTTATGTATTTTCTTTCTTCAATCTCTATCAATGTCGTTCCTCCTCCATTTCATTTCTTGTTTTGGGTATTGAGAAAATTTTTAATACATTCATTAGAATTTGTTTTGAGATTCTAAGCATGTCTGATTTTTCTTTATACTGCTGCTTTTATTTTTATCAGGATATTGCTTGAACATTAGCCATGGAGGAAGCAGGAGATGCAACCCAGGTTTATAAACTGCGTTCTGCTCTTGAGTCTGTTGATAGTAGGAGAAGAAAGGTAATTTTCCTTATCAATATGTTTTCCCTCTGCTCTTGAATTTGTTATAAATGCCCCGCTTGATATAAGGAATCAATTTTCCAGTCAATATGTGATGGTAGTTATTTGTGCTTC
>JAOQMQ010000196.1:6141261-6157495 GCA_027563845.1 Erythroxylum subrotundum
ATTATTGATTAAATTACATTATTCATAATTCTTATTAATACTTAATATGCAATAATTACATATATAATAGTAAAACAAATTATTTACTATTAATAATTAAATAATATATATTTAGTTGATATCATATCATGTTATAAAAAGACAGAAACAAAAAACAAAAAATGTTTTTATAGTTTTTATAAATTATAAAAATTAAAAATAGAAACTAAAAATTTAAAAATATAAATCTAAAAATCAAAATTAAAAGTGAAAACAAATGATACCTTATTACACATTTATACATAAACAATTTACTTTATGTTTATCTTAAAGTTTTGAATTCGTCAATCATTCTATTTTTAATTTCAGCAGGCATATTATTGAACAGAAAATCTAATTATTATTTGTTAATTAGATTTAAATAAAAAACTAATTTTGATGTGGAAGCAAGAAATATAAGTGCGCAACGCAAGCATGTCACATCCATCATCCACGATCCGGAAGTTACGTAGATCATTAATCGCGAAAGAACCCCTGAGTCTGTGGATCCATCAACATTTGGTGATCGTTTTAATGTAATTACTCCGACTTAGTGTCAGACAAAATGAAACACACTCCCACGACGAGTCGGCACCTGATTGTACGGTCTCTTTCTGTCAACCCCACAGACATAATTAGCGGAGAGAGTACGAGAGCAGCGAAACCACGTTTGCCACGCAGCTCTTCAAGTGGGACCAACCATCTGCCACCTGTTTAATTAAAGCAACCAGTGTGGGAATGGGACCCACGTGCCGTTTGAACATCTAAGATGGAGACAAAGGAACTAAAAAGTAAAAACTTACTTGTAATGTGTTGGCGGCATGTAGTTAATTAGTTGTCCTTACAGTCCGGGAAACGTTCGATCAAGTGGTTGAATTACTTTTACTTTTAGTGTTAATTTTATAAATATTATTAAGAAAGTAACTTATGAATTAGTATTCGACACATAATATTATAATCTATTATGGGGAAGTAGTGAAAAATTAAAACAAATTTTGTATATTAGATTCCTACATTTTTGTAACCTAATTCGATTAATCTAATATATGTTCAAATTTCACATCTTAACAAGATTAATTCTTATTGAGATGTTTTAATACAAAGTGAAATGAATTTTTTTTAGAAATAATCTCTTAAATAGTTAAGTGTAAGATTACGTACTATTAGATATCTTTAAATTTTACGCGTAAGTGAAATTTCTAATCTTGGGTGTTGTTGTCGTGTTGAAACGAAATATTTCCTTCCAATTCATTGTGCATGTTAAACTTGTTTGATATTAGCTCAAAATTAGGATATCTTTTTTCAGTTAAAGGTGAATAATTGAAAAAAAGACAATGCCAATCAGAAGTCTAAGTCACTGAAAAAAAGGTCTTTGTCCCGACTATTGGCAAACATGCTAGCCCATCAGTTCTTATTCATATTAATTGAAGCAGAATAATTGGGAATAACTTGGTGCATTTCACATTATTAACGAATGAATTCACTGGATCTCCCTCGAAATCCTGATTAGGGTCCTGCAATTTCAACAAATTAATCCTCCTGATAACTTAAGAATAGGAGGATTAGTTAATATCAACAAACTCGATATGAACACAATTTTTATGTATTTGGAATACAATGTCATATTAATTCAAACATAAACTTAGATTACGAGTTAGATTTAGAACCTCACAGAAACTCAAACTAGCTCAATTCTTGAGTCGGGATTGACTCAAGTAAGATTAGTTCATAAACACTTTCAATAATTAGGATTGACTCAAGCATTCTTCATTTTTTTTCCATAGCAACATAATATATAATTATAGAATGTATGGAACAACTCACAAAAGATATATTTTAAGTATATAATTTGATAAATTAATAATTTAAAGTTAAATAACATGTTCGATTTAATTAATATTTATACATTCTAATATATTTTTTATTAATTATTCTCTTTAAGATTTGAGGTAAAATTTAATATTATTTATCACAATTCAAAAGTGTAGCATCGTGATACTCCATGGATTTGGAGCACCCTTCGAAGGCCATTCTTCAGTTTTTCATTATACTGCATTGTTCATGATGATAAAAAGGTCATGCCCATGCGTCACTTTTAAAAGATCTCCTATCTTGTCCTGTCTCCTTTAAATTGAATCACCCCTTACCCCTACTACTATTCCCATCAATCACTCGTTTGCAATGGAGCTTTTTGTACCCATTAGACCATTACTACTATCCATGTTTTTGTCAAAATATCAAACCTACTACCTACCTTCATTAATGGTCAAAAACAATTCTTCTAATTGAAATTAAGTTTAGAGGTTTCGTAGTTCTAGCAAATAATTATCAGCAACAAGAGATCACATTGGATTAGCGATGGTATATTCATATTGCCAAAAACTATCGAACAACCCATGTTAATCTTATAAATGGTTCTTTTGGTTAACAGAAGAGTCTGCCAGTTGCCTATTTGGTAGATATGAGATGATAAAAATTACCCCCATATCTACTAGGCCTTTGGGCACCTTTCTGGACTGGACAGCGATTGCATATTTGATTTTGTCACAACAGGAGATCACGTCACCGACACTAAGTTGAAGGAAAAATGAAGAGTGTGAAGGGAGATTACAAAAGTCAGATAAAATAGGCGGGTGAGACGGCAGACTTGTCAGTTTGCGGAGACCAAAATTAATAAGACACGTTCATGCAGCTGTTCAGTAGCCAAGACAGAGCGCGTTGATTTGGGTCAACACATTGAATATTATTAGTATTACTACGTACGTAAAACAAGCAGAAGAAGAAGATGATGACGACGCAGAAGAAAGGACATGCACTGAACCACTTGTATTTGCATTTCAAAGTCTTACATTAATAAAGGCTTTCATTAATTGTCCTTTTCTCAGTATCTTTTGAGTTTTGACAAAGAAGCTTTGGCAAGGCTACTTCATAACAAACCTAATCACTCTTCTAAGTGAAATGGTTAATAGTCTCTTATCGTACGAATATCAGCCTGCGGTGACCCTTAATAGATCCAACGATGACGTGAAGTAAACAAAAGATGACGAAAATGTTGTATGCAGATCGAAAAATTTATGGTCCAGGTATAAATCAATCAAGTTTTTATCTGTCACCTAAATAATTGAACCGCATTTTCATTTTTGCAAGAGTTAAACATTCTATGGCCCAACAAAGACAACGAAAAATACATCACAGGGAAAGTCGATCGGGCCTAGCAGAAAGCAACAGGACGAACCCTTTGCTCCCACCAAAATTATTGAGATGGAGCTCCAAATTCAACAAGATATCCATTGTTTTCATACGTCCATTATAACATAAAAGGACGATTCCTTGTTGCTGCTTTTCCATGAATAATTGAGAAGCAACCTAGGTTAGGAAGGCATGTAGTGGTGGGAGAGTTGCATGGTTCTATATAGAATATTTTTTGCTTTAATGCCATTCATAATGGCAGACTTTAGGTAAGTGGTTGTATATCACTGAAATAGCATGTGATATGTAGAGCTACTTTTCTTTGCATATCTTTTCTTTCACGCATTTCCCATCAAAATCACCATCCACAGATCCTCAAGTTTGATAAATTTTCCATTCAACTCGGATATGGCTGAAGATTACTGATTGTTTGCGAATTCTCCCTCCTTTCACATAAAGAAGGCTGTCATATATCCAGAAGCATGATCTAAACCAACCAATGAAAAACCAACCATCTTTCGCAGTTAGAGCACCGAACGTCCTCAATCTAGAAACATATAGGAAGACTTTGGAGGCCAAGATAATTGAAGACCTCATTTACCCCACAGTTTCTTCAATACTGCTGTAACCTTAAGACATGGTTGACAAAAGAGCACAAAGAAACTAGCAAGTCAACACAAAATGTAGAAAATAAGAAACGATCGACTTACGACAATGTAGCTGAAAAACATAATACGATTGCCATGAAATGGAATATTACATCGAGTTAGCGACCATTATATAATGAAACAATGCAGAGCTGATTTACATCATATCTAAGTAACCAAATAAAAGACAAAACAAGGAATATTTGTGTCAGTGCATACCTATAGGAGATGAAAATTTAAAATTTTTAAATATTATGACAATACTGCTAAAAACATGGGAATAAATCTTGCCTAAAAAAGTGTTTGAGAAGAAGAAATGTAGTGAAAGCATACCTATATCCATTAGGAATGTAATCTTCTACTTGAACGTATTAAGAAAACGGTAGATGGGAATTGATGTAAAACTAAAGAAAAGAAAATTTATTCTCATACATCAATCAAGGACTACATCCGTTAATAAAGCCTAACGGGTGTAATTACTAATTTAGTCCGCCATTAATCTGTTAATTACACCCAAGAATTCTACACATATTTATATATTAATCCCCACATTTTTACATCAGATGACATAGACCTTTAAATAAAATTAGATCACTTAAATTAGATTCTTAAATGTTATAGCAGAAATTTGTATATGATTATTTATTACAATACGTATACGTTTACATGTTCATATGCACAATCATGTGCTCATTAGGCACCAATCATATACAAATCTCTATAATTAATCTTTATGTCCACAAAAATAAACATATGTCATCTAATTCGATACCTTTTATTAGTTTCACTAACATAAGAACCAAAGAGGTAATTTTTACTATTTTGCAACTAAACCCACAATGATCTTATGCATCAATTCAACTAAATGATATAGATCAAATATGAACGTGCACTACGAGAAAAATAAAATTTAGCGACTAAAATTACCGATGGAAGAAAACCTACACATTCCATTAGTAAGCTAAGTTAGCGACGGACGAAAGTTTTGGAAAAACGACCGTAGGTAACAATTTGTGATGAACCATAGATTGTTCGTCGCAAATTTACTGACAAACATTTTGTGTTACTGTCGGTGAATATACCGATGGTTATTCTGTGTTGTCGATAAGTTTAACGATAAAAAGATTGCTTCTTGTCTGTCGGTAACTTTACCGACAGAATTGGTTATTTCGTCAGTAAGTTAATGACAACATTACCGACGGTTCTTACTTATTTGTCAATAAATGGAATAGATTTTACTGACGAACTTTGTTTTTCCGTCGTTAAATTTACTAAAACTTTTTTATTTTTTTTCTGCATTTAATTTTATTTGATGATCTTATGGTTGATGCATAATTTATACAGTTATCAGTTATCTGTTGATAATATTTTGATTTGTTTCTACATTTAATTTGTTAAAATAGAAAGTTGATTGATGATATAAAGTAAAAATTATCTTAATTGATAATAAAAATTATTTTGTACATAATAAGTATTTAATTTATACGAAATGACTACAAGTACGTTATTTATTTGGTGACCTCGAATGCTCTAATTGTTGCAATGAGATGTTGCTCCTCCCTTTCAACTCATCCCCCTCATTACGGAGCTGAGTTATGTACTCCATCGACCGTTGCAACTAAGTTGGCAATGTTTGTACTGTGCTCCGAAGTTCATGGACTTCATTGGGTGCGAACCGCCTACTAGATGTTGCTGTACCGGATGTGGAGGATGAGAATAACATGTGCTTGCAAATGAACCTAAGCCAAATATCCTTCCACAACGGTCCCTACCACCCACTGTATGAAGATAGGTTTGACTCTCATCAACATCTTCAGACTGCTGAGACTGTCGTTGAATGCTTCCTTGTATTTGGTTAAATGTTTATGTTAGTAAGTGATAATTATTAAGCATTAATATTAAAGCATAAATTTCACATATATTTAGTTCTCTACATTGGGTGTTGACGAAGGTCACACTGTCATACTTCTTAGTGTGACTGCGCAAAAAAAACTGATAGGGTGTAGGCTTCATGCCTATAGACTTTTCCTGCATCAGAATAAAATGTTATAAGTAAACTACAATTTATAAAAAATTCGGCAGAATTTCCTCTATTTTATGATATTTACCCCCTGTTGAATAAAGAAAGTAACTCAACAACACAACCATATATGGCACCAGACATTTATAACATTATCATTCTCCATAATACACATATTTTTATTCCAAAATTCACACATCAAATTAAATTGAAATACACCAAAGTAAAAAATTAAAATATAAATGTAAAGTGTAGATATTTACAAATCTCTTTGCATGCTCGTGATGGGTAATAGATCCTCCAGTATGTACGGAAAGACTCTCCCCCCAGTCCTCCATATCTGTTGGTAGAATTACGCTCTAAAATGGACATTGCCTTAGGTGATGTCCAATAGTGCTGTCAACGACTCTATATTTGTTCAGAAATATAAGGCGGTCGCACACCAGTCTTGTGTATGGCACTTACAAAGTCTTAATAACGTGTACGGGCTCGTCTCTCTCATACTTTATAAATGACTGCATCAAATTCAGAATCCTAAAAAAAATTCTTTCTAAAACAAAAGGAAAAACATACGATAAGTATTTATAATGTAATATTTATCTAATTAATGTATAAAAATTAATTAAAAATAAGAAAAATATTTTTTATACCTCAACCTCCTAATAGTGAAATTCCTTTGTCGCCTGAGAGATATTTTTTCATATATAATCTTCGAGATCAATCTTCTCCTTGAATTTGGATGTCATGTTTCTCGAGCACAGTCCAGACAAAATCAACCTAATATTAAAACAATTAATTTTATACCATTTTTTAAATTTAAACCTATAACTTAATTATAAACATATGGTGTTTCATGTATTTTCACTTACAGATTGTTGACAATTGTGATGTAATTTCTTCCATCAGCTCCCTCAACTCCCTTAGCTCCAGGCTAGAGGTCACCTTCTTCATCCGTATCGTTCACAACTGATATCTCTATTGGTATAAGGGTGATGGATGATGTAGCAACAGGTACGAAAGGTGATGCCTCATTTGTAAGTGTAGTAGCTGGAGGTACAACATCTAATTCGGTTGTAGCTACAAAATGTGATGCTTCACCTAGACAGTAACTGGCTCCAAATCGTGGTCTGAACCTTGGTTGTATCATATCATGGTTTCTCTTTGTCTTGTCTATTAAATGTATGAATTTCTTGTATTAATACTAAGTTTGTATTAATCACATTGAAGTTGAAATATTAATCAATTGAGTTAATCATCTACAATTGATTTCAGCACTATGGTACTTGACATTGTTTACACCTGTGAATCAAGAAAGTAAGTTCTTGTTGTGACTCCTAGGCTTGTGAAATTTTTCATTGATAAGTCTCACGGGAGCTACATCACGAATTTCCAGCCTATATACTGTCATAGGGGTTTATTATGCAAAGAACTGTCTTATCTATTAAATGTATGACTTTCTTGTGTTAATACTAAGTTTGCATTAATCACATTGAAGTTGAAGTATTAATCAATTGAATTAATCACCTACAATTGATTTCAATACTATGGTACGTGGCATTGTTTACACCTGCGAATCAATAAAGTAAGTTCTTCCTGTGGCTCCTAGGCTCGTGAAATTTTTCACCGATAAGCCTCACAGGAGCTACATCATGGGTGTCCAGCCTATATATCGTCCTAGGGGTTTATTATGTAAAAAATTGTCTTGTCTATTAAATGTATGAATTTCTTGTGTTAATACTAAGTTTGCATCACAGATTTCCAGCCTATATACCGTCCTAGGAACTTAACTATGCCTCAAATCATCCATAAGATCTCAAACTCATTCCACATACAATAAATACTTAAACTATTAAAGAAGAAAATAAAAAATCATCAATAATTATAAGAATATTCTAAACAACAACACAAAATCAAGACCTTCTTTACATTTACACAAAACCCAAACGCATCATAATCATATTATTAAAGCAATACATATGGTAGACATGAGTTGGACGACTTGCCTGGATGGACAGACAACTCCAGACTACAAAGAAGAAGGATGAGCGACGCTCTTCAACACTATATAGGGCTTGCAAAAAAGAATATTTAGTAAAAAGAAGGATAAATTATTCAAAAATAAAAAAGTGTGTGAATTCTCTTTATTATTTATATATCAAAATTTTAAATATATATAATTAACAAAAAAGTATTATCAATTATAATAATCAAAATTAACCCAAATAATTTAAATATTCCTTAAACCTTTATAAAACTAGTATTTCATCAACAATTAATCAATTATGTAATAACAAATGAAATTACGCAATTTAAGTTATCAAAGGTATAGCAAATTATCTTACATTTTCATCCTACCAATCTCACCTTTCTTCTTTGAATCTTTCCCTAAATCTGTAAAATTTGTCATAAGCCTAGGTAATTATTTGGATGAGCATGATTAGGTGCCTATCACCTTCCCTATTCTACAATCAATCCCTAAACTTTCATTCTTAGATTAGGACTCTATATTTCCTTTTATTTTAAAACAACAACAAAATCAAACTTGAAGGGCGAACAAATAATGACATCCAAGAACAAGTCCTTTTTTCTCCAACTCCGACTGCATCAAAACAGGAAATTAAATAGTTAAAACTATCCATATTCCACAATGGTTATTTGAAATCTGAAGCGAAGCCAACAATCTAAAACGAGTGAATTAATGACATTACTTGAGTAAAAGAAACCCCCTTTCTATAAGTTGGAAAGAGAATGATGAAAACCAATAAAATATATCATTTCCTTTCCTTTAATTGAATGAATTTGAGTATATAATTCCTATGATCCTACATTTTAGTGACGTAATAAAGAACCGAAAACAAATGAAAATAATCAGGTTAATTTTAAATGGAATGTAAATAGTGCTTGTAATACGAATAATAAGTGTAGAATAATAAATTATGCTAATTTATCATATGAAAAATAAATCTTAAATTTATCATTGCATCGGAAACTTTAAAGTCAAAAAGAATCTTTAAATATAAAGAGAATATATGAAAGATGTGTTACTTATAAACGGGCTAAATCTCAAGTGTAACCCCATAGATAGGTAGATTTGTTAATAGATTTTTCTTTAGGTTTATCTAGTTCTAGAAATGGTAAGGATTCGATATTTGTAGTACTAGATAGGTTTCTAAAATGGAACACTCATTATAAGTCAAAAAGTCAATGATGCATTCTACATTACTTAATTGTTTGTTTTAATTGTTTTATCACAAGTGCATAATGTAGTTGTAGCTAACAATGGAAGTACAGATCACTCCCATGAGGATTCTTGATTAACTACCCACTATCTATAAACTTAGCAAGATATATCAACATTTATAGATGATTGGATAAATAAAATAAAGTAACAGTCTCAATACTAATGCCAAGAAATAATCAAGAATATAACAAATTATTAATTAGCTAGATTTAGGCCAGGTTCCCCTAAGGCTCTACTATATTTAGTTTCATTATTGATTAATAAATTATTTTAGTTCTTGGACCAGTAAGAGTTCCTAATTTTGACGATTATCTTCAAAGGACCCACTAATTACTGTACAATACGCAATTGCATTATACTCACACCCCTGACAAAGCATATTATTAAGGAGCCTCAAGGTAAGACGAGGTCATTTTTTCTTAAAAAATGACTTCATCCTAACTTTAGAAGTGTAGAAACTACGAGTAGCACCTTTATCTTTCATTCTCAAATAAAGTTTATGGGCTTGATTGAAGTAGTCGTACCCAACCAATATATTTGTAACGACATTACAAGATCATACAAATGGTTCACAATTATAGAAGTCCATTCTCTCAAACACGTTAGTAACTTTTTGAACCTTTTCTTTCTTTCCATAACTTGCCATTGCTTCAATATTTACCGTCTCCATTAAAGTTCTATCAATAGCCATCTTCATTTTTATAAGCGTACACTCTATGTCTCTAATTGCCCATGAATCCAAGCTTGTCAACCATGCATTTATAAGTAATGTAATAAACATATGTGCAAATCCATCTTCATCTTTACTAGAATTAAACATTTTAAGTGCTTGAAGAGGGACTTTTGGTATTTCATGACAGAAGTACTATGGAGTAACTTTAAACCAAATGAAATCCTAACCAATAGTAATAAAAAGTTATGAAAAAGAAAGTAAATTAGACAAACTGAATTCTTGTTCATCGCAATCTCTAAACCCGAAGCAACATGGCGGCAGCAGTTGGTGGCTGAGCATGACATTGATCCATATTATCAAAAATTTGAGACTAACCCACACACCATCAAACGTGGGGGTGTTTGGTTCATGAAGGAAAAGGTAATTATTAATCCTGATTCTCCTGTGATAACTCTCATTCTCACTGAACTACATGAGACTTCCCTTCGGGGAAACTTTAGGTTCCATCGTACCCTAGCCCGGGTCCGTAGCAACTTCTTTTGGGATGGAATGCATAAGACAATACAGGAATTTATCCGTCACAAAGTTGAGAACGTAGCTGTAGCACCACGTTCCCGCAGGACACGTACCCGACATCCTGAGTGACATCTGAGTACGAATCTCGCCAGAGTAGCGTGTTAAAACGGTAAACGGACGAAACTCATTACAAAAATTTTCTTACACAACATACACATATGCGAAAAATCGATAATCAAGTTCGGCCCGAATGATTTATAAATAATTTCAGTCACAAAGGTTACAAACATTATTGAACACGTTAAAATTTCAGTAATCAGTTGGGCCCATTACGGAACAAAATACTTGTATTCATAATGTCTTTACATTTCAAAAAACTATTTTCATATACATTGCAAAACACTTAAAACTACACTTATCAATATAACATATCGAAATACATATACGCAAACTGATCCCGACCTGCAACTCTTACTCGGAACCTTTCTAGAGACCTTTAGAAAACCTGAAAAGTCATGTTGCAATTTTGATGAGTGTTGCGAACTCAGTTGAGAAACCATCCTCTTTGGTTCACTCATGAAACAAATACAATCAACATAAAATCACACAATTCACACAACCAATCATTTCATTACAGCTTTGCAAATCATTCATGAAATTCAGTCTTATATGAATGCTATATGTATGAGACTCACATTTGTTCTTATTGTTGTGACTGAGTGCGTATCACATACTTATACAAACACTGGCCTATAGGGCTCATTCAGAACAGAATCACTGAGCATAGCTCTACGTGCAAAACTCAAAAATCACGGAGCAAAGTTCTACGTGGAAGCGCTTCAAACTGGCTACTCAAGTCACAACGCCTTTATATGAGCATGCATTTTATGAAATACATCAAATACAGAATATGTCATACATATATATCAGTCACAACTGATGCACAATCAGAAACTTATAGTCATCGGACCTCAGTCCGGCATTCAACTATATAGTTGAGAATCAGAATATCAATTAGGTAGTCCATTCACATACAAGTAGCACTTCCAATATTGTTTACATGCATCAAACGCCTCGGACATATATTGTCCGAAATTCAGTACACAATCAGTCAATGCAGTTCAGTAATACATTAGTACAATTGAGTATTATACAGAATATAACAAATATAGTGAGATCATCTTAGGTTATTCACAGTACGCTCCAATATCTATTGCCTGGATGGTCCGGCGATATCCGACTGGTGTCTGATGTGCTCCTCTATAACATACAAAACATATTTATACAAATCACATTTTTGCACAAATATATAAGTATTCATTAATGCACATCTACTTATATGAAATATGCACAATGCATGTTCAATGACAATTCCATGGGTACTTTATTGAGATCCGCATGATCAAATCATTCAGATATCAAAGCCCTCATTAATACCATAGGTACTTATGATTTGAACCATAATAAAGCAATGTCAAAACAATTTCATAACTTCAATGACCATTACAAATTTATCTTCTAATACACATACAGGTCAACTTTCCATACTAAATTTGATAAGGTAAATGTAAAAATTATGCAACACTTCCTTCTATAAAGTTATTCTACCTATTGACACCAAAATCACTCAATTTGGTTCAGTAATTTGGAAGATATACCTCAAACATTATCTGGTTGTTCACATTCAAAAACAGTGTATTATGTACAACTTCCATCCAGAAATTCAATATCTTAGAAAATGAATCAAAATTCTACTTCTTGATACAATTTGTAGAATTATATCGCTAGTTTACTCCAAATCAAAAATCATCTCATTTGGAATCCTATAGATTCAGATATAATCAAAATACTGAAGTATGTTCAATAAAACAACACCAGTTCATATCATTCCAACAGATTCTCTCACTTTCTTTCAATTAATCTTTTTCAAATCAATTAATAATGCTACCAATTTTTTTGGAGAGGTAGAAAAATATATTATGAATCCAATGGTTCAAGAATCAAGTCATTGTGAGGTCTAGAGAAGAAGTTATTGTCAAAACACTGTCAGATGTTTATCACCCCTAAAACCTTCAAAGTCGCTACATTTGCTTAAACTCCCCAAAGTCACTGTCGTGCTTTTGCACGACGGTGCTTTTTGGCTAACCGTCAAAGTCGCTGTCGTGCTTTTGCACGACAGTGCTTTTGGCCTAAAATCTTAAAAGTCACCGTCATGCTTTTGCACGACGGTGCTTTTTCACTTCTTCTTCTTCACCGATAACTAAACTTCTAAATTCCATAACTTTTGATTCAGAATTTCAAAATTTACAAACTTTATATCAATGGAAAGATAAAAGAAATGTCTACAACTTCCATGAATACCATTTTATCAAAATCTCTCTAGATCAGTACAGAAAAACCACAGAAGTTTCAGATCGAAAATCCAACTCTCCACTGTTCATTCTAAAAAAAATTTCCAGACTTCGTTCTCTAAAATCCAACACTTTCAAATTTTTATTTCTAGTTTTTTTACTCCATTTCAATCAACTCATTCACCATACATTCATATTACTCCAAAATATACCAGTTTAATCAAAAACCATCAAAAGCTAAAAATTCATGTTCATCATATTCATGCTCTGTCATTTTCTGCATTTCCAACTTTCATTCTACATCTCCATGTTTCCTCTCAACCATCATTTTTACACTCATTCTCATCTCAAACTATCATTTTACAATTGCTCTTCAACTCAAAAATTATTTCCTTGATCATCTCTAAGTTTTTATCATCTCACGTACAACACACATATTTATATAAACATGCACAATGAAGAAAAACCGAAAACAGAGTATATCACCTTTTCACACTTTAATTTTTAATACTCATCTTATACACCATTTTATTTCTATTTCTAACTCCAAAATTAATTTTACTTCACTTAATTACTAACAATCCATCAAATACTAAGTTAATACTAAAACCAAAATTTCACCCCATCTACACTGTGTTTATGAATATATACACGTAAACATCATTTTCCATTCATATGACAGTAATTCATCAACTTTATTTCGTAAATCCACAGCTATAACAAATTCATTCACTACTTACTTGTCGCAACCTCCAAAAACTTCAACTATCTGCAAACCCTAACTCCATGCAAAACTCACGTATTTACTGCGCAAAATGACCAGCTTCTGGTTTTTCTTAAGGTGGAAGAATAAATAGCAGTATGGTAGAGGAAGGAAAAACAAAGTAATTCCTCAGAAGGAATTTGATGGAAAGCTCTGTGTGTTGAAGAGAATCTGAAGGAGGTTACAACGAAAAAGAAGGAAACTTAGACTAAACACTTAACTTTCTAGCTCTCAGATAACTTCACTCTCACAACACTACTTACTTTTAACAAAGTTTCTTAAGCCATTTATTAAGTGACACTTGTCACTTCCCTAAGGCTTAACTCTAGCTAAGTTTCTTTTAAAACTAACTCCCTTAAGCTTTCATCTTTACAATTCAACTATCTCCAAATCTTTTTTTAATTTCTTTTTCCTATTTTCCATAAATTTCCATAATTCTTTATAATTTCTAAAAATAAATCCTAAAAACACCAAAATTAAAAAAATATTACAATTTCACTAACCCATAAAATTTTCAATGTAAAAACATTCATAATTCTCAAAAATACACAAATCAATCCAATTATACCCGGAATTATTCATGAATGCATGTACAATTATTTTCATGTGCAGAAAAATTTACTATTCACGCGTATATGTATGGCATATTATACATGAGCATGGAAATGCTTTTTCTAAACTCTCATTAATCCCTCATATTTACTATTATAACTTTCCCATAAGTGATGGGATGTTACAGTAGCCCCTGTTGGTCTAATGTAGCCACTTCCAATTCCCTGATAGGATATGGAGCGACATTTCCATGGACTTCATGAAAGGATTACCTTGTTCAAGAGCGTATCGAGTGATCATGGTGGTGGTGGATAGGCTGTTCAAATATGCTCACTTTGTGCCACTGTCCCATCCTTACATTGCCTCAACTGTAGCTAAGTCATTTGTGGAAAACATGGTAGGTTTTATGGTATACCTATTAGTATAGTGACTGATCGTGATAAAATCTTCATGAGTAGTTTCTGAAAGAAATTATTTGAATTACAAGGGACTCAGCTGAGAATGGGATCAAGCTACCACCCACAAATGGACGGGCAAACTGAGGTTGTTAACCGAACATTAGAACAGTATTTCAGGTGTTATACAAGTGATCAACTGAAGAAATGGAAGGAGTGGACGCCTTGGATTGAGTATAGCTACAACACGTCCTGTCATTCTTTTACCAAACTCTCTCCTTTTCAGGCAGTCTATTGAATTCCTCCTCCATCTTTGACTCGGTATGTACTAGGAACTGCTAAGGTTGATGTTGTTGATATTTATCTTTATGAAGGGACGATCTGTTACGAGAATTGCGCACCCATTTGCGCCAGGCACAAGACCGAATGAAGAATATGGCCGACCAACACCGTCGTGATATCCAATTTTCTGTTGGAGATTACGTGTATCTCAAACTACAACCATATAGGCAGACTACGGTGGCTTTTCGTTCCTCTCTGAAACTTTCTCCCAAGTACTACGGACCATTTCAAATATTGGAAAAAATTGGAGCTGTAGCTTACCGATTGGATTTGCCTCCTGGATCCCGTGTCCATCCTGTTTTTCATGTGAGCAAGCTCAGAAAATTTCTGGGTGATGTTTCAGTCACTTTACCAACCTTACCACCCTCATTGGAGGATCATCCCACCTTGCCTTAGCCAGAAAAGGTTCTTCGACAACTCACAGTATAGAAAGGAAAATACCGTCCCCACATTGAAGTGTTGATCAAATGGTTAGCAGCCCCTGAAGAAGATGCAACTTGGGAGGACTATCACAGGCTTGCTAAGACCTTTCCAGACTTGGCCGTTGAGGACAAGCGACCTTAGGGGGGGGGGGAATAATTGATACATCAGCATGGAGTTGCATGGGCCATGCACACGTGGCACTGGGTTCTTGGTGGCCATGCATGTATGTTCTTAGGTGTGTGATGGTCTTTCACGTGGGAATCAGAAGGAGTTTTACGTGCAAGCTTGGTTGTTAAGTTTCCTTTGGAATAAGACAAGTTGTTGAGTTTGTTGCTTAAGTTGTTACTGGTTTTTGTTATTTTTGTTTCCGTATAGCAAGGTGGTGTGGACCACTATCTAGGATTTCAATATACTACTTTCTCTCTCTAACCAAGCTTCTGTCTAATAAAAAATAAGACATATCAAGGCACTTTCTGCATAAGCACCCATGAATTTCCACATTCTCGTAGCAGACATTACCGGATGTAGCAAGACACTATGTGTCACAGTTGTTACTAAAAAATCCTTGTGCATCTCTTAAGTCAGGAGTAAAACATTGTAACGAATTTTGTTCCATACTGATCAGAGAAAGGTATAAACTAGAGGTACTTATATATTGGGTATAAATGCAGGTCGGTATTAGCGTGTTTCGTCTGATACCGGCCAATACTTATGGTATTTATAATACCGGCCATATATCGGCAGGCACCAAAAATTTTGAAAAATATAAGAATTTATTAGCAAAATTTTCGAAAATTTTAAAAAATCCTCACCCCTCCCCTCCCCTCCTTCTTTTTTTCAAAATTTTTTAATTAGTTATTTATTTCAACTTTTATTGTAATTTTTTAGTTTTTATTTTGAAAATAAAATAAATATTTTTATTAGTCATAATAATTATACATTAAATAAAACTTAAAAATAAATTATTTTATTTAAATTTATTTTAATCTTTTATATAATATTTATTAATAAAAATAAATATTTATTAATACATCAGCATGGAGTTGCATGGGCCATGCACACGTGGCACTGGGTTCTTGGTGGCCATGCATGTATGTTCTTAGG
>JAOQMQ010000196.1:6187470-6199086 GCA_027563845.1 Erythroxylum subrotundum
CCTGGTACGCTTGGGCCATAGTTCCAGGGTACCACAGTACCTAGCATCGCGGGCCCAGAGAGCTCGGATGCTACAAATATGGTTCACACAGTCCCTAAAGTCATTTGTGTAGTTTTTCAGACTAGCATTTCCTTTAGCTTTAAAGGGCTAAATAGAGATGTTAAAGTCCCCAGTTAACATCTAACTTTAAGAGTCCTTTATGAAATCCTTAATTTCTTTCAGTTTGTTCCAAAGTAATACATGTTAGAAAGCTAAGGTAAAAGCATAGAAAAACATAATAGAGAGCCTAATTATTACTTATTTGATTTCTATTTGCAAGTGAATAAGTTGATCCAAGATTTTAAATGACGCATTTCCATTTTGTTTGGGTTATAAGCAACTATGATCCTCCTATTATGGTGTTTGTCAAGATGAGTGTTAATACTCCGGTTACTCCTTAGGAAACTTAGATTGTGCTTATTATGTTCCTTGATTCTAGATTCTAAAGGGCTTATCAAAAGAGGGTCTATATCCTTGAAATAATCTAAACGCATTTGTTGTTTATTAGGACAATTCAGCTCCTTAACATTCCATGTTAGGATGTTCATTTTGTAGAAGGATCACCCTTTGGAAGTTTAAATCACTTTCCTCTTCCCGGGTAGCTATTTAGAGGCAGCCTGAAGTGTCTTGATATACATTTATTAGCTCTATAACTTTGGTGGGAGCTAATGCATTAGTACAACTAGGAGAATGTTAAGATTTTGGAATAATAATGAGCTTTGCATTGTGAGCATCATCCTAACTATTTGGTTCTATTGGAACTTCATTTGATGCAACCAATTGTGCTTGTAGGGGGTTTGACTAAGTACCTTCCTTGTATTGAACCTCATTGTCTGACCGCGAGTCCAATCTTATGAGTTCAAAATACTTGCCAGTTTAGATCATCCTCCTAGTAGGCTTCCATACCTATTTCTTAATCTTGTTACTAAGTTTGCAAGTATAGGTGATTAACACTTCCATCTTCTATCATATTGCAGTTTTCACATAATCTCATGAGTGGTATTTTGTTTGGAAAGTCCTCATCATCTTCAACAAGGACACACACCTAAACATAGTTCACCCTCTTCAAGTTAGTTTAGTAGCCTCATCTAAATATAATGGTTTTCTAATATAACTAGTCAGATGACTCAGACCTCTAGTGAACCAGTATTCCAATAATATATGATGTATAATTAACCAAATGGGAATGTGTTTTTACTTAACATCACAAGTGTTGATTCCTGATTTCCATGCTTAAAGAAATATAGGCTTAAAAGTTGAAATGCCATGGTCCGAACTTTCACTGCTTTTTATGCCAAGGATGATGAACTGAATTTGAAATAGAAAATGTCCTCATCATTTAACAGAATCTCTAACAAACCAAAAGATTTCAAATGGAATTATGCTTAGGAGTAAATAGCAAAAAGAGGGTTTATTGTCCAGAAAGTAGCCTAATAGGTTGATTCCCATTTTCTATTCCTTTGGAATGTCAATATTCGAAACTACTACAAACCTGCTAAGTGAGTAGGAACATTATTCGAGTTTGAGAAATAAGGAGTTATCACAAATGACTCGACTCTTAGGCTATGTTTGATTGGGTGGTTATTAATGGAATAAAATATAATAAAATATTATTCTATCATTTAAAAAGAACTCTTATTTTAAACATTATTTTACTATATTATATTATAAATCATTTCATCCTTTCAAATAAGTTTTTTTTTAATATCACGTCTATTTATGTTTTATTTCATTTTAAATATATAATAAAATATTATTCTATCATTTAAAAAGAATTCTGATTTTAAACATTATTTTACTATATTATATTATAAATCATTTCATCCTTTCAAATAAGTTTTTTTTAATATCACGTCTATTTATGTTTTATTTCATTTTAAATTATTCCATTATATTAAAAATCTTACGTCTAATTAAACACAGCCTTTAAGTTTTCCCGAATGGGGTAGGAGCTTGAATGGAAGAAAGGGGAGGAGTTTCATGAGCAAGACCTTTATGAGGCAAAGCTAGGGAAGAAGTCTCTGGAAACAAAGGTGGAAAGTGCACGGGGAAATGAGAGCGAGACTGGACATTTCCAAGAAAAAGGTAACAAGGACAAAAGAGAGGATTGAAGTTGAGCGGGACTTAAAGGCTGAGAGAAAAAAGTGGAAGGTGGGGACAAACCACTGGAGGTTTAAGGTAACTTTCGTGAAAAGACAATAAACAATTTTAACTATTTATTCAAAAGAGGAGGAACACGATGGAAATCTCCAGTAGCTTGTTGAATCAAAAATAAATAGTAAAATATCCATATTTTCATATTATTTCTGCTTAAATAATTTCAAAATTAATACCAATCAATACATGAAGGTGAAGGGTAACCGATACATCCTACAAGTCATGAATAATCCTATCCTCTCCATTGTAATTATACTTGATGGTGGATATGAGAGTAGCATGCAGAAAGAAAACAGCTGGGATTTCTTTGTTTTCTTCTTTTCTTCTTTGTGGAGTGAAAAATAACAGCTGGAACTACTTAGCTGTACACCACCACCCTTCGAAATTGAATTAATGTGCAACTTCATGTTAGAATTTATGTTAAAAAACCACCCTCCATACAAGGATTACAATACGCCGCACCTACAGTCCCTGATCTCTGTAAGTTACAAACGAAAGGGAAAGGGACTACAATAACTGTATACCCTAAATTACGATATTCATCTACCTAATACTTTAAAATAAGCTTTTGGTATTCATCAAATGTAGTACAGACGATGGAAGCTGCTCCGAAGACGAAGAATAAGGGTCACAAATCTTTCTGAGCTCAGTGTACCTCTCCAAATCAAAATTTTGGAGCTTCATGAGCTGCCTCTGTTTGTCACTAAATCTGCTTTGGTAAAACCCTTCAAAGGACGGCTCTTTCGATGTCCTGAGAAAGAACGCATAGCCTGCCATGAAATACATTGATGTAACATAGAAGCAAATTGGCTCCATTATGTCCCAAGATAGCTCCCAGAAGGTTAGCCTCATGAACCCAAATGTTTGGACAATCAGAAAACCGAGGCCGCACCATAATTCTCGGCGAACCAAGGTCCTGGCTTTTTGGTCGATCTCAGCTTTCTGTTTCTCCATTTGTTTTAGCTCCTTTCTTCTCGGATCATTCGGGTTGGTTACGGGTAATGGAATTAGACCTCCGATGACTTTCACTACCTGTAAGAAATGACACATTGGAAAGATTGTACGGTAAAGCAAAGCTCCATACAAGTTGTGTACTTGTTGATAGATGAACAAAATGATGATCTACTAGTGGCCTCAGCAATAAAATTTCAGATTGGGGGAAAAGGAAAACCAGATTAAAAGTGGAAATGAACAAAAACTTCAAAGAAAAGTAAAACATTTTTGATTAAAAAAAAAAGTGACTTTCACCAGGATCCCAAAAACAATACGAGGAAGAGACATAAAAGACAAAAGACAGAAAATCTCAAGTCATAATGCTGCCAACTTTCTACTGCATCACCGCTAATCCTGAAAGTTTCAACGCTCATACAAATAAAACCAAAACCAGTCCTAAAACCTCTCTCCTGTTTATTTAACTAATCAAATCCTTTTTGCTACACCGATTTGGTCAGATTCTCCTCCTTCTCCCACTCATTTCTACTTTTTATTTTTCGCCCTTACCAAATCAAAAACCAAATAAGCTAATGAAGCTTTTGGAATCAAATAAAAACTCAGATTGGGTGGTAAGGCTTTAAAAATATGGACCAAAAATCATTCCACCAGAGGGCAATCAAATATAGATAATCTGGTCACTGTAGAAACCGAGTGGCCTTTTATGGTCCTTTAGATCTTGATCGAAACAACAAACTTTCATTCTCCTGCCGAAAAACAAAGGAAAATAACCATAAAAAAACTTATCAGTTCTCGGTAAACCCCAAATCCAAAGAAAGAAAAAACAAGTTTTTGAAGATTTTAATTTATCTGGTGTTTTGAAACCTAACTCTCACAGGACCATGCATGCTATTATTATTATCTCTGTAAAAAAAGATCAATAAGAGAGGCAAACAAATACAAGAATCATAAAAGCATATAATTAAATTGAAATTGATTCCAAAAAATGTCGATTTTACCTTCTCAGGTTTGAGATACACAACGTCCCCGATAACGAGAACAGTTCCTGATTCGTCTAGCGTATTCGCCACCCCTTTTGCTTGCTCCGGATCTGAACAAACTTCGCCGATAGTTTGCACAAACTCCGAATAAGTTATCCAAGTTTTGTCCATCTGTCTCAATCTTGATTTCATCAACTCCAACTGCGCAACTCGCAGCAACTTCCTCGTGTCCTCTAACGTCAGCCCCTCCTTGTCCGCCTTCCACATTTCCGGAGGGAATAATCTGTCTAGACGGATCCGATCCTTCGAAACGTCCAAGGCTTTGAGTTTGTCCTTAAGCTTCTCGCCGATTTGCATAGGCAGGAGCTCAGGCTGGAAAATAGCCTTCCTGTGGAACAATCGCCGGAACATCCCGTGGTCTCCGGGATCGGGAGAAATGCTGGCCTCGCTCGACCTCTTCTGGATGCGGGTCTGCACCGATGACGAAGAAATGCGGCAACTTGTGAGAGATTGGTTCGAAAATTTGGAGATTCTATAGAGACGCTCGGCAAGGCCTTTTTTAAACGGCATCGTTCCTAAGGAAGAGAAAGCTCTCGGAGTTCCTATAACAATGGAAGCGTTTTGGTTTCGTGTATTGAATGTGGCATAGCGATAGTTTTGGCGTCGTTTATATAGGTGGCCCAAGCAAGAAGAAGATGACGAGTAAATCAAAATATCGCGATATTTACATATCCCAAGTCCCAACTAAATACAGAACGTATCCGCTTCCTCACAATTGGGTATATTCGCTCCAACGCCCCTCCACTTGCACCAATATCTCGAGAAATTGGGTTTTGATTTTTGAAAGAGTCGGTGGGTCCCGCCAGCTCACGAGGGATATTATCATGAGACTGGGTCTAATCACCTTACACGTTGTTGGCTATGGATTGTAGATGAATACCGTCTGATGGGAGACCATGTCATTAATCAGACGGCATTAGATTAGAGTTAGGAAGTTGGCAACCGAAATTTGACCCGTTTTAGAACAATTTATCTCAAAATTCAAATTAACAATTTCATACTTGTCATAACCATGTTGAACACGTGGAAGGAAGAGACCAATTAAGTCAAAAATCGAAAAAAAAAGAAAGAGAGGAGTAGGACGGACAACGTTAGGTTAGGTAGCTCATTTAGAGGAGGCCTTTGGTTCCCGCAAACGTGTCGCCACATATTGAATATATCCTAAACAGATTTGTTATAATTCTTAATCTGAACCTCTTTTCTAATTGATGCACAAAACATAGCATATTCCTTAAATAATTGAGCTAAAAACTCAAAAACACATGATCATGTAAGAAATGAACATAACAGATGACAGTTCAAAATTTTATATTACGAAATTTTTTTAGCAATCTTATATTATAATTTATCCAGACGGTAATAATTCAAGTTATATTATAAAAAGCAGTGATCGCAAATAAAAGAAAACGCAAGCCAAATTCAAGTATCCGATGCTTCCAACTTTCTTCAATAAATAAAACTGCCTCAGATAATGCCTAGCTAGTCCCTTCAACTTTGTCAATATGTAAATCCTGCTACTGCTACTGAATGTTCATTGGTGAAGAGGGGGAGACAAAAGCTTATGTTGTATTATCAAACGTCAAAAAACTAGATCCTTGTTCAGATTTTCTTTTTTTTTCCATGTTCATGACATCTGATTTGTCCTTTTTTTTTTTTTACTGCGGTTCTTGTAAGGGCTCATAGGAATCCTTCTGCAAATGCCTTATTCCCTTATTAGTCAACTGTGAGGCTGAGACATGCTGCAAGTTGGAACGTAGCAGTGACTACTTATAGATGGGAGGAACCTGTTCCTATTGAAGAATTATTGGGAATTTATCTTATCTAAAGTAGAATGAAATTGCAATGTCATGGCCTAGCTTGGCTTGTAACTGAAAATCCTCCAATTAGCATATATTCTTGTGGAATTGTCGGTCAATCATGTTATGGGTAGTACTATTCTTGCTTATGCCACAAGTTGTATTCCATGTTTCATTTCTCGGGAGTAATTCAAGGCAATTGTTTTCCAAAAATCTGGGATCTACTGACGTGGTTTGTGGTCAGTGATGATCTAACCATATTAATTTGGCAGCTCACAGTTGTGGGTGGCTGACGAACTTGACCCCATCAATGTTCACAGAAAAGAGGTAAGTTACAAGAACAATATCGCGCAGGATTGGACGTTTCTGTAAAAAGAGATATGGAAGTTGTTGCTACAACGACAAGCATCTATAGTTTCTAGTTAACCAAACTAACAAAGTTCTTTTTATAAATTTCATGTGTGCCTCAGGATTTGTCTGAGCTGAATGTGGCTAGTGCTTTTCTTACAGTGCGATGTTGCTCGAGGTCCAGGTCCAAGTCCAGGTGTATTAAAAAGCAAGAAATGTTGGAAGGCAATTGCTGCGTCTTTTGTATATTTTTAATGGATATGAAATAAAAGCTCATAAAGAAATTAATCGCAAATAAATTAGGGAAGTTGTTGGGTCTAAGGATAAGCTTTAAATTTTCCTCACCAGGACAGACGTGGGTTTTTATGCATTTGAACTAGGAATCGTTGGCATAGCTTACTTGCACCAAGAGATGAAGATATCTCCTCTTCTTCCTCAAAATCTACCACCTCAATTCAAAATAATCTCTTACATTTGTGTCCCACCAAATAACACTCGTCGCAATTGTAGCTCAACCCCTTCTCTTTTCTTTTAGCCATTTTTGCCGTGGTTAAGCGTCTTCCCATCAGGAGTGGAGTACTTGCTATATTGGAGGTTGTTGTTTTAGCCCATGAGTTTATCTTACTTCCTAAAAGTGTAGTTGCACTCGCGCTGGTGTTGTTACTACTATTGTCTAGTTGCGAAGATGGCCATAAGATGGTGTTTCGAGTGCCTCTTACCCCTTGAGTGTATTGCATCTGCATACATTGCAATTTTCTTTCACATGCTCTTGCTAAGTTCACTGCACCTCCAAGATTAGCAAGATATTGCATCTCCACTTCAATTCGCAACCCTTCTACCAACCCAAATGTAAATAGATTTACTTATAGGTCTTGTGGAAGCCATATGGTTCGAGCCAGCAGTGTTTGAAATTGGCGTTGATATGCTTCTACGCTCCAAGTTTGTTTGAGGTTTGCCAATTCTCCTATAGGGTTTTTACTAAGGTGACGGCTGAATCTCATATTGCAATGACTTTTGAAAAAGTATCAATGCATCCTTAGTTCTTCTTATTCAAGTTGAAAGAAGCCTCTCCCATTAAATGAAAGGCATCCAATCTTACCTTCTTCTCCTCTGCTGTAGGAAAAACTGCTCACACCTGTGAAGCCAAGCCAACGAATCCATCGAGCCATCGTACATTGGAAATTCCATCTTAGTATATTTAGGCTCCATTCTTGCCCCGCTACCCCATCGATCCTCTCCTCCCGTGGTGGTGGTGGTGGTGATGGTGCCTGATACTCGTTTAATTTTGCACCTTCCAACCTTGCAAGCATGCAGATAATCTCTGCATATTGAGTCTTCAATCCTTGCTCCCCCATCTTTAACGCTCGTATCCTCTGACCCATCTACCACTCTACCAAAGATTGCTCTACAGTTGAATGACCTGTTTCGTCCATGAACTCCTGCTCTGATACCAAATTATTATGAGCCCGTGCTTGGGATCAAATCCAAGGATTATTCTCGGGAAAGTTAATCTCTTTCTCCTTATTTACGTTGGTTATCTTCCTTATAGAACCTATTTTTGGTGATGAAAAATTGGCAGAACTTGTCAAGGACAAGGTCTGCCGAAATTAAATTAAATTACTCTACTCCTAAACTAATTTTTATGATACTTTATTGCATAACGTAATAGCCTTATATAGGCTAAGAAACACAAATGTTCCACCTAAACTAGGACTCTTAGAAAGACTCCGATTCAAGTTGTTTTTATTAACATAACTATATCAAAAACTAGTGCAAAAATAATAGACTTGTACTAAAAATAAAATGCTCCTCTAATAGACTCCTAATAAAACACTCATCCGTATCAAATTTGAATCAACAATTCTTCATAATTTAGTACTGTCATCAGAGACATGGCCATGGACCAGCTCACATTGCCAATCTTGCTTCTGAGCTGTCCCTGCTCCAACTCACCATTAGCAAGTACAATAAGCAGCTAGGGGAAATACTTCCAGGTTGATTCTTCTAATCATTGAATTCTACTCCTGTTAATGTTTAACCAATACCATCTATATACGAATGGTGAATACGGAAACGTATGACTTCGACTCGTTCACATGAAATCCTTTGTGCAGTCCTTGGCCTTCAGTGGCCTATGATGGACTTACTTCAGGATTTAGCCTTCACCAGATCAACAACCCACATCTTGATTATGCATAGGACCTACAACTGACAGAAGGGCTAGCAACTCTGCAGTACAGATCTCTGTCAATTAGCATACGTCAGAGATTTAGAGCTGCGAATTTGTTTAAAATCCTAGATACATTGCCACATGCCCTGAAATAAGGTCTTTAGATGGGATAAGAGTCCCTATGATGAGACCTGAAATCAAATGCACATCATCTTGAGAAATGAAAATCAACAGGTGACGCAGAGGTAGGAAGTGAAGGCCCATGCTCATAGGATGCCACGTCAAAAGAGAGGGCGATGCCGTGAATAGCAATTCTCTCATCTTGAGAGCTTTAGCCAGTTGGCAAACAGGCATATCTGAGTAGGAATCACAGAATTGACATACCACAAACCTGCTGCTTCTCTGAGATGCTCTTCTGTGCAATTCATTAACCTCTGTCGTGCTGCTTTTTAGTAAATAGCAATTAGTCCAGCCTTACGTGCAATTTAGCCAATTTGTTTCCTTGAATAGCATAACTCAAAGACATTGACTACCCAAGGAATAGAAGGTCACAAATCTTTTGCTCCACTTGGGCACCATTCCTGTTATGATCATCAATTAGCAGGCTCTTTTTTTCTTTCCTGTAGTTTTCAGTTTCACCAACTCTACCAGCTCTTTCTAGACCGGCTAATATAAGGTTGTAAGTTCCTAGTGAAGGGTGAATCCCGTTTTTCTTCATCGTTTTGTAAACTTTAAGTGCTTTTTCCACACTACCAGCAGATATATGCACACTAATTAAAGCAGTATAGGTAGCAGTACATTTGTGATCATCAGGCAGTAAATTAAAAATCCTTCTAGCAAAAGTCGGTCTTCTAGCCCTTCCGAGCCTATAAATCAAAAGGGCACGCAAATATACTCCAAGAGAATGCCCAGCCGTAATCATTTCTTTGACTATATCAACCACGTTTTGAAATGTTTCTGATCGGATCAAAGAACCTATCAGAGCAAGAAAAGCAGTTCTCTCAAGGTCTATGCCCATTTTTATGCTGTATTCAAAAGCTTTTAAAGCACCATCAGGTCTACAACGGCTACAATTAACCTGAATAATGGCTGTCACTACCCAAGAATCTAATCTTATGTTCTTATCACTTATTCCATTAAGCAAACTGTCAACTGCAAGAAGATTTTGTTTTTTCAAGAGAATCATAACCATTCCTGTGTCTATGGGAAAATCATCAGCAGCTCCTACAAACTCAGAGGCAACACCGTAACTGATAGATTCTGTAGCACAGTGAGGATTAACTTGCTTGATAAGGTTTTCACTCTCATTGGCAACTTCAAGAGTTTGACGAGCTTCCAGAAATACAGGGTAACGAAGAACAAGATCATTCTCTTTCATATACTGAAGTATTTGGGTCATTGCCCTTGTCTCACCTGCTTTGGCACATCTTTGTACCAAATT
Organism: Erythroxylum subrotundum; assembly: GCA_027563845.1. Lineage (NCBI taxonomy): Eukaryota > Viridiplantae > Streptophyta > Magnoliopsida > Malpighiales > Erythroxylaceae > Erythroxylum > Erythroxylum subrotundum. The sequence goes on from JAOQMQ010000196.1 coordinate 6,197,413, forward strand.
ATTGCACGCGGCTTTATCAGGATGTACTCCTGCTTCTTGCATTTTGTTGAATATCTCAAGGGCTTCTGCGTATTTACCTGGACAAACATCATAGCAAGGTACAGAAAATATATGAGAATAAGGAGTAGACACCACTGAAATATTCAAAATGCATTATATAGCAATCCACAAGCAATAAGTTGACGAAGGATCAAAGGAACAAGAATACACAAAATTTTATCAAGCTCAATTAAGCTTTCTTCTGTACCACATAATGATAGAAGTCGAATACTATAACCACAGCGGTCAACAGAAAATCATTTAGACCAAAAGCCACCGCAAAAATATGAGTATCGTTTTGGAATCGAAAATTTCTCTTATCATGATCTTGACAAGTAAAAACATTAAATTTACCACAATAGGGCGTAAAAAGTCGCAAATAGAAGCATAAATTTGCCACTCCTCGATCCATAGTTGAACGGAGACTCAGCTAGGCCATACAACAAGCATTTAAAGAGCAGGCCAAGTTAACTTACCATCTACAACAAGATACTCCATAAGAACAGTATACGTGTAGCAATTGGGGATAATCCCATAATCAAGCATCTCCTTATACACATTGGTAGCCTCTTTCACTCTCTTACTATCAAGCAAAAGTTTCAGATAAGCCGTGTAAGAAACAACAGTAGGATAACACCTTCTCTCTTTCATTTCGTCCCAAATCCTCATCGCCCCCTCAACATCCCCAGAGTTCGAAATCCAATGCATAAGCGAAGTGTAAGTAACAGCGTCAATCTTTATTCCCTTGTCCTGCATTTGCTTAAACACATGTTTCATGGACGCAATCCTCCCAGCTTCTCCAAAAATGTCAAGCATTGTTGTGTAAGTGAACTGATCGTGCTTAAACCCTTTTAGCCCTGAAGCCCAATTGAAGAAAAGCCATGCCTTTTCCATTGGTGGGTGGGATTTGAGGACCTGGTTAACTGTATAAGAGTCCCACTTTATGCCCAAACCTAATAGCTGCTCTTTCGCGGAGTTCCAAGTTGAAGATTTTAAGATTCTGTAAATGTTAAAAACGGTGTTTCGCATGTACACCTTTGGGTCATCTTTATGTTTCTTCGCCACTGATTTGGAGGAAAGTTTCGATCTTTTCGAGAATTGGTTGGTGGGTTTTCTGGGTTTGGAATGATGAAGTGAATGCACATATTTGATGGAAATTTCCAAGCAACGAAATGGTAGAGCATTGTATAGGGATGATGGGATCAAGTGGTTGATGAGAAGCCTATTGAGACCATTGGAGTGAAACATAAACGGCGATACAGTGGTCAAGTTACAGACACTCAGGTGGGTCTTTGGTTCCTTTTTTGCCAACAAGCACCGGTAGTAGTGGGGGTTTTAAGAGAGGGTTTTGCGAAAGTAGGCTTAAAGCCCGAAAGGCAAACCTTACAACTCGACTTCTTTTTAAAACAGCCCAGTTCAGGAAAACATGAGGTGAGATTATTCTGAAATTGTTATTCTTCAGATTAAAACCACATTTCTCATCGATATGATATTGCTCTACTTTAGATTTGGTTACGCTCATGTCTAGACATTCAAACTTGACTAAAATCATCTTCTCATGGGATAGATAATTTGAATATCTTGAGAGTTCAAACACAAAGTGGGGAATACCGTTGCCTTCAATTTAGAGTTTAG
>JAOQMQ010000196.1:6201677-6213979 GCA_027563845.1 Erythroxylum subrotundum
TAATAATAATAATAATAATAATAATAATAATAATAATAATAATAATAATAATAATAATAATAATAATAATAATACAAGTAATAATACAAATACTAATAAATAATAAATCAAAGATTAAAAATACAAAAAAAACACCAAGGGGAATATATTATAGATAAATGTGTTTAGACTAAATATAAGACACAAGAAAAAAAATGTTCAAAAGACCTATAAAAAGAGAAGAACATGTTTATATAGGATCTTTTACCCGCATCTTAGTTCTCCAAAGTTTCCTATTAAGGTTTAAGTCCTTGGTAAGTTCTAACAGAGTCATATCCTTCCTATTCACCTCCCCTGAATTCTTCTTAGGTCTTCCTCTTTTTCTCTTATGGTCCCTATACAATATTGTCACATCTTCTCACTAGGGTAATGAGATGTCTCCTCTTAATATGTTCCGAACTAACCAATTCTTTTCTCTTTTAATTTACCATCAATGTTAGCCACTGTCAATTTTTCTTTTATCGCTACATTCCTTATCTTCTCTTTTCTTATAAGATTATACATCAATGAAGCATCCTCATCTCCGTTATCATTAAATTATGACTATAAACTTGTTTGATGAGTCAACACTTGTCCTATAGAGCATGGTCGACCTAATTGCTAAACGGTATATTTACCTTTTTGCTTGAGAGGTATCTTATTGTCATATAAATTTCCCGATGCACGCCTTCATTTAAGCTACCCATATTTGATACAATGAAATATGTCTTCATTTATCTTATCATTGCTTTGGATGATAGATCCTAGATACTTAAAATAATCTTTCAGTAGTATTACTTATGAACCAATCTTTATCTTCATATTGGATTCCACCCTATGACCCGAAAAGTTACACTTTAAATACTTAGTCTTAGTCTTACTAAATTTAGATCCCTTTGACCTTAGCGAATTCTTCTAAAGTTCTAACTTGAAATTGACACCCTTTTTGTTTCATCTACTAAAACAATGTCATTAGCAAACAACATACACCAAGGTACATCTCCTTGGATATTCTTGGCGAACTCATCTATTACTACTGCAAATAATAAGGGGCTCAACAAAGATCCTTGGTATAGCCCAATATTGATATAGAATTGCTCTGTATTTTCTCTTATTATTCTTACTCTAGTCTTAACACCTTTATACATATCATTGATAACTTGTATATAGGTCATACGAACTCTCTTAATTTCTTAACACCTCCACATGACTTCCCTAGATACCCTATCTTAAGTCTTCTTTAAGTCAATAAAAACCATGTGTAGATCTCATTGTCTTTCCCTATAATATTCTATTAATCATCTAATTAGGTATATCGCTTTTGTCGTGGATCTTCCTGATATGAAACCAAATTGGTTCTTCAAGATCGATAAACTCTTTCTCACTCTCTTCTCAGTCACTTTCTCCCATAACTTTATGGTTTGACTAAGTAATTTGATACATCTATAGCTATTATAGCTCTTGATGTTCCCTTTATTATTGTATAGAGGAATTAGTGTACTAAGTCTCCACTCAACCAACATTTTGGCGAACTTAGATCGTATTAAAAAGCTTGGCTAACCAAATGAGACCCTTTTCTCCTAAGATCTTCCATACTTTCGTGGGTAACTCATCATATCCTAATGTCCTACCACTCTTCATCTCCCTCAAAGCTGTTTTAATTTCTTCTCTTTTGATCTATCATCAACAAGTGAAGTTTTGACATTTACCAGACGTGCTAAGATCACCCAAGGAGATTTTGTCATCTCCTCCTTCATTAAAAAGGCTATAGAAGTATCCTTGTCATCTTTTCTTGATGTCATCTTCATCTATCAGTACTTGTCTTGCTTTATCCTTTATACAACAAACTTGATCCAAATCTCTCACTTTTTATTCCCTAGCCCTTGCCAACTTAAATATATTCCTTTGTCCATCTTTAGTTTCTAATTGTTGATATAATTTCTCGTATGCTCTATTTTTAGCTTTTGAGACTATCTTTTTCGCCTCTTTCTTTGTTAATCTTTAACTTTCACTATTGATTACTCTCTTTACATTTGTGTTGCTATCTAATCTAGCTTTATAGGCAACCTTCTTGATTTTCACTTTTTTTGAACATCTTCATTCCACCACCAAAACTCTATCTTATTGCCCTTAAGCTCTTTAAAAACTCACAAGATCTCTTTAACCACATTCTTTAAAAGTGTTATTACTCCGTTTTATATGTGGTTAGCATCCCTTTCTAGTTTTCATTCTTCTCTAGACATTCCTCTGTCCCTAAGTTATTCCATAATATTCCCTTTTAGATTCCACCAACTTTAGTACACCTACCAGGTCTTCTCTTCTTTCTCCAATTCATAACCAACAATTTTTGCTGAATTGACAAGCATGCTTTAGGTATCATCTTGCAATCCTTACAACTAGGTCGATCGCTCTATCTTACAAAGAAGTAGTTAATTTGAGTCTTTACAGTTCTGCTCCTAAAAGTCAGTTGATGCTCTTTTTTTTTAAAAAGTTGACCACTACCAAATCAAACACTACCGCAAAGTTCAACAAAACAATCTCACTGTTATTTCTATCTCTGTACTCAAAACCGCCATAAGCCCATGAAGACTCGCCCCAGTATGACCATTAAAATTTCTCTTAGAATAACTTGCTCTTTAGGAAAAATATGATGAATCACCTCATCTATCTCTTTTTAGAAGTGACGCTTAAGTTGATCTTTTAATCCAGTTCGGGTGCATAAACACAAACCATATTAAAATGACATTTTCCACCGTAATTTTTTAGGACAAAATCTTATTATTAGTCTTCTTTATTCCCACAATTGTTTATTCAAAATCTTAAAATTAATAATATCAATTCTAATTTTATGTCATAAACATTATATTTTTCATTTAATCTTTCATGCGAGCAACTACAAAATAATGAATCAAGTTCTATCAAACAAGATGATTCAAAAGAATTTGCCGAGTCCATCCTACCGCACCAATGATATAACAAGTCATACATATCGACAGAACAACTAATAGCTGCAAACATTCAATCTCTACTCAGTTTTAGAACGTGCATCATCATCTAATGAGAACAATATTGAAGAACCACTGATTTCATCTTACCGATGACCATCAGAATATTCCAATGCATTGCAGGTGCATAAGTTTCTTAATAAAAGAATTCATGCAAAGTCCATCGCCAGACAAGCTTTTTTGTAGTAGAAGACTTCTTTCATGCTTAACTGTTTTTTGCAACAAGCAACTACGAAATTACTTCAGAAATCAGAATGCTTGCCAATTCCACAAGTATGTTGCAGGGAAACCAAATAACTTCAATCAAGGCAAAAGCAAACAGAACCCTATTTAATAACAGGATACATGCTTGCTGAAGAATAAATGCCTTCACATATGTTAGAATCGCATAAAAACTAGAGTATCGAATTAAGTAGATAAAACCAAATTGGGAAAGTTATTAGGACAATATGAAAGATCTTCATTGATCGGGATATTTGCTTATTCTCTGCAGAATCGCCGTCCTTGCTTCCGTTACGTCACTGCTACACTTATCAGCTCGATTACTTAAGGTGTCGATGCTTTCTGTAAGCACCTCCAACTTGTTTCTGATATCATCTATCACGATCTTCACAGCATTTTCCTCACTGAGAGCAAAATTGGCAGTTTGCAATAAAGACTGAATGTCCATCTCCAATTTGTCAACAAGTACTCGAATACTATCCATGTCTTTGATTGTAACGAAGGTTCCAACCTGCATTGAGCTAACTAAACCCCTCTGCCCCTTCAGCTCTTTCTCATATTTATTCCAAAGTGAGTTGCACCATCTGCCCACTGAACCAATTGGAACAGACAGTGCACCAGCTAGAGCTGTTACAACAGGCGGTGCAGCAATGGCTGCTGCCACCACTGAGAAAATCAAAACGGATACGAAAGCTGTAACAAATAACACATTCGACACCCTCTTCCACACCTTTAGGGAAAGCAATTTCTTATCAAGCTTCCTTTTCCCATCTTGTAATTTCCTTAACATCGAAAACTGCTGCTCATACACTGATCGGAAAAGTACAAAGAACTCCTCAGTGAATGGATCCTCAGCTGCCTTAAAATTCTGTAGTTCCTTTAGAGTTTTCACATATCTCGTTTCTGCAACCCCTTCTTGCAATTCGATTTCTAACGCATACTGCTTAAGTGCAACTTTTATAATCGTTTGGCTAATTCGAGCCCGCTTAAGGCAATTTGTCAGGGCAGTACAAAATTCCATAGTTTTGATACTATTCTTCAGATATTCTTCTATCAAACCAAACAATTCTTTATTTTTATATATATCTTCCTTGGAATTCAATATGACCTGGACCACTTCTTGGTTCATTTCAAGAAGACAACTGGTAACTTCTTTGAGTGAATCCATAGACAGGGATCTCACCTCAATCCCAGTGGCCAATGAGCTGATGACACGGGTAGTCCTTTCATGAAGAGTTTTATCGAAGTCTTGCAGGACTGGATCATTCTCACATGCTACCTCATATGAGCTCAAATCTGCTACAACATTGACATTGGTGTTGATCTGGGGAGCAGATGATGTAGTGTCAGCCCTCATCTTGCTAGATCGTCCTCCCATCATATCTACTTGTTATTTGATTTGAAGGAACCTGAAATCACAAATTCAGTAAAGTTTTGCTATCAAGACAAAACCCCCACACTTGAACAAAGATATAAGGATTTATCTGGAAAAGAAAAGGTACGATCTTTCTCACTTCGATTACAAGTGCCAAATGATCGAAACTAAAGAGAAAACGCGGCGATCAAAACGAACTGGAAGATACTCCAACAAACAAAGGCCTAAATTTGCGAAACTTGAACGGCAAGACACCCAAATTCAGAAACTTTCACAGTGACAACAATTAGATCTACTAAAGAACCAATAGAAAACTCATAAAGTTCAGAAGTAGACAATTCAAATCAACTTACAGAAAGTACTTCTCTGAGGCGAACTCCTCCAACTTAAACCCGCTAAAATCTACCTGAAAGAAACCCAAAAGTGATATCTCAAGACAGACAGAGATGAAAGCTAGTTGAAGAACAAAAGACGAGATTTTTACGAGAAAGCGTGATTTATAAGCAATGGGGCTGGAGATTTCGATAGAAATAAGTGGGTGTTTGAGGCGGTTCCAAGGGTGACTTAAGAAAAGATGAAAACTTTGAGGAAAATGAGTGGGACAAACAAGAGAAAAAGTGGGGAAATGGAAAGGAAAAAAGAGAAATGTTGTGAACAGTTAACATGTTTAGACAGAAGTAGTTGTTTTCTAGACTCAGTCAAACGCGTGTGGCTTGTCTTTTTTAAGACCTGAAGACAAGACCTCGATGAGCTTAGCTACTCTACTCTGCATATGGCGTAACGAAGCAACTGCCAATGATGCTAACGTCTCACCAACCTAATGCCACGCAATTATATGCTCAGAAAGACCTTTTTTTGACAAACCAGAAAATGACATGTTCTCCTCCTTTTTCTTAATTTCTTCAAGCAGGTTGGAACTTGGAAGGCGAAATGGAATGTTATATTTTATAAATGAAAACGTATGTATTTGACGTTGACACCAAAGTTGGTTTTGTTTTTAGTTAATTGCTACACCAGACCAATCGTTGTTAAGAATCTAAAAAGTAATTAATAATCCTGATGTGATGTTTATTAATGTAATACTAATAATATCTTATTTTAGACATTACTTTTGCTATAAAAATTTGTGATTAATAAATTATTTTCATATTGTTAAAAATATTAGTCTTTCCAACAAGAGAGTTGCTGGAGCTGATGTGGGCTCTTCAAGGTATATTATATACACGAGGATGAATTATTTTATTTTATTTTCTGGAAAGTTTGCAGTCAAATCACATGGGCATGATGTTAGTAAAGAATGAAAAAAAAGTTGGCAGTATATCATAATTAAATTAACATTATTCTTATATCACGTCAAATCCTCCGTGTTATTTATATTTTTTTAAATTTTATTTATATATTTTTATGAAACTTAAATAAATTTATGGATAAAATTTAATAGAATATGATATGAACAATATAATCGAAACAAAAGATTTGATCACTTCTTATATTGACAATTCCTCATTTTAAAGAAATAGACACCGTATTTATTTCTATCTTTAATATATTTGTTATAATAATTATTATTATTTTTTCAAGTGAACCAAACATACGCTTAGTTTTAATGATTTTCAGCATTAATTATAATTATTTTAGTATTTAAAAAAGCTTTCAACCTAATTACAATCTATTAATGATCTTAGTGCATATAAGGAAGGAGGCTCTTCTTGAGTGAAATTGGTCAAAACAATTTAATTGAACACATAATAAAAAAACAATTTTAAGAAAATAATTCAAAATAAATTTACATATAGATAAAAATTATATCTAACTAGAGCAGAGCCGGCCGCCATAACACACAATTCCAAAGCTCTACCACCAACTTTCTACACCTAATTTTGGTTAACATAAATGTTGGATTATATTGCACGTTACAAAATTTGTATAGGCGATTGACACGAAGTCGTTGTAGTATAGTGGTGAGTATTCCCGCCTGTCACGCGGGTGACCCGGGTTCGATCCCCGGCAACGGCGTCTTTTGTCTATCTTTTTGAGCGTCAAATCAAAACTGATTATTTTAAATTTTTAACTGACATCTTCGTACGCGGACGCTGAGGCTTATATAAATAATAGCATACAAAAGTAAACCAGCGGAAATTTTCTTTGTATTTTCTTAATTATTAATCTCCTTCAATAAATATCAACAGAAACTTGGTCTGTTGTCAGTTTGATAATTAACAAGAAATATTGCTGAAAGTTTTAAATTAAAAATATTTTCTTACAAAACAGTTTCTCTTAAAATCCATTTTAATTATTTACATAAAAAAATTGTTACACTGAAAGTAAAGAGTTTTTTTTTTTAAAATCTATTATATAACTTACGCAACTTATTTTGGAAAATGTCTTCTCTAGTTCAGTAATTAAGTATAAACAGAAAATGGAACTAAATTATAGAAAATAACAAACTAAATCTAAAGACAAACAAGGAGAATGCTTTTCCATTATCTTTTTCTTCTTGTTCATTCAATTCCTCTCATTTTTCTTTCTTAATCATTCCTTTTCTCACGATTCCTTTCATATGCAGTGATGTTAATGTTAGTGATCTTACGAAATGTCTCTCTCATTACAAAAAGACGAGTGAGAATATTCAACGCAGGTAGGTTGGGAGAAGTTTCAATGCAACACAAGAAACTTCGCGGAACCTTAGAAGAGAGTATCCAAAAATTCATGGAAAGTTCTGAAAGGGATAATGACGGAAAAGAGTTTTTCATGAAAATGATTCCAGTCATGCCCTCAATCAACGCCACAACTCCAAAGCATGTAGTAGTCCTGTTAAGGTCAAAAGATCTCATGCTTATCATTTCCAGTTCCAGCGCTGACTCGTGCAACACATGTTTCCGCCACTTTCCCAGCATATGAAATGCACATGAGAAGATGAGAAAAATCACCTAAATGTAGCTTGAGCAAATATAGAGTTGGCATGTATCATTAACCTCTCAAAATCTGTTTCAATTTAGCTTTGATAGTGTAAGCTAAATATAAGTTCTAACAAAACGAGGAAAATTTTATTGGATGGGACCATAATTCAGTAATTGGATTACGTAACTATTGACTAATTTGTGAAGGCCTTCTTTGATCTTACCAACTATTACAGGTACAAATGAGGATACTGCGATGCTTGTGGAGATCATTGACACAAGTGATGTTATCATGTATTTCTTCCTAAACAGTCTAATTTTAGGGTGGAAAACTTCATGACGCCTCAACAAGTTTCTTTCCGAAAGGTTGAAAAAACTCAACATAATATTTTCTTCATTAGAACACTGCTTCACTTGTGATACAAAAAGATGAAGCTGAAGATGAGGAACCCAGCCATCTGCAAGCACGTAAAATGGTTATCATTTTCACACGATTTTTTGATATAAAAACAACAGCAAACCAGTTTTTGACAAACAGTCTGCATACCATACTAAAAGAAGCTCCGTAATAAGCAAATGCGGTTGTTATGAATCTCTCGTATTCATTGTGCCTAAATGGTCGAACTGGAATCTACAAGAAATACATCCATTGCAATGCTTTCAGTTGAAACAGAAGTATTCTAAGCCCTCAGATACCACACATAAAATAGTGCCTAAAGTGTTCACTTTCTCTTCTACATTAAATTTGATCCTATATAATCTTGGATACCTCAAGTGTCTTGTTCTCAATCGTTTTTCCACATAGGGACATTGCATTATCTCACAAAATAATATGCCAATTCAATCATCACAGTAAATATCAAGTCCAAACATTATATTTACTTTTAACTTGCTTTATTTCCTGAAACAGTTCAAAAATGTGTTCCATGAGAAAATATAAACAGAGAGGTAATTAAATAAATGAGAATAACATTAAAACACCCAATAGGATCAAACAGGCAGGCAATAGGATCAAACAGGCAGGCTGATGGGGATTAAGATGAGAAGCATCACAATCTAATACTTACCTGCTTAGAAAGCGACAAGCTAGTGTACCCAAGCCTTTGGTATTCAATCTTAAACTGGAAAACCCCATATACATCAGTCACCTTGAATGATGTACGAAATAGACCTTGACAATCTGTTACATATATTATCAGTAACTATTAAGTACATATGCAAGAATTTTGGGTGTAAGGAGTCCCGAGGAAAGAATACCTTACTGTGAGTTGATAGGGTTCTCAGTACATAAGGGCTCATCATGTAGAACTGGACCTGAACATCATCAGCCACATATGGTTCCCAGCTCCTTCCAGACTATTCATATATCTCAGCAGAAAACTCCTGCAATCATGTTAAGTTCATTGATGAATCTTGTCATATAGTTCTCAAGAAATATATCCAGGGAGAGCAGGATGAGGAATTACCAGATTGTCTTCGATCCTATACATAGCGGGTTAATCTGTTTCCCCAACTATGTGGTGTTTAGCATTAACCACCTGTAGTTACCAAGAGCAATAACATGCAGCATAAAATTAAACAAAAAAATTTATCTGAGTGCAAGAAAGCAAAACATTGTTAAACTGGAGGTCCAGACTAAAAGCTTAGGATGCATACAACAAAAAATACAAAGCTTGCTCTTCATCATGTATTCATGTTCATATAGTTGAAAGACAAATATTAAACAGAGGACAAACTATGCTCTCACTTTCAAATGACCTCTTTCATGAAAGACCCATTTGCTAAGTTCAGTCACAAACTGTTCGTTATCAGACTTCTTATCTCTGTCACAAAAATCACAAGAATGTAACTTTCATTCTTTGCTGTTCACAGGCAGAAAGTAATGGTATACAAAAGGTGAAGACATATATATGAAATTTAATATGATGCAGAAATGGCATTATCCTACTGAAGATAGGGTAAATGAGTTATACAAGAAATTGATCCAGCAATCAGGCAACACCCACTTTGCAAGCATACAAGAATTGTAGGCATCACAGATGAGGGTGGCTTTTTGCAATCTATTCTCATCTTATTACACACCGAGCATGTTTTTATGGAAATCATTGGGAATTACAAAAGCTAACCCTGAATGTTAACACTATACTCCTCCAAGTAGCTGTGACAATTCAAACATTTTCTTGGCATCAACTCCCAAAACCTTCCCCAAACACAATCTAAACATGCTTGAGCATATTGCATGTGTATTTAGGTCATGTTTATGCATGAATGTGTAACTACAATGGACCAAAATGGGAACTCAGTCGCGCACTTTTTTAAACAAAACACAATTTAAGAATAGCATGTTTACTTTTGATAAATGTTAATACATGATGGTAAGAAGAAAAGTTGGAAGAACATGTAACAATGATAATTCCTCTGCTTCTAGAACCATAAAGGCAAATAGGTAGGATTGACCCACAAGCGAAAATTAGTAGACAAGATAGCTCCACAGAAACAAATCTTGCATGATGAAGAATAATACATTCAGGAACCATCAAAGCCCACTACAGAACTACACAAAGAATCTCCACGTACTTTGTTGGGTTCCCAGCTTTCTGCACACCTGATCTGAAAAATCTGAATTCCAAAAGAAGACCCATCTTAAATAACTATAAATAATGTAGAAGCATTTGAGCTTGAAAATCATAGCAAAATTTCATACCGATTGCTAAACATGTCTAAAGAGCCAGCAATCTTGATCCGAGCATTATTTCAAGCCTGCTTGGTGGAGAAACTATTAATAAAAGAATTATGCCTCAGAAATTTCCCACTAAAATTCAAGCCACGTCAAAAGTTTAATATATAAAATGTCAAAGAGGGTAGTAAATATTTGATTGATGGTTAAAAATTATGGTGGACTAAGGATCAACGGTTACTAGCATATTAGCATACTAAAACCTCAAAATAAAACCACTACACAATCCAGAAAATATGTATGGAAAACAGTTATCAGTACTAAAAGTATGTCTATAGGAATAACATTTTCCAATAATTTCTTGAATTGGCTATTACAACTCCATCATATATATATTGGCGGGCATGGCCAATCAAAACGGCCAGAAAAGTAATGAAATCTAAATAAATACAAATAGCAGCATAGAAAGACATTTGCAAAAACAAAACTTAGCAAAAGAATACATCTCAATTGTGTGGACAACTTCATGTATGTGCATCAATGCATACGTGTTTTAGTGCCTATCTGCCTGCCTGCGCAATTGTGTGCATCCCTAAGATAAATAGAGGAAGATTCTGGCAATGAGAGCAACATCACCTGCAACAACACTGAAACTAATGAGATGGAAGATCCTGTGAGTGATGAAGGATTTGACAACTCAGAAGTTGGATTTGAGGAATATGCGGATAGAGAAGCTGAAAGAACTTTCAATGCCTACACGTTTCATGACAGAACAGAACAAGTAAGAAGCAGTTACCACGACCAACCTTAGATAACCATGCTACACGTATCGTCACATTCACAGAAGTAAGCAAATCAACCAAACAGCGTTAGACCTCACCAGGCTATTTGCTGAATTCAAAGAATGTGCAATCCATTTAAAAAGTACAGCAGCCTGCAACATCACAGTAAATACTTATCAATCTCAATTATCAGTCCATGCACCAATAAGAGACAGTAACATAAACAACAAACTATAGCTCAATTTTTAGCTTTCCCAAGAAGTACATCAGAGTCGATAAAATCATCCGCAGCAATCATTGAATGATCATCCTCATTCTCTGAAACGGCGTAGCTACTGTGATCAATAATCACAGCCGACGGATCCTACACGATTAAGCCCAAATTTGACTACACAAACACATTCATGCACAAAAGCACAAGCAATTGTTAACTAATTCTAAACCAACCTCATCGAAATCAATTCCACATTCCCTAGCAACACTCTTGATCAGATCAGACGCAGAAGAATCAGCATCCAAGATCAGTTCATGACCAGAGTCAACGAAGTCAAGAACGACCACTAAATCCAACACACCGCCAAATTATAAACCAAAAAGAACACACGAATCACGACCGGATCAAGCAAATATCTTTGAAAAATGGCAACATTACAACTTACTGTCGACGGAGGGAGCAAAGAGAAGCAGTCCGTCATACAAGTACTGGCCGTATCATTGGATCGCGATGCAGCGGTCGTCAGCGAGCTTGAAATCGATGACGAAGCCACGGGATTTGAGAGAGTTAAAGAAGATGGAGTGGGAGGTCTTCAGAGAGAGGTTGTCAAACAGGACTAAGTGTGTGTTTGGATCATCTTTTGGAGGCTCCAAAAGCACTTTTTTCTACCGCAAAAGTTATTTTCAAAAAAAAATTGGTGTTTAACTACAAACTTCAAAAGCACTTTTCAAATAAAAATAGCTTTTGAAAAAGCTAAAATACGGCTTTTTCAAAAGCTAAAATTTAGAGCTTTTTAGAAAAGTCTTTAAAACAGCTTTTTCGGGTAGACATTAACGACTATAATTTGCGTCACTTATGTTTATAAAATACGACGTATAAAAACTTCTCTTCCAAGCCAAACCAAAATTTCTCTCTTCTCTCTCCCTCTGCTCGGTGATCTGTTCCAATCCGTTTATGGTTAGTTTTTTTTTTTTTAATCTCCATTTCCTTCTTTACGCTGCAATTTATTTTCTCCTTTTTTTTGTTATATTTATTATTGCTTTGTTTCCCCCACTTAGGAGCAGCTCATCTGATCGTCTTCTCAAGCAAAGGAAAGCTCTTTGAGTACT
>JAOQMQ010000196.1:6280537-6314907 GCA_027563845.1 Erythroxylum subrotundum
CCCCCCCCCCCCCCCCCCCTCATCTTTTTTGATGTTATGGTAAATTTGGTAATTCACTTACCATACGAGGCAAAGCTTTATGGACTGGTTCAATTTCAATAAATGTTCCCAATTGAAAGGTAATTTATATTAACTTCTACTTTATATTCTTCAATTATGAGTTGGTAATAATTGTTCATGTTTTACATCTTGTTTAGGTTTTTAGGCTCTCTTAAACACTTTGTGTGTAATAGAGCTCAACCTGAAGGCTCTACTATAGAGGCTTATGTATCGAATGAATGCTTGACATTTTGTTCCATGTATTTAAATGATGTCGAGATAAGATTTAAAAGAAAAGAACATAACTTTGATTTTGATCAAGATAGTGGCTTGTTAGTTTTCTCCAAAAAAAATTAAGGTCACATGGAGCAAGAAAATATATGGAGTTAATTAAATACGAACTCGAAATTGGCCACTGGTATATTTTAAACAAATGTGAGGAAGTCGATTTATATATGGAGTACGTATATTACTTCTCATTCATTATTTCATATTTAAATTTAGCTTTTAACGTATCTTTTCTAACATCTATTTACTTTTTTAAATAGAGAGCACAAAGATGAGATTAGAAGCTAAGGGATTGTTAATGTTGAACGAAGTCATATGATTAACTTCCCATTATAGTTTACGACTTGAGTAAATTATTCATGGAATAGTATGAACAAATGAAAATTGTAGGTGAGATAAACTTCTAATTATATTTTTTTTTACATATGATACGGTTACATAACCATAAATTGCTACAGGAAATGACAACATTATATGCTTTAGCATGTGGGCCTCGTATGTATGGGAAAAAATATAGAGGTTACATTATTAATGGAGTTACATTTTACATAAAAGATCCTAACATTCAACTTAGAAGCCAAAATTGTGGGATTGTGTTGAGAGACAACATAAGGATGATTTTATTGACTTGTATAGTGTCATCTTAGAAATAATATAGTTACATTACATCAAGAATAAAAAGGTTGTTCTATTTAAGTGCAAATAGTTTAATCTTTGTGACAAAAGGATGAAAATAAAAGTGAATGGTAATATTACTAGCATCATTGTGAGTAACACATGGTATGATAATAAACCTTTTGTGCTTGCAAGTCAAGTGAAGTAAGTATTCTACCTTAATGACACTGTATTAGGCATCAATTGGAAAGTTTTTCAAAAGTTTCAACACTGAAATCTTTTTTTATTTTTTTGAAATGGAAAATGGTCCAATGGGTGAAGATGGTGATGAAGTATATAAAGATATTGAATCAAAGTTGAATAATGGAGCCTTATAAATAGAAGATGCAGATATATCATTATTCCATAGGAGAGATGTTGATCCTAATAGACAAGAAGCAAATGAATTACAAGCCAATCTTATCGTCGAAAAAGATGAAGACTATATTGAGGATGAATTATATGACAATGATGATACTTTGGTCGAATATAATAGCGATGACGAGTTGAATTATAATGCAATTAATGATGATGATTTTCAAGATCTTGATCATGATGATTGAAGGTATCATGAAAGGTCTGTTTATATGAAGGTATCATAAAAGTTCTCTTTATATTGTTTCAAATGTAATGTTGGTAACATTTACGTCAATGCGTATTTTTTATATTGACTTATGTTAATGATTGAATGTATGTCGATAATGATGATTGGATGGATGATGAAAGTGCTCCATATATTGTCCTAATCTTAATTTTGGTAACATTTATGTTGAACTTGTGCATATTGTTGATGATTGACTTAAGTTAATGTGATTAATGTTAATGATTGAATATATGTTGATAATGATGATTGGATGTATTGTAATGTTACTAAAATTTATGTTTTTTAATAGATATCCAATATAATATAACCTAGTAGAAGCAAAGGGAAGAAGGTGGCAGCTATGGAAATTTGTAGAATAGAGGGATCTGTAACTTCAACCAGATCAGTCAGTTGGTGTCATCAATTCAATTCCTAGCCAACAACAACATTCTACCTCAGATACCAATGAAATTAGTCATACACAACTTCATTATGCCTCAACCAACAATGAATCAACTAATGTAGAGGGATCTAAAGGTTTGTTAATCTTTAACACCTACAAATAGACTTATGTTCAAATATATATTTATATGTTTTAATAATTCCTTATTATTATTGATTTGTAGTCGTTAAAGTTATGTTGTAATTTTTTGGTAATCTCAGCATTTATAATTTGTAAATTGGTCTCTATATTTATTATTTTATCTATAAGAATTGTTAAAGTTGTAATTAAAATCCTGTATGTGAAGAATATTCTTTTTGTTGGTATAATTTAATGATATTTTACTTTTTATATACAATGCTTCAAATTATTAATTATTTTTGTACAGTTTTTGTATAATAAGTGTTCAATAAAAATATATCGATACATTATAAATAATAATATGGATTAAAAATGTAACAACTAATTTATTCCAAAATTGTATAACATTTGATTAAAACGTAGCTAAATGCATTTGGCTACATTTTATAAATGTAGCTAAAAATATTTGCCTATGTTTTTAGAAAGGTGGCTAAAAACATTTGGCTCTATTTTTGGAAATGTAGCTAAAAATATTTGGCTCTGTTTTTGGAAATGTAATAAAAAACATTTGGCTACGATTTTGGAAACGTAGTATTAAAATTTCTGCTACGTTTCCAAAAACATAGCTAATTATATTTATCTACATTTCCAAAAGCATATCTAAAAACTTTTGGCTATGATTCTAAAAATGTATCTAATAGTTTTTATCTACAAAAAAGGAGCGTAGCCAAATCTATTGGGGACGATTCCTCAAAACTTCACTAATTGTTTTTGGGCTATAAAAATAAAGCGTAGTAAAAAATTATTAGCGACGATTTTTGAAAACGTCACCTATAGTTTTCAGCTATGGGATCTGACAACATTTGCGTGACAAAAAAAAGCGTAGCTAAAAACTATAATTACACCTTTAGCTACGATTTTTTTCGTAGCCAAAGGTCAAATTTGTTGCAGTGACTCAAGATAGAGCTGAGACATTGAAACCAAGCACATAGTGTTTGTTTCAAGCCAAAATGAGACCAATGTAAGCAAGATACATGATTTCTTCATTTTTTATCAATCAATCCCTACATTTGCTCTATGAAGATAGTTTCAGCAAGATTGTCATACAAAAGGGCATTAGAGATATCTATTTCTTGAAGATGCCAATTATACGTAGTTGTAAAAGTAATGACGGTTCTAATTATGGTTGCTTTGATTATAGGGTTGAAGGTATCTCTATAATTAGGACCACAATATTGATTATATCCTTTAGCAATAAGGCAAGCTTTAAAGAGAGAAATGGAATTATATGGGTTGCATCTAATTATGAAGACCCACTTATTGCAAAGATGTTGTGTCCAGAGGGACATGGAATAAGAGACCATGTTTCATTCTCTACTAAACAATGAACTCACTTTCCATGGCATCTCTCCAAACTTGATGTTTGGCTTGAGATAAAGAGCCAAGTCAGGTTAATAGGAGAGGTTCAGTTTTTAAAAGAAAGGATTGGGCTAACATTGTAACACGTATGTTCATAGTTGATGGACATAGTTGCATAAGGTGAGTTTTAATAGGGGATGCAAAAGCAAGTGTAAGGGATGAGGTAGGCTGGTGGATTTTATGTGGTGGTTGACTAGGGTAAAAGGAGAGATCAAGAACAAGCTTCAATCCGTAAGAAGAGGAAGAGATAGGTAAGTTTGGATTAGGTAATGGAGATCGAGTAGGATTAAAAGTTGGTGAAGAAGGAGAAGGTAGTTGAGATACAGAAGTAGGAGAAGCAGATAAAGGAGGGGGATTAGAGTTAAGAGGTGTACCTACTATAGAGGGTAGAGGATCATAACTTGATATCAACTTTAACCAATGAGAGTTATCCCCTATAAGTAAATAAGAGGCAACCAAACTGAACTAGATGATAGGATGCTAACATGGAAAACTGATTTCATCAAATCTAATATCTTATGTAATGTAGATATTGGTAGAAGATAAATCCAAACATCGATGACTAGAATGAGAATTTAATGGATCAAGATAAGCATAACATTTTATTTGAAAATTAAATTTCTCGGGACTATATGATCTAAAAAGAGGATAAACACTATAATTAAAAATTTTAACATCATGATAATTTGAATTTTAACCATATAAACAAAGAAATGATGATTTAGTTCTAAGAAGGATTTAGCATGCTATTTCTTAGAGAAATGAAGGTATCAAATGCATATGGCTAGTATTGGAAAGTAAGTGAACTATATGCTAATAAAGTTAAACTAGTCTCAACAATGTGACAAATCCTTCATTGAGTGATTCTCTTTTGTTAATAAGTAAATGGACAAGCAATAAAATGAATGATACCATTTAAAGTAAAAAATGTGTTCAAGCATTGATATTCACCACCCAATCTGAATGGAACGATTTAATAAGAGCATTGAATTGCTTGTCAACTATAGTTTTAAAATTCAGAAAGATATCATAAACATCACTTTTATTTTTAAGAAAGAAAATACATATGAATCATGTAAAATCATCAATGAATATAAAGAAATATTTGAAACCAACATTAGAAAGAATAAGAGATGGTCCCCAAATATTAGAATAAATTATTTCAAAAGAGAAGTAGCATGATATTCAATAAGAGCTAAAAGTAATTTTGCTAACTTTCTCCTTAAATAAGATTGATATAGAGAAGAGTATGCTTTATTAGACATTGGAAAACTGTTTCCTTAAATAATGTTATAAACTATAAGTGCTTGAGGATGACGAAGCCTGAAATGTCAAACTTTATAAGGTGCAAACACAGTTAGAAGAGTAGTGAGAGAACTAAAGGTTAGAAACTGATATTATATCCATTTATGCCTTTCACTAGTTCATACTTTGTTTTTTTTTAATTTTTGATAAGAAAGAAAGGTGGCAAAGATTTTAAAAAACAATTGTTGTTAATGCAAAGTTTTTTAACAGAAATTAAAGGCTTGGATATTTGAGGAGCATACAGAATATTAAGTGAAACAAAAGTTTGAGTAGGTGAGATAATAGAAGAATTGCCATAGTGAGATGGTTAGGCCTTTATCATTACCCATGATTAAGTAATCATTACCACCATATTGCTGAGGAAGATGGAAAACACCAATGTCTAGAGTGATATGTGCCATAACAGCAATGTGAATAACCCAGTTCTGAACAGGAGAAATAAAAGATAGTTGGTCTTGATATAGAGGCATATTGGAGAAACATAGGGTTGTTAATAGCTTTTATTCAATAATTGATTGAAAACAAGTTGACTATGAAGCTTATTGAATGTAAGAGGCGTATCATTCAAATTAAGACTAGCTAATTTTGCAAAATTCAGTCCCATTGTTTCAGAATATGATGGCATTAAAATTTGCTAATGTTAATAATTTTCCTACTGTCACTAATTCACCTACAAGAGACTTTGCTTTGAGAAGATAATGAGTGATAGAATGATGAATTTTTTCAAACTCATTGAGAGAAAGCTCCAAAAGTGACAGATAAAGCAATCCAAACATATTAGGAAGATGTAAAACCAACAAAATTGGGAAAGACTTCTTCGATTAAGGAGGAAAGAAGCTAAGAAAGAAATATCTAATCTTTTTGGGACTATTCTTGATAGACTGAATTTTCAATGGAAGAAAGGGGAGTATCAATGTTTAGAATCATTTGAGGAGGAGGTGAATTTGTACCATTAACAAATCCTATTAAAATTTAAGAGTTTAATAAGAGGAGCAACCTTATTTTCTAGACTAATAAATTTTTGGAGTTTAATTTGATAACAAAGTTGAATTAACCTGAAGTAGTGGGATTGGATGCTAGGGAGGAAGAAGAACAAGGAGGAGAAGGACTAAGAGGAGGAATGATTTGTATATTTATATTATAATTCAATTTTCTTTAATACCATGTATAAACTAAGAAAATGGTATAGATTTTATTAATATCTTTTGAATGACATACAACAAACGACATACCATTTATACATGTATTACAACTAATAATAAATAAAGATAAGACGTATATACAATTGATAAGGATGGAAATTGTACCGTAATTAAATAGTTATAGAGATAAATATAGTCCTTAACAGTACCTGTGACTTCTATCATTTTTGTAGTTTGCCTACCAAGCACATTCCAGTTACATCTAAAAAAGAAAAGATATTATTGAATCTAAAGCTTCGTAAGTAACATACATATATCTAGAAGAAAGCAAGAGTTAAGGATGAAAACTGAATTTGCACATATTCTCCATTCAACTAAAGCATCAAAGAGAACAATGAAGATGAGGTACAATACTAAACTTAGAACCACTAAAAGATAATTGAAGACAATAGGTGCTAGCATCTCACTTTCATTTGTGTGCAGAAATGAGAAAATAAAGGAAGGGAAATAATGTCATCGAGATAATAAAATTTGCATGTAAACATAGTACAACTACTTGTTACTTGAATTAGAGTTACAGGATTTGTTGTTAAATACTTCTAATAAGCAATAAACGCTACATTCTTTCTTTCTTATTTGATTTTTTTATGAAAGTAAAATATACCAAAATTCACATTGCATGTTCAAGCCTTCTAATAAAATAATCGCCACTAATAATAAATTGTGCAACTAAATCTCTCTTAAATCTCCCAACTAATTGCATTTTAGACACCATACAATAAGGTAGTTGGTGTATTGACTTATCGACCAAACAACTTATTGGGTTAGTGTGTATGCAAAGGTAAATGTATGTCTATAAGTTGTGATTTGTGTGTGAGAAATTGTTTACTCTTTAGTTTAAATGCACGGAGGAGAAAAAGTCCAAAGGTATGGGGAGGTGTTAATGACGGAGAATAATAGTGAACAACTAGTCTTGAGGCGTGAGGAGACGCCAATAATGGATGAAAAATAAAAGATGTCTTGAGGTATGAAGAGACGTCGATGACAAAAGAAGATAAGTGAAACATTACAAATCGTTCCCTCTTCCTCCATGTTTTTCCTTGACACCTCAACCAGACCATCCCTCTTTAAGCTTCATTTTGCCAATAATAGGCAAGTTTGAATTAACTTTGAACTCTTTACTCTACCCGAGCATTCCTAACTTTCTTTGAGTGTTGGGTTGATGACCCTCTTTAATTAAAATCATATTGTGCACTTGATAACCCCTCTAGCAAAGAATAGTAAGTCCTAACACCTCAACTAGATTCAAGTCACATTTCATATGTGTACTTATGACTATTTAACATATACTAATATATGTTATATCATCCAAAGGTATATTTTGTATAACACAGTCGTGTTTTTTGAATAATGTATTACTATATAATACAAGGATTATGTATGGATTACTGTTTAACAATTAATGTAAGGTTGATTTCTTTTTAGTTTAAAAAAAAACAATTAATGTAAGGTTTATATTATGTTATTTTTAGTACATTTTTTATTTTCCAAGGATGAATTTCTCCAAAGATATGTTTGTTGGCAACAAAAATAAATTGTGGAACCAATTGACAAGCATTTTATTTTTTCATGGTCCATTATAAGGTGCATGTTTTGAGAATAATTTAAAAAGATAGTGTTTAGAAAATCCTATGATGTTTTCTTCCATCTCCATTAATACAATTTTTTCATTTAAAATTTGTAGCTAAAAACTTAAAAAATATTGAGTCAAATGTTTATATACCGCATCTTTAGATTATAAAAACCACAAGACTCTAAAAAACACCATCATTATATAATGAAAATCATACTAAGATAATGAAGAAAAAAATTATCACCTGACTTCTTACATATAAGTGGCACTCTAACTTTAATATGTGAATACAAGAAATACGCATAAGTAGTATCATGAATTTTACATCTTATTTCTCACAATAACATCATTACTTCAAACTATTATAAATTTATATGCAGTTCTTAAAATTTTATTATATTAAAATCATTATAACGGATCCAAACATCTATCTATATTGTATTACCAATTATAATATCGAACTGTGATAAAAAAAAATTTTTGACAATACACCTTACTTTAATCACAATACTCTAAACAGAAAAACAATTATATAAAAATAGCTATTTCATACCACATTTGCATCCTTGCTTGGTAATTAACACAAAAACAATAAAAGATAACAGGTAATAATAACAAAATACATATTTTAAAAACTTTGCAAAGTTATATTGAAAGTTAAAAGTTGACATTCTCAATTCCACTTCTTATAAAATAATGAATATGACAAACAGAGAGAATATGTACACTTTTCCTTCCAACATAATGACATCTTTTTTAGTTAATTAATATATTTGTATTTACTATATTAATTAAAATTTTGTCCATTATCTACTATACTAATCTTATATTTATTATTATTATTATTAAATCCCATATGGCAAGTAATAATGACTGATACAAAAGGTTTTGCATGCTTATGCTATTTAGTTTTTGTTTTTTTGCGCCAAAATATTACGAGTAGACATGACAATAAGAGGCAAGGTCCAATTCGACCTCTGATCCGATCTAACCCAAAATCAACAGGTCAAAATCAATTTAATCAATGCTCAAGTTGAACTTGGAACTAAGAGGCTAGCCCAAGATCCAACTCAAAAGACCCAAACGACCCAATTGTCGGACCAAAATAACGTTATTTTGGATAGCCCACTCAAAATCAAGCCTAGGCTTAGGTTGCATACCATAAGCTCACCCGAACTTTGAGTTAGCTCGGGCCAAATTTTCCAAGATCGATCTGACCCGCTACCATACTTGGTTACAGAGGATGATGTGATTTAACATAATACAGAACAATATCTCATCAATATATGTCCTCACTTCCTTCCCCTTGAATTAACATCAAGGGGCCTGAATTCCAATTAATTGAGAAGGGAGAATATAAGCTAAATCTTGTTGACGAAATGCTATGTACTTGGAATAGGTTTTTTCATTTCATAATAGCTTGCCAAAAGTGGGTACTTGATGGTGGAAGATTACAAATGAATGCGCACAAACAAGAGTTTCAAACCACCAGGAAAGATGAGTATGTTTCAAGACGGGCGACAAATACACAGTTTATTACACCTAGTTCCATGTGAAGAAACAACAAATACACAAAAGAATACATCCTGCACATTCAAATGTTTTATTTGTTGAAGAATCGAAAACCATGTACAACGAGCCTCGCATAAGGAAATCAGGAGAGAGATCTGACAGTACTGACGGTGGCACAAGCAGTTGTTCTTCAAGTGACAGCATCAGGTGAACATAACCTATTACAAATCAACGCATTCAACGACTGGCAGAAAAAGAATCAGTAACACATTATCAAACCTTAGCAAGCCTCTTCACAATAGCGGCCATATATTTTCCCTGATGTTCTGCAAGTGCAAGCTCGGTTTCACTTGGCCCTCTTGTGCCATCACCAGCATAAACTCCGGCACCATAAGGAGAGCCCCCTCGAATAGAATCCATTTTGAACATACCAGCTCCAAACGTGTACCCAACAGGAACAAATAGCATTCCATGGTGGGCTAATTGGGTAATTGCTGTCCATCTGAGCCAAATGAGAGATAAATAGAGGATGGAGTAAGTGTATATTGGCCATTCAGAAAGCCATTTCAACATATCCTTTAATTTGAGATTATGTTACGAAAGTAACTTATACTTAATCTGACTTCACGACCTTTTAGCTCAATAAGTATATGGATCGTAGAAAATAAGTAGAATAATTTCCAACTGGTCTCACATCAAAGGATGAAATGCAAAATTTCTGAAATGGTGGATTGATTCTATACTTTTTTAGCTCTAAACAATTCAAAAGCATCTTTCACACATAAATACAGCCATGCGTGAACTCTTCATCAGAGCACTCAACAGCAACAAAGATCTAGCGAAGTAATCCCATATAGAATTTGCTTATGCCCTAATCAAATACACCTGTAAGTGCTAAAACCTAGAAGGCTCAGGGGCTAATGTCCGAGCCATTTGTATCCCAGAACCATGTCAACTTCAGATATTATAGAATTCTTTCTTCTTCAGAGTCATTTAACAATCAATTATTATTCCATACTTATTCTGGTAGCAATCCAAAACCTAGCCTGACTAAGAATGGGAATACAACAAACTGAAATAGTAAACAACTTCAAGAAATCAAAAAAACTCGCTTGTTATATAAAGAACTCTCAGGCAAAAATAGTCTTACCTAGAATTTCAACCAAACTAACCCGATAGCAATATAATGCATAGATCAAAAAACATATTTGTATTCCAGATGTTTGGAATCACTCAAGTTGCCATATCATAGAGCAAAGCCATATTGTTGAACATATCTCAAAACCACTCGGAGGTACCATAGATTCAAGCATGGACATATTCCATCACACCATAATTGCACAAAACATAATATACTCAAATTCACGAAGCACAACTATAGTCGAATAATTAACAAGCTTTCTCAATTTACTGTTATCATCTTCCATAATCAGCTTCCTCCAATCTTTAATCTATTGAATGATTCACTTCTAGTTAAGTCTACGGCAAGCCAAATGTTGCTCCCAATTACATAAATTGTATAAAAACGTTGAACAATTCTAACAAACAAAATTCTAATCAAATCAAACAATCAAAATTCATCACATTAACAACTTACGCAGTCGTCTCTTGACCGCCACCTTGCGTCCCCGTACTAACAAAGAATCCGGCGGGCTTCCCGGCGAGCTTCTGCTCCTTCCACAGCTGACCAGTCGAATCAAAAAAAGCTTTCATCTGCGCCGCCATAGAACCATACCTCGTCGGAAACCCAAACAATAACCCATCAGCCTCCGACAGCTCCACCGCGCTGATCACCGGAATCTCCGCGTCCATCGGTGGAGCCTTCATTTGCTCCAAGACGTCCGCCGTCAGCGTCTCCGGCACGCGGAAGAGAACGGCCTCCACTCCGTCGACGCCGTCCACTCCCTTCTTCATCCTCTTCGCCAAACCCTCAACGTGTCCGTACATCGAGTAGAACACTATGAATATCTTCAGCGCGGACGGCGCGTTCGATTCTGTCGCGGGGATGGTGGTGGCTGCGCTGTTAGTAGCGTGGTCCTCCGCCCGGATCGGAGCTTCTCCAGGACGGCCAAGTGAGTCGTCGGAGACGACGGACGGTTGTTTCTTCTTGCTGGGAACGCAACCACCTCCTTTGCCCATATCAACAAAATCGATCCTTCCTCCCAATTCCAGGCAAGAACTGGGAACCCCAAACACTAGAAAAACTGTCGTTTTAAGCGCGGATCCGGTCTGAAGGACTGTACAATCGCCGGCCAGTGTTTTTTTATTCTAATATACTCTGGAGTGATTTTAGCTAAATTCACAATCGGATATGTACGGGAGTTTGGTAGACTTGCAGGCGTTTGACTTTGCCTTAACAAGCCACGTGTCGGCTCGGAGATGTGGAAACGACGTCGTACTTTTGTGCCGCCATTTTTTGCACTTTATGGAATGTATGTGTACGATATAGTGTTCCGTTTATACTTTATACGAGGAGGTTTGTTTGGTAAAATGACAAGTAAGACGAATGACGTCATCCTAGTATTTGCTTGACGTTGTAAATTATTTTATTAACAATAATTTTATTATGTTATACTTGAAATTACATGGATTTTTTGAATTCTAGTCGACCCAATTCATATCGGGTCGAGTTTGAACTTCATTTCCCCTCCCTTTTGGGTTGGGTTGGGTTGTCACCTGTGGACCGACCAATGCAAAAGAAGTATAAATCCAGACCTCAGCTTTGGTTGTTTACATTGACCCATATTTTAGACCGGTTGAATGAGATTCAGCTCAAGAATTTATTTGCTACATACTTAAGCAATTACGGATTCTACTAATATAAAAACAATTTAAATCAATAATGATGTGAAATCCTCCTTCAATTGCCAATGGATCCTCGTTGCCTCATAATTTCCATCCAAATTCATCTTGAGTAGGGAAATACCATCACTTTTATCTATGTTAGCTCAAAATAACCATTGCACGATTGCCTTTTCTGTTTATTATCTTTCATCAACATGTTAGTAAACAAAACTTGATAACCTAACTAAAGGGAATATAATTTTTTTAATGTTACTTTGCTATTTTTCTAAAATGCAAAATAATAATTAAAAAAAAGAGTCTTGTTAATATTTCATTGATTCTTTAAATTATCTTAAAGATTAAGTACTTGTAATTATAATTTTCTTAACATTTTCCAATTGCATGAAAGTTACTCATTTATGAATATTAGTTGTTCTTACAAACACCATATCATCAAAATAAATGAAGGAAATCATTTTTCATTTGCTTAAGTTTCTCATGTAATGAACGATTTGCTTTCAATTCGTTTTCTAGCTTATTCGCAAACTAATTAAGAGGATTACGTATGTTGTTTGATTATCGAAGCAGACTAGCAATCTAAGAATATAACCAAATAAGCATTGTGATCCATGATAATAGAACAAGGATTAAGATACTTTTTTACGGCTCAACCGATAGTTAATAACTGATAATTGTTAGTTAGCATATACAATTGCCACAATTTAGTCATTAAGCAAAATGAGTCATCTTGCCTTACGTATGGCTATGATTCTATTCATGACATAAAAGTTTCCTAACAAATCCTGAGCCTGAGGTAGGGGCCGACCATCGAGAAATTCACTGATGTATCGATTGTGGCAAAGTTCATTTCATTTCACCCCAACTCTATGAATTCAGTCTTCTCCATAAAATTCCCATATAGCATGGACCACCATGAGAGACAAAAAAAGTACTTGGGACACGAAAAGGTGACCATGAAAACCAGTATCTTTTAGTTTAAGATCTGGTATACATCTGAGAGACCACTCTAGAAATCACCATACCATACCCCCTTTAATGCCTGCGAGAATCCGTACCTACACCATAAGGGTCCTCTCTTGTAGCTCAACACGTTTTCTTCCAAGGGTTTGTAGTAATTAAAGTTGCAAGACCATTGTATATCATTAATAAAAGATTAGCTTTGCTTAGTGGGTTACCATGCCATGTGCTAAAGTTAATAGAAGGATGAGGCAATTGACAGAAGTAAAGAAAAGACAGCTTTGAAGTACGTAAAAAGATAGTGAAGATCATCAAAAATAGAAGCAATCGTGACTGTTTAGGACACATATCCCACTAGTTTACATCCACCGGCCACGTCTCGTACGGTCTGTTATGGTTAATCATAAACTAGAAGAATAGAATAAGGGTTTTACTGAAAGATTAGAATCTTTGATTATTATAAGCTAAGGTCTCCAGAAG
Source organism: Erythroxylum subrotundum (assembly GCA_027563845.1). Taxonomy (NCBI): domain Eukaryota; kingdom Viridiplantae; phylum Streptophyta; class Magnoliopsida; order Malpighiales; family Erythroxylaceae; genus Erythroxylum; species Erythroxylum subrotundum. Next base: position 6,293,878 of record JAOQMQ010000196.1, read on the forward strand.
ATACAAACTTAGCTGTTGGCGAGATTTCTTGCTTTTTACGTATTGTGGGGGAAAGATAATGATTTTAACTTTAGGTTTGTATACCTGGACTTGTAACTTTTAATAGGTCAGAGATGAGTTAGGAAGGATTATCTTTCAGTGAGGAACTGGTAAAGCCTCCATTTCTGATCAACTTTCTTTTTAAGCATTTGACCCTCATTTTGATAACCAATGACTAAGTTGTTTATGAGACTGTAACACTGGTACTGGCTCCATAGTATTTGTGGTATGATTCCCGTATTGAAAATTCTTCATATTATATCATAAAGATCTTTTTCAAAAACTTTGACTGCTTTTAATACGACCTCTTTTTTCAGTAATTACTTGATTCATGTTCCATACAACACTCTTAAAAACCATATCGGCTGCCAAGCTTTGCCTGCTGATTGGTCCGTGGTTCAATTGATGTGCAGGCTAATGTCTAGCACATTGATTTTAGAGCCTAATAAAATACAATGCAAGTCATAACTAACCCAGTTACGGGCCTAATTTAAGGCGGAATTCAAGGGTTGTTGAAATCTAAAATTATTAACTCTAGGGGGTAAGTTTTGTAGTTTTTTGTTTATACTAACTTGACGTAATAAAACTTGGCACGAACTTAAAGGAGAAAGCGTGAAACATTTTGGTGTGGAAGGAGGGAAACATGGATGGAGACTGTGTGTGGCATGTACAACACAAACAAAATTGACTTGAAGAAAAAGATTATACACTCATATGGGTACGTGCTACTCAAATTCTAGTGGCAATCCACATGCCTAGTATGCAGTTTCATTTTCGTATGGAAGAAGTTGCTGGTTTTTAATCATATCAGCTCCCTACTCTATATCTTTTATGTGGATGAGAGGGTAGAAGGGTGTCATACTAACAAAATCTAATTCTTGATACTTAGATTAGTAAACTGATTTTGATTGATAGCCATTCTCTAGGTTTTAGCTTTATATTGTAGATACCATACCTAAGTGCTCATATAGCTATAAAAAAAGTAGCAGCTCCCTTCCCCTTATATCATAATAAAGAGTTTAAATAAGCTTCAAAGATGAAATCTAATCAACTTGAAATGCAAATTTTCCCTATTTTTACCATAGCCAATATCTAAAGCTAATAAGAAAGAAAGGGGACCACCATTTTTTCAATCTTGTTCAGACATGGTTGACAAATGTCTAATACGATGGTCCCAAATGGGATAGGTGCTTTAGATGTTTTGGGATCGAGTAATTTTTCTTAATCAAGGGGAAGACTTAGATTAGGGCAAATCAAAAAAGAAAAGAAAATCTGATTACCCTATTATAACCATGAAGCATATGAGTGAAGTTTGCAAGACGGGAAACAAGAGTTGCTGGTGTCGGTATAATGATGACACCATTAGTTTAAACTTAAAGCCTAATAGTTTTGATTTGTTTTTGGTTAAAACAAGACCTTATTGAAATATATAAACAAGTCCAAGAAAAAGCAAGCTAAAGGGAATCAGTACCACACCATGCGCATATCAAAAGAGTAGGACACAATTTACTTAAGCTGTCTGCTTAAGAGAGAATCTATCTCTTCTCTCTCTATATCAAATGTTTAATCTCTCTCAAGTTTCATCCTTATCCTTTCTTACCACTCAATATATTATAAGAAAAATAATTAAAATTCAACAATTATGGTTAGAAATATCCATCCTGCCCCTTAAGGTGGTTAGAGGTCATGGGTTTGAGTGCCCTATTGAGTTCTTGAATGTCTCTAAAGAACTCACTTTGTAATATGGTGCTAGTTGATTGTTACCCAAATTGATTGAACCCTGTCAAAAAATGCACCATTTAACCTTCCAGAGCACCTTCTCTTCTTATATAAGAAGTAATCCCCTCTTCTCCTCTCAGCTTATAATTCCTATGATAGGTGTCACGCATTGATGCAAGTGGTCCAAATTAGCGCTGTCAAAAAACTCTTCCATGATTGATAGAGCTATTGCCGTGTGTAACAAGTGCTAAACACCCCTTACTCCAACTTCACACTCAACTGTTCCCCAGTAAAAGAATATGCATTTTATCCACTTCTATCCTGATTTGTATTTGCAAAATTTGACGTAAAGAAAGTAGCAGACATGTTTAGACTGACTTGTAGGTTTTGAAGCATGTATGAAGTCATACAGATAAGGGATACAGAGTAGATCAAATGAATGGAGACCTTTGGCACCCTCTTATCTTCCTATTCATCTTAGCCTAGCTATTTCCTCTTATGACCAAAGCTTTAAAGTCCTTTAATCTACTCTGGTTTTGGACTTAGCCAATTGAAGACGTAAAACAAATAATTCCTACGCATGCATAGTATTAGAACTTAGAAGCAAACCGAAGGACGTGTAAAAAGATACTACCAAACTATATCTTTGTTTGAAATTTTTAAATAACTTATGAACTCATAATTACTATTTTTAGGACATACATTGATCTTGATATTATAGAATAATTTGAAATTATGTAAATAAATCACTTAATAAATTAATATCTCAAAAGTAAATAACAAATTTAAATTAATTTATCAACAATAAATTATGACATGAAGTGAATAAAAAAATAATTAATATGAGTAATGAAACAAATAACTAAGGGATCAAACATGTCTTTATGTGTCCGTTTTAATTTTAATTCTGAGAAATCAATTATTAATATAATATAAACTAAACAAGGACAAGTGGTTTTGTTTAATTGAAGACTACATTGGAAAAGGAAACCATAAGCTCGAATACCTCATTATTACTATGATATTTGAACAGTTTTGCATAGTTATGAGGTTAATTGAAGTGACGAGGTTTATTTGCCCGATTACCAACTAGCTAACCCTAAACCATAAGGAACGTGGAGGTTAAAATATGGCGGCTACCGTTGAAAGTGAAACGTGAACCCAAGAAAGGCAGTGATTGGTGGGCAGGGTCTTGTGAAACTGGGAAAGTTACACGTGGATGGATAAACTACGTGGTCCCCCCGTGTTTTTGGGGGAATTGACACGCGTTAAAGTGTTTGGTTGCGACCCATGTGCACTTTACTTAGCCAACTTGCCTTTGTCACTCCAATTCTCATTTTCTTTGGACTTTGGCTCGAGCCAGCCATTTAGCCCTAGAGAATAGCTACAGCAGTAGGTGTCGACGGGAGTGATTGTGAACCAGTGGAATACTCTTTCTTTTTTCTTAGTTGCTTTGGGAAATCTTATACGGAATACAATTTTAGGAATATAAAATAACCCATGAATCATGTATTTTAATTAACCACCTAAAGTGTTATTCAATCCAATTCAGTAATAACAAAATCATGTATTTTACCACATCTGCATCAAATTCAAATCAAAATTTTAAAATAATATTTTTCAATTTGAAAATTCTAAATTAAGACGTAAAAAATTAAAGAATATCTCAAATAGATCATTCTTTAAAAAATTAATGAACAATCTTATATTACATATTTTAAAATTTTATTAAAATATAAAAAAAAAATCAATAATTATTATTTTTAAAACATATGTATAAATTTTCGGTTGAGAAAAGTCAAAACAGTTCCATTGAATAGAAGAATTTGTTTATAAGCTTTAAGGGAGAGACTTCTAACTTCTAAGCTCTAGAAAGTGTCTAAAAACCTTCCCCGGCCCCTTCATTTACTACAAGTGTGACTGTGAGATAATTAAACTTGGGGAGTTATATATATCGTAAGTTTTAGTGTCTAATGGTGATATTAACATGTGATTCATTTCGAAATAATAAGAGAGATCCCACCCACACAACCTGTAGCCAATAGAAGATTGATGGATGCATTGCGAAGTACGTATCATCTCTGCAATTTTCTGATGATGTTGACGTGATGTTTTCCAAGTGTAACCTAGAGTGTGATTCCGTTAAAAGGCAATTCCCCGAGAGAGAGATAAAAGTTTGGAGAGCAATCAATTGGTCACAGAAATCATCTATCCAACCCACAAAACATATGCAAACTATGTAAAAGAAAGAAAGAAAACAACCCCACTTCCAATTGATCATCGAAAAGGACGAACAATCATTTAGCGTTGGAAAAAAATACGTGTACTTATCTATTGCTTCTCTTGCCAAACTGACGGGGTATACTTAAAAATTTTTATTTATTATAATAGTTGCTTGTTGAGATTTACTGGACAGAATAAGACACCATAAAAATTACAAAAAAGATTTAATGTCAGTTGATATGATAGTGGCAGGAAGAAACTAAACCATAAGCTTCCCGGAAATCTATTCCATTGGTCCCTGCCTTGAAGTAAGTTAAGCTACTAAGTACTAACGCCTGACATTAAAAATATCTTCCAAGTGATTGTTCTGCAACAAAATTCATGCCTTGTGAATTTCGTTTCTTTTCTTCTTACCTATTATTTGTCTAGTTGTCTACTGAGTCATTATGAAGGGATTTTTTACTTGGAAAGGAGAAAGTGGGCGTGCTTTTCTTGTCTCCACTTGAATATTCCGGGAAAGTAGGGTCAAGCCAATGCAACTCAGCTTTATACCATCTTGTCACTGTCTTCATGTTGCATTTTAGCTGCTGAAAGAAGGAGTAGAAAGTGACCTAATGGATAAGATCATGAGAGAGCTATAAGCGTGAATTGACACATGAGCCAGAGTTTTGCCACTACAGTTCATTTGTTATTCTTATTCTACTTGAATTAGAAACATAGATAAAAGGTAGAGGGCTAAAAGAAAGTAACGTGACTTGGAGGAGATAAAGAGTAGTGAACAAATATAAAGAAAACACAATGTTAATATTTGGTGAGACTCCTCTCTATGTTTGGTGTATCACAGCATATAAAATGGCTAGTTGAAAAGAAACATCAAGAAAAGAAAAAAAAAAAAAACAAAAAGGAGAATACCCTTGAAGTCTCTTAACTTAATGTTCAGTTTAAGAAAATGAACTAATCAAGATGTAAGCATCGCTTGATTGTGCACATATATGTTCATTTCAATGCTCATTTTGACACAAGTTTTGCTGACTCCATTTTATCCTTGTCTGTTGTTTAATGTGTGAGTAATCCCCACTTATGCTGATATATGTTTTCGATAACAAAACATCTACTTATCGATTTGAGTAAACAAAGGGGTGGGGTGGAATAAAACGTAACTAGTGGGGTATTAATTACTCCTGTCTCAAATGAGGACAACTAAGTGATTAACCATACGTCAAGGATGACGACATCTACTAGTGATGGTCAGACATACTAACTTTATTCATTTTAAAAAGTTATATTGAAACTTCTAAAATATGATATCATAAATTATTTTACGTGAGTAATCTTAATTATATAATATTTTTAGAGTATTGTACGATTTTTTGATATAATATTTGAATTAAATATAAAAAAGAAATCAGTTTTTGTGTTTCTTAGTCCTCACCAACCAACCAAAGGCTGAATCGGAAATTTTGACATCTCGAGCCACGCATTGTCTTAGAAGCCAAAGCTAAAAGCTAGAGGAAGAGTATGGCTTGGCTAGGTAAAGGCATAGTAGGAGAATACAGCCCAATTGGACAACAAAAGCGACTTGCATGTCCAAATCCAGAGGCCAACCGTACTTGTATAGTTTATTACCTTGGAGGTGGTCAGTCTCTGGCCCTAATCCCAAAACCTTCATGAAATTACAAGATGGTGTCTGTGTGTTATATTTTGGTTCACGCACTGAAAATTGTTCAGTATTTATCTAATCACCTAACTAGGAAAGCCTAACTATTCCTACTCCCCTAGCTAGCAGCAAGGACTAGAAACTAGAAAGAACCAAAGAGGAATTATCTTTGCAATTTAAACAAATTAGTCAAATTTGTACCAATCAGAACTAGTATATCATTTGCATTAATGGTGAGTCTAGGACGTAAACTTTTATGATAAAATGTTCTAGAAGTTTATAGAATGTTTTTTTCTTTTAAGTTTTACCTAAATGAATGGCATTTTCGAAATTCTCACAAATATGAGGCCCTTACGTCAGTGAAAAAAAGTCACACTAACACGAAAGTGTCCTCGACTCTTACTCAACCCCTTATATAAATCAGCCGCGTGTTTCCTCTTGAGCACTCTCAGTCCTTGTAACAAGAATATAACAACACTCGTCTGATTGCAGCACAAAGACAGAAAGAAAGAAAAAGTGGGGCAAATTTAAGATGAGTTGCGAAGCTGATGATCGTATGGTACTCATATCACAGATGTACCCTGGATTTTACACTAAAATGGTTCCACAACAAGGTCAGCTGGCTACACTTCACTTGCTTACTCTTTGCATGTTAATCCATGTCCTTAACCTTCAACTTTGGCTGATACAGGTGAATCTAAGCCTCGACGGCGACGAAAGAAGAATAAAGGTGGTGATGATGGAATTTCCGGGATGAAGAAGAGGAAGCTCACTGCAGAGCAACTGAACCTTCTTGAGACGAATTTTGGCAGTGAACATAAACTAGAGTCTGAGAGAAAGGACAAGCTGGCGTCTGAGCTCGGACTCGATCCTCGTCAAGTCGCAGTGTGGTTCCAAAACCGAAGGGCTCGTTGGAAGAACAAGAAGCTAGAGGAAGAGTATGCTAAATTGAAGTCTGCCCATGAACATATTGTCGTTGAAAAATGTCGTCTTGAATCTGAGGTTGGTATCTTCAAGCTCCTCTTAGCTCTGGTTTTAAGTTTTAGTCCTCAAAACCTCAGGCTTTAGTGTTTCGTTGCATTACTTTTTTCTCCATCTGGCTTGTTTTTAGATTCTAAACGGCAAAACAACCAAGGATTTAGAGAGTTATTTTCGTTCTGACAATTTTTCTTCTGTTTCTGAGGAACCAAACAAGAAGTGATATTCTGTTCTGTGCCACATGTACACTTAAGCCAAGCCCTTCTTATTTCTTCTATAAAGAAATATTATAGTGCCGCTTAATTCCGCAATTTATGACCATCTACTTCATTATGTTCCCTAAACAAAACCCAAAAAGAAAATAAAAAAGCTAATATGTCTTTCCGTAGTTTTAATAATGATTATAAGACCCACCATCTTTTGTATGTGCATGAGTTTTAGACTTTGAAGTAAAAGCATGGATCGATATGACTTTAAGCAAACAGAACTACAAGGGCCAAATAATCATGAAGTAGACAAACTTGACTAGGAACAGAACACTGCCACCTGGGAAATTCAGTTGAAGAGGAAAAAACAAAAATATCTACCAAACGTTAGTTTCAAGCAACAAATATCCTGCCCCAGCTCATACGATGTTGTAGATTGGGCTCTTTTTTGGGCCTAAGTACAACATAATTAAGCTTCTTTTTAGATTTTCTATTATTCTCATAGCAAATTTTGGACTCTCAGGTTTTTAAGCTGAAAGAGCAACTGTCTGAAAGAGATAAACAAATCCAACAGCTTTCGGAGCGAACAGAAGGAGGTCCGACTAATAGTCCAAGTTCAACACTCTCAATGGAAGCCATTGAGGCACCATTTTTTATGGAGTTTGGGATGGAAGGTCTGGGATGGCCTGAAAGCAGTTATGTTCAAGGTCTGGAATGGGTTAATCTGTATGTGTAATTGAAAACTTAATGTAGGGTATGTAGATAGCTAGTTGCCAATCTAATGTAAATTTTCTCTAATTAGCGATATGGGGTAAGCTATGTTATCAAATAGGAACAACTTGATTTCTTTTTGAAGTCCTCGTGATATTAGGCGAAAACTATAACTTAAGTAAGTTGATCATCGTATAAGTTGTATTTAAGAAGTTACAACTTTTTAATTTGACCAAAAAAAAAGAAGAAATTGTTAACTAAAATCAAGGAAATGAGCAAATTGGATAATCTTCCAAGATTTTGTTGATATTCCTTTACCCGGAACTTGGGCACCAACAGGCACAAAGCCTAAAAAAAAGCCGAAAAAGAATAACAAAAACACAATTGGCTTTCAATGGACAGAAGATAGAAGACATGGAGGTTGTAAAGAAAAAAGCTGCTCCACATGTTAATGCATGGAGAGGACAAAATGAATGTCCAAATGTCTTTTTAATTTAAGTAATGTTACGAACATGGACCATTGTAATCGTGGCAAAGACTTTCCAACAAAATTGGATTTGACCAAGCCACGACAAGTAGTTCCTAGTTCCAAAACTAAATCAATTGTTCTTTCTCTTTCTATGTAAATTTTAAGCAATAATTTTGAAATCAAATTGAATCGATCGGTTTAATCGAATAAAATAAGAATCGATCAATTTTTTTATTTGATTTGAGTTATAAAGATTAAAAACAAAAATCAATTTGTTAAGTAATAAACTAACTAGGTTTTGCTCAACCGTAACTAGCATCTAACCATAGTCCATTTTATCCTTTTTTTTCTAGTACTTTGTTGCAGCCTCCATCTCTAACAAAACTTTTTAGTTTTATTCGAGTTTGGATCTCTATTTGATTTTGTATCTACAATTAAATTTCAATCTCTTTAATAACTCTTTATTTTTATTAAATCTTATATATTTGGTCTCCTTTTTTTTATCATTTTCTATTCTATTTCAACCTCTTATATGTTTGTTCTATATATATAATTGTTTTGAGTCCTTGTGCCAATGAATTTTTTCTTTCTTTTGCAGGTGATTAAAACCAAATCTTAGACTAACAAATAGAGAAGATGGAAGAGTTATGGGAATTTTTGTTTTCATTTTTTAGACTTCCATCAACACAAGGACTATGGGTATTTTTATTTTTAGACTTTCATCTTTCTTCTTTGATTCATTATTATAGCACTTTTCACCTATCCCCCCTCTTTTTTCATTGCATCTTCCATTAGTTTTCTTTGAATTTTCATATTCTTCTTAGGCTTTTAGAGAGATTTACTCTTTTAAGCCTTGCCTATGTGTGGTATAGTTATTATTTTCACACTTTCTTTACCAATTTTTTAGTGTCACCAGAAAATTTTCCTACAATACTTTAAAATTTAAAATTTTGTGTTTTGTGGATTATTTAAAATAATGAATCATTTATTCTTTTAGATGAATAAATATCAATTATGCATTGGGATGCTAGGAGAATAATTTGGATGAAATACGAATTGTGTGTGTAATTTATGGTCAAAGATAGTTAATGTGAACCATATTAATTGCTTTTATGCTTTTTAATTGTTGTATTGGTTGGATGAATTTTAAAGTATATAGTTTAATGAATACATATCCTTAATGAATTTATAATATCTTCATAAGAGAGCATTTAATTGATTTAATTTTTTTTTACATTATAGGAAACGAGTGATACTTACATCATACATTAATGATGGGAATATGAATACAGGAATATTATAGATAACGTACCATTTTGTTTAATGTTATATGCATTACATTATGGCTTCACATATGGATATTATTCTATTTCAATATTGTTGCTCTACACTCAACACTTATAGGTACATGGTGTTTGGTATCATTTTTTGTTCACTGATTAATATTTATCTTCATATTAGAATATTATGACAATGCGAGGATCACCACGACCCCCTTGGAGGTCCATAGGGTAGCTGTCGCATAAGAGACCTAGGGTCGACACCTCTGCCTCCACGTCTTGACCTATAGTACCCAAGACTTGTGCCCTAAAGAGGCGTACCGAAGGCAACACCACTATGTTATAATAAGTGTTATAAGAGCAACTGGCTACTTGTTACTCCATTTCACCATTGAGACTCAAAGGAAGTGGTTATGGTCCTTTTGAACTAAATAGTTCAAGGCACCCAGGTACATCAATTGGGATGTCCTATGGGAGGTGGACCTGGTAGACGGAGTAAAGGAGATTATCATCATCAAGGGAAGATTTGAGTTCTTTGACATTCAAGAGCCAGTTTATAGGTTGACTTAGGAGTTTATATGCATATTGGAGATCAATAATACCAAGATGTTATAAGAGAATGACTCAATCCTTATGTTCATATTTTGGGTATGGACTATATCTTTAGTTACAACCAGTTCAAGTTCTATGCCAGCCTATTCATTAAGGAACATGATCAGATCCTACTGCCTAGTAGGATATCCCTAGATTGGACTAGTCAAAGGTAAAATCTAGAAATTATAAGCACATGATGGCCATAATAAGGCCTTACCTTCTGACGAAGTCTAAGTCCTTGGGGTTCTAGTTCCTAATGATGAGGTAAATGCACAAATTTCTTGTGCACTCACTTTGCATTAGAAGGGAGAGCATAAATATGGTGAGTTGTAGAGACCTCTTCTTCATCTACTATATGTGCCGAAGGAAAAAGACTCACCTTTGGCTTTCTTTCATCTAGTTAGTTTGAGGATACTTACCTCGACCTAACTTTGGCGTAATAAATAACAAATCAATGATCACTAGGCTTGTGAGAAGGCTGGGAGTGCTTGGAGACGAGCTTGGTTTGGCATTTGTTGGAACTCTTACGCCTCTCATAAAAGATATTCTATGAGCCATACGCATGGTGGAGCTTCGAGCAGATAGGAGGTGATAGCATTTTATACTTTTTAGTGGACCATCATCAGTAGAAGAGGAGGCTCTCACCTAAGATGATCAAATTGTGGGTATGGTATCAACTCTGCCATTACCTCCAAGCACCACATCAACAAACCCATCCAACTACTTCATCTTACACCAGGAAATATATGCATTGGCTAGGTGATCATTCAATGCCTATAAGGAGTTGGAGCACCATCAAAATGAACATAAGGTAGTTGTAGTTGAGCATGCACTGGAGGTAGATGCAAGGCCTAATAAGCCAGTTGGAGAGAAGGAGAATGAGGGTGAAGATATTCGAGACATGGAGGAGCTTACCGTACCATCAGGTCAGAAAGCCACAGCACTTATTGTGGACCAAGAGATGACTGACTAGGATAATATATAAATAGTGGTCATATAGTCATAAATAAGAGATTTGGTGGATATAATCTCCATCAACACTGTTGGCCTCGAAATTTTTTCTTGTTGAGTTAAGCATGATTTAAATTAATTATGAGGTCCTTATGGATTTATTTCGTGAGTTAATTATTATGTTAATGTTAGTAGGATTTTATTACATGGGTTAATTGAATGAAGGTAGTAAGATTGTATAAGGGCATTTTTAGTAGTTAACTTAAGGATAAAGACCATAAGGCTTATAAGGAAAGGTAAAATGAACATTTTACAATCATTAAGGATAAAAAGGGAAGAAGAATTGTTGTCTTGCATTTGAAGAAGAGAGAAAACGTGAGTGAGGGAGAAGAAGAGAGAAAAATATGAGGAGAAGAAGAGAAGGAGAGAAAAGAAAAGAAAACTAACTAGGGTTCCTCTTTTCAAAGTTTTCTAGAGAAATTTTGAGGTTGTTCAAGAAGAGAAAAAGAAAGAGGAAGAGAAGAGCCTTCTTTTGAGCCAAGAAACTCATTATTTGGTGATGTTTCAAGGTAGGGTCTTACTTAATCTTTTGGATTTTTGGATGGGTTTTGTCTCATGAAGCATAGGAAATGCATGAGTTTAACTAATCTAGAGTTAATTTTAGTGAATGTGCTTTATGAGTTTTCAAATTGAATTCCTATTGAATGAGAATTTTTGTCATTGATGAAGGGAATCAAGAAAGGCAAGAGGAGCAAGAGGAGAGGCATCTTTGAGCAAGTTTTTAAGCAAGAAAATCAGGGTGGGTTTCATGTTTATAATTGAGTAATAAGCCATAACTATCTTTTCAAATTCAAGAGCATTAAATGATTTCGATTATTTTATAAATGTTGCTTTTATTGCTTTTGAATGATTTGAGAAATTGTTATATGTTTTGTATATGAATTTTTGTTGATGAATTGTGAAATGGAAATAGAAATGGTTTTCGAAATATTTCATGCTCATGAAAAACAAGTTTCTGAAATGTTCCACTTAGGGCAATATGCTTATGCTATGAATTATATATTATATGGGTTTATGGTGGTCCTTTCTGTTCTGTCAAGTGCACATTGACTTTATTAACGGCTTCTCCCGCCTGCCCGCTAGTGGCATGGAGCTCCTTCATAGACTCCTCTTTGTTTATGACTTCATGAAACCACTATGTGGGATTGTGAAAGTTCGTTCTGTTTACGACTACGTAAAACCATTATATGGGATTGTGCTAGCTCGTTTTGTTACCATGGAGATTCGCAAGAACTTCCTTATGGACCTACTCAAACTACTCTGATGTGCTTATGTGTTGATTATTTGTGAACAAGTTGACGAATGCATAATTTGTGTTGTTTGTAAATTGGATTACATGATGAGAATTTGAGAACTATGTGTTTTATGAATTCAATAAAAATTTTCTATGACAAGTGAATGTTTTCAATGGTTTTACTTGTTATCTGTTATAAACTTGTTACCCACAAGCTTTCAAGCTCTCTCCCCCTCCCCCCGTTCCTTCTCATCTTTAAGTGATGAGCAAGAGATCGAGTGATTGAGCATAAAGGCATCGCTTCGAATTCTGCTTATTTTGCATTTTAAGCCAGTTTTTGTAAAACAAGGCTTTTGTCGCATTTTGAGCAATTCTAGCTTATATTAACTTTGTATTTTTGGATTATGATGTATTATGGCTTAAAATTCCAATTAAAGCTTTGTAAAACTCCTATCTTTTGATGTTAATGAAATATATTTCGTTTTGCTCATGACTTTCCAAGTTTGTACATTACAATTTCAAGTTTTTCATAGGGGAAAAATGTGTGTTTTGACTTCAGGGGAAAAAAATCTATTGATCTAGGCTGAATTAGACAAAGGTGTCTTCTTGAAAGTTGTAGCTTATCTTTTTAGCTTTCCAACAATGTAAAGTATGAAATTTTTGAATATCAGAATTGAGAGATATAACCATTGTAAGTTAATGACGTTGTATATGATGTATAAAAAGCCTTGGTCGCGATCGCGAGGAAGCAAGGTGCGATCCCGCAACCTGGGAGTAGCCTTGGGTGCGATCATGACAAGGAAAGGTACGACCGCACGAGGGGAGAAGCCTTAGGTGCGATCGCGACAAGGAGAGGTGCGATTGTACCTCGTAACTTCACCAACTTTTTTCCATCTGAAGGGTTTTTTAGATCTGAACATGTTTGATTCTTTTGGGCATAACTTCGTCATCCGACCTTCAAATGACTTGATTCTTGAACCAATAGATTCCTAAAACATTTCTATATCTCTCCATAAAAAAATTGGGAGCCTTAGGCTTCGATTTGAAAAAGATTGATGAAAGGAAATTGAGGGAATCGGTTGGAAGAGCATGAATTGGTGATTTTACTAAACATACTTCGGTATTTTAATCATATCTTGATCTATAGAGCTCCGAATGAGATGGTTATTGTTTCAAAATAAACTAGAGACATAGAACTACAATTTGTTTTTGAAGAAGTCAATTAGTGATTTTGGTGACTAATTGGTGTGAGCACGCCTTCCTTGTGGGATGCGTGTCCAGATGTCACGTAGGACGTCGGGCACGTGTCTTGCGAGGGCGGGGTGCCCAACAAACATCACATATTACTCGTGGGTGATAGTTTCCTACACACTGTCACTAGGGCCTCATCCTCTTCCATCGGATTGACTTTCTTTTGTACTTCTATTTTCATTTTTATTATTTATTGATCATTTCTATATGTATTTTGGCACTTTTTATATTTGACTCGCATTTTCTTATATGTCTCTTCAATTCAAACTATGATGTAATGGAAAATGCATACAATAAAATTTCATCAAGACTTAGACCATATGTCTGAAATCAGGAAAGTTCAAGTCCTCTTACCTCTTTTCCCTTTTTCATTGTTGTTGTTCCTATATGCCTGATACGTTGAGCATAATGTTTATCTTAAGTGTGGGGAGGAATTATATACCATACGTAAGCTTATAAACTTTTTCATAAATTTATCAATTGAAATTTATTTTTAGAAATTGATTTATCATTGAAAGCATACTAATAAAGACAATCTATTATAAGTTTGAATGTTTTGGTGATTTTAAATGTTGACATAACTAGTTATGAGTGTTAGTGATTTCCTTTATGAGTTTTAAGGACATATACTTGATGAACATCATGATAATATTTGTGTAAAATGTACATGCATCATGTAGTTGTGACTTATTTTAAGTATTTTCATTATCAAAAAAATGATGAATAAATTTATGAATAAATGAGCATAAATAATTTAACTTTGTTAGTTTCATATCAATAAAAAGGTTTAAGTTTAAAATTGTTGTTAGTAGCCATTTGAGATAAGGAGGGATAAGGTTTGTGAACTCAATATTGTACAAGATAATTATTTTAATTCGTGGCTTCAATAACGTTTTGGTTCATTCTATGGGCTAACTTGAGATAAGATATCTTACAGGCTCCTGTAATTCAAAGTACTTGAGTTTTTCTAAATAATGGATTAACTTTGTTTATTTTACGATGACAAATCTCGTAAACCAATCTTATATGTTCTAACCAGTTTTGCTAAATTTTTTATCATCATTTGAACTCAATTTGAAATTATCTTGAGAAAGTGATTTTGCTTGCAAGGAAATGTAAATATGATAGAGAGCTCTAGCTCCTTAACTTCTACAAAAAAATTAGAAGTAAAATAGTTGAGCAATCAAACATTTACTTATATGAGTTAAAACTCAAATCAAGTTTAAGGCCTTTGTTTGGAAATTCATTGATTTATTTGGACACTTGCTTTATTTTACTTGTAAATAATTCATCAACTATGCTTAATAGGAATTAGACACCATATTGCAAGCTACAATTCATATTTGCATATATTTATAGCTCATAGCATAGAATCATATAATAAAATAAGCATCCAAATAATACTAGAATCTTCTTTGTATCTCTGATCTAATTTGTTTTATTAAGTTCTTACAATGTAACTTGTGATTGAAATATTTAGGCTAAGAAAAATTGGGTTTATTGGAGAAGTATTGGGATTATTAAATTGATTGTCTTCTTTATATATGGAGCTTGGATCCTTTAAATTTTTCCTTATTCATCCTAAAAGAGAATTGGGGATTGTGGTCTTAGCTTTTACAAGACTTTTAATAAGTGTAAACATATATGTGGTGTTTATATTAGAAGCTATACTCTACTATAACTTGGATAAATTGAGGATTTTGATGTCTAGTTGTTGAGGCCATTACCATAACTTTGATAAGGACTTTTAACCTTTTGAAACTGGTATTCACTTTATAAATTTTTCCTTTAGATAAAGAGATATGTTCGACGGCACTAGACTTAAGATAGAGACTCATTCACTCCCTGATTTGCGTTTAAAATAATTTAAAGAAACCTTAATAGTTTTCTAAGTTGTTTACAATTCATAGAGCTATAAACCAAACGTAATTAACGGTAGTTTGTACAGGAAGGCCTAAGATAAACATATGATACAATTGTGTGTGTTATAATATTCCTTTGCACTTATAGCTACTTTATAAATGAAAAGGTGGGGCTATAAGCACTATAACTTACTTGCTACCAACATTAGCTAGTTAAATTAGTTTCATAGATGATAACCAAAATCCCTATCCTATAGATCTCTATAGCATGTGCACCTATCAAACTATAGGATAGTAATAATGAACATATTGGGTGTCAATCCCCTAAGAGCTATAAGTACTAGTAATCACCTCTTTTATATTATCTAGGCAACAAATTAAGGTGATAATGTAATTTAAACAATAACATTAAACTAAAGTTCAACGCAAATAATATGCAAGAACGCAAATTACTCAAATAGTAACCAAATCAAATTACACTACCTAGGTAATGAATCCCTTAAGACTTTTCAAGTTATAACCCTCTATCATACAATTTGGTTATAGATCATTGGCTCGTAGAAATTCTTAGCTTATGTTAATATATTTCTCAAGACAATCATCACCTAATCCTAGGTCGATTCACTGAAATCTCTTCTAGTTAAAACTACTAAGATTACATTAATCTATTCGTGAATTTTACTATTAGGTTTAACCTTAATCCAGAGGATTTATGTCGACCTATCTTTATATTTTCATCAAAATCCTTCCTTTCAGTTATGGTAGATCTATTCGTACAAAAGATTTCTCAATTATATATGAAATAATATCCTAGAAATATTAATTGAATAAATAATCAAACCACATAATTGGATCCAGTGAATCAATAATCAAATTGCTTTAAATAAAGAATCAAATTACAAAGTATATTATAAGGTAAATCCCATATAAGCACTAAACAAATTTAGTTCATAAAAATAGAAAACATAGCCAAAGTTTTAAAAGAATAATTAAAAATAAGAGAATTCATTATATATCCTCTTGTCTCTAATACAATTCATTGAAACTTCGATGGAAATATGCTCTTTGTTAGATCTCGACATGGTCAGTTATACGACCATGTCGCTCAAAATTACTTCAAAACTCAAACATTGCATAGAAACACTATTCCAACAACATATATAAGTAGTGAAAACTGTTGTGGTCATCACCAAATAGGCATGTATAACCTTAAAAAGGGAAAAACAACACCTTTTAACTCAGACATTATTACAGGGACTTACATGATCCCTCATATATTCATGTACAAGTCACACACAAGCATGTTGTCTATAATTACAAACTTGTCCTTCCAAATAATAAAAGAAAATGTATTAAATATAAGATTAAGAATATAGTCTATTACGTATTTATCAAAATTTCCCACACTTAAGATTTGCTTGTCCTTAAGAAAATCATAACCCAAATCATTAAAACTTAAAAACATGCATCCCTTTTCAATCTCAACTTATCCATCTACATCTTAAATTATCATATCTTATGAACTAAATCAACATACAATTTAGACTTTAGCCATTATAGAACAAACTTCCATAAATTAATATCAATAGTAATCAAATTGACATTTTTTAAAATAAAAAACACAAAATTCGACACCCTAACAAAGGATTTACTCAATTCATTAAAAAAATTTAGGGGAAAAATATAATAAAACTCTCAAATCTATATATAGAAGGAATGTTAACTATAAGCTTGCAATAAAATCACATCTCCGCCACTAATAAGTAAACTAGAAGACGAAATCAAAAGATATTTTAAACAAGATGTAATGGGGCTTAAGTAAAGGTATGGAAAGGAAACTTAAATGGTAACAAAGTAACAAAAATTTACATAACCAAGACACATAAAACTTGGTTCTTCATAGCATAGATCTTTCAAGCAAAGATTTCAACTAGCATAATAATAATTCTTCTCACTCTCTAAGCCTTTTTCTCTCTTTTTTTTTAAACTTAAACTTTGAGCCACCTTGGAGAGAATATAAGGTTATAACAACAATGAACTTAAGAAGAAACAAATTTAGTGATTATTATGCACCAATAGTTATAAGCACAATAGACCTTCTCTTTAAAATTCTTCAATATAATCCAAGTTTAAGTAATCAAGCAAAAACAAATTTTTTTAGAGCTCAAAGAGAGATGAAAAAGTCTTCAAGAAAAATAGGATAATGGGCTATCAATATGGCTACTATCAATCAAAGAAAAAGCTAAAACTCAAAATTGGTTACTCCTAGGGAATAAAATAAGGTAAGTAATAATTAAAGAAAAATAGGCTAAAACAAATGGTCAAATCTAAATGACTTTATAATTTTAGTGCCTCATATTTAAGAATATGATTTCAATATAAATAATAAAAGCAAGTTCTATAATTGTCAAACTACGAATGATAAAGCTCACAACAAATAATAAAATAGCATATTGCTCTTAGGTTTAAAAGCTCACATTTATGCTTAATGTGTATACATAATATGCAATTTTCAATCATATCAACTATCTCAATGACTACTAAAAATATAGCTTATAAATGTATGTCTATTCAAATTTTTACATTTTGCATACTAATTCAACTCAATAATCAATAACAAAATAAAGTATTTTGGACAAATTTAACTAAATTGAGATTTCAGTTAATAAGAATAAATAAAAAGGATTTTAGTAAGCTTGATACTTAACCTAAAATCAAAAAATTTCTTTAAAGTTTCTTAATAGGCACACAATAAGATGAAGTGCAAAGGAGTATGAGCAAATTTGGCATTAAGGAGAATAAAATAAAACAATTTATGGTCCTTAATTGGTGCTTATAAAAAAGCTTCCCATAGTAGAATCTAGCCTATTACATCTTATTATACTTGGCTTTTCTGTTTCCCATTAATTTAATTATTGCTTATGTTAATTAATTAATTCAATTATGGAATATAATAAGTATAACTTCTTATAGTTACATCTTTAAGCACAATCTAGTGCTTAAATATATATATCTTATATATAAGTAACTCGTATTTGAGGATGAGGCATTAGCTAGTTAGTTGCATGGAATTGTTGTAACTAAGATAAAATGCAAAAGAGCACCATCAACTTTGGGATTGTGTAGATTAAACTAAAACAATTTGTAGTCTTCAATTCTTCATCCTTATTTTAGGTTAATTTCTTGTGGTGTGAGATTCATTCAAACTACCATTTTTACATTAGTGCTTACTTTTACGAACTAATTTGATATCATATACACTCCAAAATAGTATTTTAGTTGGAAACTTGATTATTTTAAGGCCACTAAGTTTAAAGTTAGCGGAACACCTATATTTTAAGAGCTAACCATTCAATGCTTTTTTCTTTTCCCTCTCAAATTAATTGTTTATGGAAAAAAGTGTTATGGTGTTGGTGGTGCAAAGTCAAGGGAGTCAAATTTGTATTGTTACATCATATTTAATTGCTATATTAATATAATTGACACTAACTATAATCTTACATAGCCATTTAATAGTTATACGACAAGCAAAAAAATTAGATCCTCTTGTACTATCTATTGTATATTGCACTCTCAACTTCTTAATTATTGCTTTTATTGACAAATACTTCTTTTCTTGAACTAATTTTGTGGACTTTTCAGTCTTATCTAGTTAGTTTCAGTAGGGCAGTATTTTCAACACCTGTTGCTTTCTTATAATGTCTAAATCTTATAGATGTGTACAAAACTTACAAAATTATTTTTTATTGTATTTTCTTGTTCAAATTATGATAGAGAATATTGAATCATTAGAAAAATATTCAATGAACTTAACATCTTCTACTCGTGATAAGTTTGATCTAAAATGGAATTATTATTCTTTTTCTCAAACTTCATATGGAAAAATTCAATATAATTATATATATATTGTAATAGAATGTTTTAAAAGGGAGAAATTTATATAATGAAAGAACATCTTGCTATTGTTAAAGGTAATATTGCTTTTTGCAAAAAAAGTATCATTTGATGTCCATAAGATGATTGGAAATTATTTGCAATAATAGGTAAAAAAGAAAAGGAAAATAAAAAGGCTCATAATGTATTTTTTTGGAGAAGATGAAACATAATAATTATTAGATAAAAGAAAAAAGAAAGCTATTATTGACATATATACTTATTTTCAAAAACTACTCATGTTCTCAATTTGGTTTTAAAAGGGTTTTGGTTGAAAAATATTATTTTGTGATATAAACGAGCATGTGCTAGATGGTTTTATCATTTATGTATTCCTTTAAATGATTTAAATTCACCTTATTTTTAAGAAGTAATAGATAGTAAAACAATGATAGGTCCAAGATTTTAGCAATCTTCTTATTATAAGATTTGTGGCTTTTTCTTTAAGATTTTTTTAAAAAAATCTGTAGACGTGGATATATATAAGTCTAGTTAGGAAACAACATGATACACTATTATTAAGGATGGGTGGATTGATTAAACAGAAAGAACCTTGATTAATTTCTTAGGTCATTGTAATATTGGAACAACTTTTATCAAGTATGTTGACACTTCTGATATTGTAAAAAGGGTTCATGCTTTGTTTAAATTATTTTATGAAATTATCAAGCAGGTTAGGCCAAAAAAATTATGCATTTCGTTACAAATAATGTAACTAATGATGTATTAGTTAGGTACTTGTTAAAGTATGAGCATATTTATCGATCTCTATGCATTGCTGATTATATAAATCTTATTTTAAAAGATATTGGATGTATAGACCATCTTTATAGCCTTGCTTCATGTGTATCTAAGACCACAATTTTTGTGTATATTCAGATTACATTTTTGTCTTGGTTAAGAAAGCAAGAAGATTGAGATTATGTGTCTTGCTACTACTAGATTTGCTACTACATTTATTACTTTAAGAAGCATTTATGATAATAAAAAAGTACTTCAAAATTTAGTGATAAATAATCATTTTTTAAAGCCATAAGTTATCAAAGAGTGCAAAAGGAAAAAAGGTTTATGATATTATTTTAGATAATGACGTAACGCGTTATAACACTATACAAAATAAAGTAGACTTATTACTGTAGCAATGGTGCGTCTAAGTCAATCCCATAGAGAGTGTTCGGTTAGCTTATGTAATGAAAATACTTGGTGTTTAGATTATGGGGCTTAGTTTGGTTTGAAATAAGAAAACAAAAATGAAACTAAGCTAATGAAAACAAATTAAAGAAAACATTAAAAAATGATGAAAATGATGAATTCTTTAGGGACCCAGTTCTTTGGTTCTATCTCGACCTACACTCAATTAAGCATATTTCATTAAATTCTTGTCTTCATACTTCTCTGTGAACTATTGGTTATGGATTAACAACAAGCTCTGTTAATCCTATTTTTTCCTTAGGTCATAGTTAATTAACAAGAGCTTGTTAACTAACCCTAGTTATCGGATAGCCTAAGAGACGCTCTCTAAGTTTAATCAGACAGTCACCATACGAATGAAAAAAACAAACCAATCTAAGTAATAATCTCACAAGCTCGGATTGTTTAACCTAGGTTATGATATCCCTAATGATTCAGAACCATTAGTTGCCACAAATGAATTAGAAAAACAACTATTACGTATTATATTCGATTATAGCAATGGCATACATAAAAACAATCAAATAGAGCATTCAATCATTCTTACATACTACCCATTTCACTAAACATAAGATAACATAATCAATCCCTAAAGAGAGTAAGAACAACAAACATAATGAAGAATATGCTTAACTAGGTTTGTCGGCGTCGATGTCACCTCCTAACTAGTGT
>JAOQMQ010000196.1:6328546-6348199 GCA_027563845.1 Erythroxylum subrotundum
TATAACTCTAATAAAAAACATAGAACACATAATAATAATAATAATAATAATAATAATAATAATAATAATAATAATAAAGAATAATAATAGTACTAACACTAATAATAATAATAATAATAATAATGACGATGGTGATGGTGATAATAATGGTGATACATCCGAACATAAAATATAAGAATCCAAATGAAGTTTAAGTTTAACAACATATATCAAATAGAGCAAAAGAAATGAACACCATCATTTAAAGTAAAAGTTTATAACAATTTAAGAACGACGTCTAGCTGCCATTAAACTAGACGCAATATTATTACGAATAGTTGTCATCTCCCGAGTTCT
The DNA here is from genome assembly GCA_027563845.1 of Erythroxylum subrotundum. Taxonomy (NCBI): domain Eukaryota; kingdom Viridiplantae; phylum Streptophyta; class Magnoliopsida; order Malpighiales; family Erythroxylaceae; genus Erythroxylum; species Erythroxylum subrotundum. Next base: position 6,328,883 of record JAOQMQ010000196.1, read on the forward strand.
TTGTTCTTCAATGTCTTCTTGCGTAGAGTTAACTTCAACATCTTGAAATACATCTGGAGGTATAAATTCAGGATCTTGATCGATGATGGTAAAAGCCGGGTCGCCAATTGTACTTCTTCTAATATAGTTATGCAACGCAAAAGCTGCACAAATTATTCTATTTTGATCCATTAATGAATACCTAGGCATTTTCTCCAATATCTTCCATCGAGCCTTGAGAACACCAAAAGCCATCTCGATACAACTTCTCAATGATGAATGAGCTCGGTTAAAAACTTCTCGAGATCCTCTTGGATTTGTACCACGAAACTCCGATTGATGATATCTTGTCTTTGGATAAGGTGTCAAATATCCTTCTCTTTCTGGATAGCCTTTATCAACCAAGTAATATTTACCTGAATTTTCATAAAAGCAATATAATTAGTATAAATGATATCATTAAAAGTCTAAATCATTAATAGCAAATCCTACAAATCTTAAAATTACCTATCGGTGGTTTTGGAAATTTAAGTCTCGGATTACCGATTGTATCAAGGAAAATACGAGAATCGTGCGCTGATCCCTCCCAACCCGCTAAAACATATGTAAATAGTAAGTTAAAGTCACATGCTGCCAATACATTTGTTGTTGTTATTCCTTTCCGTCCTCTAAATCTCATTTGATCCTCTTCAGCAACAACTACCGTTATATGTGTACCATCAATAGCTCCAATGCAATCCTAATATAAAAATAATCATAAGATGATAAAACAACATTTTTTAATGGAAAATATAATGAAGGGGGAGGAAGAACATATTCAATTACCTTAAAATGTGGCATATATCTAACATCATTGGCAATTTGTGGTGGAGTGTCCTTGAATTCGGAATCTTTTGGTACGAGTATATCCCTTAAAAATCCATCCATAGCAGTCAAAACTTCTTTAAAAATTCTACTCACAGTTTCACCAGAATGTTGAAAGCGCTCTTGGGTATCTCTATTAGAGGAACCTTTACTGAGGACATACACGAATAAACCGACTTTCTCCAAAATAGACATCCTATCTGAAGGTTTCAAACCATAATTGTTTTCCAAAACTATACATAATTGACGAAATGTATTTTGATTCATCCTAAATATATTAAAACATCTTTTTTCATAACCATTCAATAATTCATTCATCCATAATTCTCCTATTTGATAGGAAGTCATGCATGGTTTCTTGTATATGTGGTCGAAAAAATACACACTCATGTAACCCACTACACAAGTCATCAGATCCCAAAATTCAGTCTCATCGTCCAACAATTGCTTCATTTGCATAACATTATCATCCATACCTACATATCAATAAGTAAAATTATACTGTAAATAACACCACACTTATATGTCTACATATAAAGAAATAAATAATATAGTAGGTAAACATAGGTGCACAAATAATAAAAACAATAAACTAAACATAATAATAGGTAGAGAGAAGCTATGTTTAATGTTTTTTCTGTTTGTCATACTCATACACAAACTTTATGCATTCAACCCTCTTTGTATCATCCGGTAAACCCAAAAAAATGGACCTTCTTTGCGGATCTTCAATCAGCATGCAAGCAAAATAAAATTCAGGTGTACCATTCTCTAAATCAGGCAAAGTACATATTTTTTCCAAAGCATTCGTAACATCATGTTGTAACGTACCAGCACTAGTACTTTGCCTTCCACCAATATTCATCATATCCATCATTTTCGTCATGGATTTATTCATCTCCATTGTTGTACTCTGCCTCCCTTCAATCAATTGCATCACACCATCAAACCTCTCATACATTACTGCAGATTTTCCTACCTTTTTAGCAGAATCAGTTCTTGCACTCTTATTACTTTGTGAACTATCACCCTCTAAAACCCTTTTGCATCTTCTTCTCTCAGTCCCTTCATCATGTGTGGCTTGAGGGGTCGGGGTAGATTCTCTCCACACTTCTTCCCAATTGTTTAGGCCGCTAGTCTCATCTATATTTTCATAATGATGATAGGCTGACAATTGATGATGAGCATTATGACTAACAACTGGAGAAGGAATATATACTTCCTCAACCTCTCGTTGTCCTTGTGGAGGGTCAGCCACAAGACAAAATGTAGTATCTCCTCGAGCCAAACATCCAAAAAGTTGATCCAACTTATATTCAAGCCCTTCCTCTTTAAATGTTTTAAAATTGATGTTCTCCTACAAAAAAAAATAAATAACTTATTTTTAACAAACTATTTACTATTAGAGTAAAGGAAGTTAATTTAAATTGGAGAAAAGGGGGATAACCTTAATCTTCAAAGTTCACCACTCCTCACTAGCAGCAGTCGTTCCTTTGTCATAATCTCATCCTAATCCCGTTTCTTTCTCTTTCAATTGTTTCCAAAGACTCCATATAGTTTTCATCCAACCAAACTTATTTTTAAGATTTGTTTTATCCCATGGTAAGTTGGTTGTTTTGTGAAACTCTTCCTCCACCTTCTTCCATGGTAACCTTTGACCAATAACTCCACCGCGTTTTCCCTTACTCCTTTCAATATGTTGATTACAAATGTCACAAAAGATAAGAAGAGTTTCTTTTGGCCAACGAATCCGACCTATATCATTCCCTCCTTGATTTCCTCATTTGTTTCCTTTTTCGGATGAAGCCATCTAATCATATAACATGAAAAATATTAAGTAGTCTAATTCAAGCTAGTGAAACTAATTAAGTTGTGACATCAATTCATTATTAAAATCATATTTAATCAAACATATAAAATATTTGATTAATTTAACAATTAATCATGTAATAATCTGTATTTTATAATGCTTTCAAAAGGTAGTATGAAGAAATTACAAACTTAGAGCCAGGGTATATTGACTATTCTATTTTGATAATGATATTCCAAAATGAATTGGATTGAAAATACTATAAATCAAGCGGTATCTTGATCTTGCCTTGGATTCGAGATCTATGTTTAACTGTGCTAGTTATAGTTCATTAATGAAAATAGCTTCGCAAAAATTTAATAATATTTTTAAACATTTTTAACATTGTAAAATATTAAAAAGACAGATTCCGGGACACCAGTCGATCGCACTTTTACTGTCAGGAAGCTACTGCCCACTGGATAAGTAGCAAATGACTCTATACCAAACATTGCATCACATGTAGGCCTGACATTATTATAACCTGTAGCAAATCATAGTCGAGTACAAAGTACTTTGGTTCATGCATTAGATTTCAACAAAACAGGGCAGGGAAACGTGGATCAGAACAAAATAACAAGTAAGGACAAACGCAAACACGATGCTTTTTTCTCGTAGAAAAAGTAAACAGAAATTGATAAACGACAAGAAGTTAAGACAACCAGAGATTGGACTTCGATGGCTTATTCCACTTATTTTAATTCTTCCGCGGCTTTCTTGGTGTTAAAGAAAGTTTTCACTAGGTATGAACTCTGGTTCAGCCTAATTCTATTGAGGTTGGATATTGCTACTTAGATTCATGAAGTTAGTAGATTTCGACTCTGAGATACCTGCAAAACAACAAAGGCACGTCGAGGGTTGATCGTCGGCAAGCCCCTCCGATGCTTAAGTCAGTCTTTTGATAAAGGTTTTGATCGCCGAGAACAGAGAAAAATAGGATATTAGTATCGTACCTGTATCATGGTGAAAAGTACCTTATATAAGGAATAGCTGCTAGGTTTAGGTTTTTACGTAGGTCTTTACGTATGCATGAGAGATTATCACTTACGAATGGGCCGTCGATACCTGAGCCTAACATGGCCGACCTAGCCAAACTCCAACCTACAAAGTCATTGAATTGGTCCTCGTGGTCTAGCAAACAAGTTCTATATTTTGCATCTCCATTACTTTCGACTTGTCTCTCATGACGAGGAAACTGGAACAGTACTAAAACATTTTGAAAGCAAACGTATTAACTTTCCTTGTACAAAGAAAAAGGATTGAGAAAACTTAGGAGGGCAATAGTGAATCCAGGAGCACCTACTCAATGTTAAAAAAAGAAAAAGAAATTAATATAACACGCAACATGTAGCTACGGTGATCTTGCCAAATTTACCCGCGTATAAAATCTGTATTTGGTAGTAACAACTAACAAAAGGTCCAATCATCAACCAATCTTATGTCATTCACCTAAACCCGAATAAAGAAAACTTGAAGTGGAGAACAAATATAATACATAATTTGACAGGTTACAGGAAGCAAAACTTTGATACAAGCTGGTCACAAGATTGGCCTAATTGATTACATCTGATTCCCGACCCCGTAGCCACGGATTATCATGGTTCATCCTTATAGCTGCTTGTCCCTTACGTGGGAAAGGAAGCTGTTAGGATGTCTCGAGAAAAATACAACTTGCATGCAAAGACTTTTCAAATCTTGCCCCACCCGTTGAGCGAACTTGTAACATTTAGTGGATGTATAGCACCTCAAGCTCTCAGTACAGTTACGAGGAAGAAAAGGGTCTCTCAACTTCGGTTTTTATCACAAATCTGCATCGTCTTTGCACTGTGCAGCCGAATATTTTCGAAAAAACCCAACTGCTAAAAATGGCTTTCATGGTTGCTTTCTGATATCTATTTCTTTGCCTTCTTGTGTATTCTAGAAATACTGATTGTCCAAATAGATAGCAGATAGAATATACAACTATAATATCCAAGATAAAATAGAGTGGCAGAATCTCATGAACTTCTTCCTAGGTCTTTTCCAGTGAATTCTCCACCTCCAAAAGAAGCCGCTGCTGCGGCCATATCAAGACCTCCGCCAATGGAGGTAATCAAAGCTGATAGGCCACTGTTAGGACTACCGCCAGCAGCCATTCCCAATCCAAGGAAATCAAGAGTCGTATGCTTGGGATCAAACACCGTGGGAGTTCCCATCATCAATTCCTTCAACCCAGAACCTCCATCACAAGGTAAGCCAAGTCCAAGGCCAGCAGGAACTGAGGCACTGTCAGGCTCTACTTGCCTCTGACCCCATAGCATATTGTCTTGATGCGCAGATGCTGATGCTGATGATGACGATGACGAAGATGATGATACAAGCCCTAACCCACGAAGCAAAGATGAATTTGTTGCTGCAGCACCCATTTCAGCAGCTTTCTGCAGCAATGCAGTTGCAGACATAGCCGGCTGGGGTGATGGTGCATATGCCCTACGCTCTTGCCCAGCAGCACCAAACAATGACGATTCATGATTGGTCGAAAGACAGAGAGATATGGGTTCAGAAGAGGAGGATGGAAGCATGTCAACCACTTGAGCCATGGATCGCATTAGGTTAGAGAATGCAGAAGCTTGAGGAGGCTGCAAGCTTCCTGACGCAGTTGATGAAGCAAATAAACTAGCAAACATACTACTGCTGGCGCTACCATTGCTGCTTGAGCTAGTGCTACTGCTACTGCTACACCCCACTGCTGCTGCTGTTGTTGTTGCCACCATTGCTGGCACTTCATCTATGATCGGACTTTGATTTTCCGGCAGCTCTAACCAAAAGTTAAAAACAAAACAAGCAATAAAGTTCATGAAAAAAGTCATCAAAAGTCCGTTCTTACCATTAAAAAGCCTTTAAATTAAAAAGCAGAGTCAATAATGATTTCCTTTATCCAGCTAAAACCATCGCTCTTTTTCTTTCTCTATACCTTTTGAATCTCTTCGGATTGTCTAATCATTCAACTTTGCGCAAATTAAATTCCACAGTTTGGACAAGAAAGTCTTGCGTTCAATTGTCCAGTTAATTCTTCAGAGCTAACGGTGTTTTATTCATCGTAATAACAACAAAGTCGGTAACAGACAAAAACTACTAGACTCCAAGATGTTAAGAAACAGAGACCAAACCAAGATTTCGTGTTGATTAAGAGTTTAAGACAAAACCACAACCGACAAAATTCAAAATTTTCCAAATTTGTATCACTGTACCAGGACTTTGAATTGGCGAAACCGACGATGAAATTACAGCAGCTGGCTGCGATTGAGCTAGTGAAGGCGATTCAGATGTAGCTACCGGAGCTGACGCCGGTTGAAGGGATGAATCAACCTGAGGTATCGGGTCCGATTCTTGATTCTTATTCACCACAGGCGGATTCGGAGTCTGAGTCTGAGCTCTGGCGCTCTCCTCCGCTAAAGCATCGCAGAAAGCTCTGTGCGTGATAAAGCTATCCCTCCTTCAAAAGCATACCACAAAGAAAATCCAGTAACTCTTCAAAAACCAAACCACCAAAGAGAAAAAAAAAAAAAAAACCTCAAAGATCAGAACTTTGATGTCAAAAAACCTCGAAAACAGAGCCCCGCAATCGCATTTGTACTCTCTCGTGCCACAAATCTTCGAGTGAGCTTTCCAATCCGACTGTACCGCGTACTTTTTCGCACACTTGTCGCATTTCCACTTCTTCTCTCCGTGTTTCCTGCAAAAATGCTTCTTTATTCCGGTAAGATCACCAAGTGCTCTTGATGGATCATGGTGAACACAAGTCCGCTCAGGACACACATAAACTTTTTTCTTCACTTCTTTGCTCGATCTTTGCCTGAGCTTCCATGGAAGATTATGGCCTCGTCGATGCAGCTGCAAGTTCTGGTCCCTTTGAAACCCTTTACTGCAAATTTCACACACGAATCGGTTGGTAGCCAATAAAGTCTTTGGAGACAGAGCAATCACCTCTGCGTCTGGATCTGCAAGAAAAACTTTTAATCGTAGTCACTATGTAACTTTACAATTAATATTGACTTCGACGAGTTCAAAACTCAAGTTGATGTTTTCATTACCTGGGGTTCCAGGGAGGTTTCGCTTTTTCTTCGCTGTTGTTGTGGATGTAGGACGCGGTGGCTGGTTGCCGGAGGATGAAACACTAGCTTCGCCGGAGGCAGTGGAGGAGTTATCTAAATCGACCGGCATGACTAGAGGACTGGTAGACAAATGAAGCAAATTAACTAAAAAGGATGGATTATTTTTAGATCAAGCTACTGGACCAAAAAAAGTGAACAAATCCGAAACATTCACTTGAAGTTTCAACGAACCTCTTTAAGAGACAAGCTTTCGCCTTTTCTTCTAGGGCTTCGTTTCAGCTCTGTCTCTCGCACACACCACTCGCAGGCAGCTACCAGTCAATCCAACTTTTTCTTTCTATTTCCTCGTTTAAACGCAACTACCAGCTTTCATGACAGCCTCTGACAACATCTCACATTAACCAAAGAACTCAATGATTAAACCCAAAGACTGTTATGCAACACAAGTATCACCCGACCACTTAAATTTCAGCTTTCAACACAGACACCATCAGAAATCCGATCACCAGCGACTCAATTCCAACCCTCCAAAAACCCATAAAAAATCCAGATTCTGCACTGTTCCTGGGTCAACGCTCAGAAACCAGAAATGCCCAGTGTTGTAAAGGGAAAAGAAACACAGATGCACAGAGCAAAACAGAGACAAAAACCAGAGAGACTTGGTGTAAACGCTTTTAGAGAGAGAAGGCTAAGTCTTTGGTCTTTAGTCCAACTTTTCGGACAAGAGAAAGATAAAAGGGAAAGAAAGAGACAATACATTAATTAATACAAGGATTAAGTGAGTTTGGTTCAGTGTTCATCAGAAGGATTAAAGCAATATAATTAACAATATATTGAGTGCATTAAATGTGACTTGTTGTCCACGTCATTTATTACAAGGCGGAGGATTTACCGTGCCAATTGCCGTTTCTAGGCACGATGTCCTATCTCTTCGTTGTTTTGTCGTTTAGCTAAACGAAGGTTTCGGTACTTTGGGTTTCGAACAGGCTAGGGCTTGAGCACGTGTTCAGGGTCGATGGTTTTTTTGGCACTGGCACTGTGTTAAATTATATATTCTTTTCTACCTTTTTTGGTACCAATTATTCTACTTAGAAAGTCAAACTCCTTTTGTTTTCAGATGTCAATTTTGTCCAAAAACGCGTTCTTAGAGAATAAGTCCCAGCATCTAACGTCTAGAATTATTTCCATTCTTAATTTTTTTATGAAATCACAAAATGTCTCAAGTCAAGCAGTGATATTAATAAAAATTAAAATCAACTAAAACTACAATCATAATGATCTATAAATTATATAAATAACAGATTTAATTTAAATATATATTCAACAATTAAATTTTTAATTAGAAATTAAAATGTTGAATTAGAAGAAAATAAACAAGTTAGATTGATAAGTAGCCATGCGTACTTATTGGTGACTGACATTTAATGTCAATTGGCAAATCGAAGGTTGAGGTTATTCGTATAAAGTAGTATTATTTACGTCACTTGCTCCTACACTCTTCTCATATAGTACAATATACATCAAACATATAAAAAAAGAAGATTAATTGTTTTCTCTATTCTGATTTTCAAACACGTTATTGGAAAACATGCCTACCCAATTAATGCACGAAGCCTCTTAACACTTGTTTACTTTGTCATTCCTTTGTCAAATGATGCCAAAATAAAGTCTACATGTGTTTGCTCCTTGTCCTGTTAATGCGCATTCCAAAGGGATTGGGACTTGTATCTGCAATTGATGCTGTTTTGCAAGTTCGTATATATTGTAAATATACATTCTTTTTTATATTTATGGCTGAAGGTTCATTTTATTCTTTAATGTTTGTATCAAATTTTGATTTACTTTTTTAATATTTAAAAAGCATTTAAAATTATCTAAATTCAAATTTAAATTACTAAAATTCAAAATTTCGTTAAAATTTCATCAATTAAATATTACATCATTTTTAATAATTAAATATAATGTCAATATTATAATTAATTTTTATTAAATAAACCTACTAATTTTACATGGAGCGGGGTTGCATTTAAAAATAAAACTTTATTTTATTTTTCTTTCTTATATCCGTCTATTCATTTTTCCTTTCATTCTACAAATACTAATATGCGTCAAGATATAATCATGTATAAAATTCACTAGTTTTTCATATATATTTTTTAGTTGACAACTTTTGGCTCTTGATGGCATGTGAATCAGGGTCAAGGACTAAAAGGATGTTGTATTGGCATTGAGACATTTGGCAAATGATATGCGAAAGAGATTGATGATAGGCAAAACAATCATTTTTAACCTCAATATTTAAATCTTCTGACAAATTTAATTCTAACATTTCAAAGAGTACAAATTAAACCTTAACGTTTGAAAAATGTTAAAATTTAACCCTAAATTAACAAAGAAATTGGCGACAATATGACGTCATCAATTTTCTGTCAAGTCAGTGCTTAACACATATTTATAATATTTTAATGTTTAAGTGGGTCCCACGGTACCACGTGGATCTGACATGACATTGTGGGACTCATAAACTTAAATTAAAAGTTTTGAACCAAATTATTATTAAAAAATGTGGGACTCATTCATATAATTTATGTTGGAGAGGCTCGGGATCATGTATCACGTGCATGGCAAGGCAGCGAAAGTGTTAAAATCAAAATTCCAACTCCCAGGATATCCCCATGAACCCAAAATCCATGTGCATGCATAAATAGTATGTAAGAACATAAAATTACAACATATGTACCTTACAAATGCTCCTCCTTTCTTGAATCTTCTCCTTGTTTGGGTTATAATAAACACCAAACACTTTCAATAGCCAGTGAAGAACACACAGAGATGAAGAAATATAGTGTGTCGGGAAGGTTTGAGTACTAAACAAGATGGAAACACAAGTAAGGTGCTCAATGGGAAGAATAGAAGAGAATTATATCACATGCAACAAACATCAAGCAATCTTTGCTTGACATGTAAAGAAATTCTCCCTCTAACTCCCTCTAAATGTCCAAAATGTTTCTAGACTCCCTAGCTATTTATATCTATGTTTAAGTTATAAGAAATCACTTATATATGTTGCTGGAATTAGTGGGTCACAATCGTGACTTAGCTGGTCATAACCATGACTCCACCTTGGACATCCATGCAACATTTGCTTCGTCCATTCCTTTTCAATGTTTCTTACCATGATCATATCGCGATAATATCCCGAAACATTCCATTAATCTCCTAAGCGTGTGACCTTTTAGGTTCTTGATTTTTGGCTACTTGAATTATCTTTTAATCCGAGCAATTCATGAATGGTTTCATGATGCCAATTTACCGGAAAGTAAGTTGATTGGCATACGAGCTCTTTGATAGTTAATTATCCAACTTATAAACCTTTCCATAGGCAATTACCGTGCATTTTGTCCTTTCACCATTTTATACCCCACTTAGTTCGGAGTATGGGCCACATATCAACTTCTACTAGATTGACTACGTCGCATCTAGTCCAAGTGATATTAGTTCTCGTCCTGGGGATCTCATTACTCTTTATGTCATTGAAGACTCTCTTCATGACACATCTACTTTGGCTAGAGATTCCTGAGTAATGACTCCGATAAAAGGTCGTGGGTATCATCTCCTTCTATTAGGAGTAGTGAATCTTTTATTGACTACCCAATTATCTTTGAATACCAATAGTTGTACCCAATCACTACCCTATGAGTGATCTCGTCTTGAGGCAACAAGGAATGGTGTTAAAGCATATAATCAGTATTCAAGATATCCTCAATTACCTCAAGTCTAAGGATATATTTGCACCATTGCTATGATGAGATTAATCACTGATATTTGATAGATCATCCATATGATATTCTCATAGCGGGTCATCTGATATACTTACTACTCTTAATAAGCATCTACATGTTAACTCTAAATATCTTATGCTTACAGTTTATGAGAATCATTGCTTGATCAAATCAATGAGCATAACATGTGCTAGTCTATTTGGATTAACAAGGTCCTGTCTCAATAATCCTATGACTAGGGGTAATTTAGATACTAATATAATTACACATGATAGGAATCTCATTATCATGATCTCATCATGATTTCCTTCATGCTATGTTTTGTGTCATAGGCTTCATTAACTCGATTTAAGATCGACATCAATTCATAAATAAGAATATCAAATCAATGAAAATTGCCTTTCACTTTATTAATCAAAATAAAGTTTGTACAAAAGTGCTAAAAGCGATTGCTTTTAGAGCACTACTCTAACAATTTAACACTAAATATTATTAATCTAATCAATTAACTTAATTAATTAATACATTAATTAAACTATTAACTCCTCTTTTTTGGCTTCTGCTTTTGCCTCCATTTTTAGAACTTCTTCCTAAAAACAAAAGATGTAGACCAGAAACTCCCGACAATTTTCTTAAAATATCTCCTTTTTGTTTAAGAACCAAGATATATGTGGTCTTTCACAAGCTTGAGCTCCCCCCTTCCCACTTGCTCTGGCTCTATCATAATGTGCTCTTCATCTCCCTCCTCCTCCTCTTCTTCCTCTATAATCTCATTAACAGGGTTCAAATTCGTATTCCTACTTGAACTCCTTGCAGGATCATTTGGAATAATCTTGCCTATATCACCATTCTCAACACCATCACCATTAATATCCTTTTCACTTTTGATCACCTCTTCTTTAGACTTGAAAACAGGACCTCGAACACTCAAAGTGGAGATTTTGGCCTCGATTTCAACTTCCCCACCAACACAACCTTTGCAAGATCACTCCTTTTTAGTAATTGACCATATTCTACTAAAGAAAAGTTTTTTGCTTTACACAAAATTAGTAGTAAACCTAACTTTTCCATGTATACACACCCTATGAGATGGTCTCAAACAGAAAGTTGCTTCTGATGGGTGGACTCATCTTTATTTAGATATTAATGAAATTTTGGTGATCTCACCATATGAATTGATGCCTAAGTAGGATACTATTTAGGCTAAATAACTAAGAGGGAAGTGTTACAAAATAAAAATTAGGCTAAATATAAGATATAAGACTTAAAGGAAAAAGTTTAAAAGACCTAAGAGAATGAGAATGACTTCTTTATGTGAAATCATTTATCTGCATCTTAGTACGCCAAAGTTTTATATTACGAGTCATGTCCTCGATAAGTTCCAACTGAGTCATATCATTCTTGATCACCTTCCTCCTCCTAGTTCTTCTTAGGCCTTTTGATGTGAGCATGACCGTGGGATTTTGTAAGTGAAATAGCGCCAAAGATGAGCTAGTAATGTTGGAGGGATAAATAACAAGATTAAGTGCTAAGAAGTTCAAATAAGCGCTTCAATCTTATATGGGTCGAAGACAAGATAACTAATCAAGTTGGGCGGTATGAGCAAGAAGACTTTCCTTCTTATTTAATTAACTATTTTACATTAGAAGCATAACTTTCGACAGCCCACTGTTTGTGTCTTAGGCTTGTTTAAAAATTTTAGGTTTAATGGGATGTATTTTAGAAATATTAGTTTGGGCTTTAAATATTTTAATGAAAGGCTCATGTTTAAAGGCCTTTTACGTAGTTAGGGTTTCTTTCTTTTCAAGAGGTATAAATACATCATAATAAACATTGTTTAGGGTTAGATTGGTTGAATAATGAATTCTATAAGGGAGGATTTCTTGTCTTCTTCTATTGCATCAAGAATATAGTTCTTATCAAGGTAAACACTTGTAGTAAATTTCTATTCTTGTTTTCAAATCAACCTTATTATATGTGTTTCCTTTCATATAATTGATTGGGGGTTCATTAGGGTTGGAATTTTGTCTTGTTCATGTTCTATCCAAAGTGTGTGTTTAAGGAGTTTCAGGTTCGGTAGCCTTGGGGTTCCACATCATTTGGTATCAGAGCTTGGATTAGGATAAATTCTTATTTATCTTATGTTCATGTGCTGTTATTACTGTTATTTTCCATTAGAACTCGAAATTAGGAATCATCTTATTTTTGTGTTTTTTTTTTTTAAAAAAAAAGAAAAAATTAGTAGCTAGATAAGAAGAAAACGTTGCTACAGTAAAAAAGAAAAGAAAAAATCAGTAGGTAGACAAGGAGAAAAACGTTGCTATAGTAAAAAAAACGAAGAAAAAAATCAGTTGCAAAACAAAATCTTTGGGGTTGGCGTGATTATAGCATTTTCTTTTGCTAGCTTCCTATTTTGTTTAGTGTCTTTACATCTTCGCGTTCAAGTTGATTTTTCCACTAGGGAAATTACAATTCCCACATTTATGCATTAGTTTCGTCATTTTCTTTCATTCTAAGTTTCTATTTTTTATCTCTTATTGTTTATTTTTGTTTCCATTTACACCATAATTAACAAATTGATTCTTGTTAATTTAAATTATGTATTTTTGTTAGGCATCATACATCCTTTTCTCTTGTGTGTCCATTTTGCCTTCATTCATTTCGGTATACTTGCTTCTAGATTTGTGTTCATCTTCTTTCTTAGGTATTTTCATTGCATTCCTAAATCTTAATTTGTTGTTTGTTCATTACCTTGACTGGAAATTGAATTCTAAAGTGAAATTGAGGACATCAAGTTTGAGTGGAAAAAGGCTTAAGTGTGTAAGCTTAAAAGAGGGAAAAAGCCAATGTTGAGTGAAACACAAGTGGAGTGTCATCTTTTGAGTGAAACATGTAAGGGAGTGACTTGTGAGGTTATCTTTTATTGCTAACCATTTTTCTTGCAGCTTTTGTCACAAGAATGACTGGTAAAAGGGATGGATTAGAAACATTATATGAGTAGGACGACAATGTGCCTTATTTGAAAGTGATGTATAAGGCATTCATGAATGACTTCAAGCAGTTATCTACTAGGATGGATGGGATGGATGAGAGAATTAATGAAACCAGTAGAATCCAAAACCGTAGTAGATCAATTAGTAGTCATAGGAATCAGGAGAAAGAATTGGAAAGAATGTATGACGAGTATGAAGATGAAGTGCAATCCGTGAGGGGTAAAGTAAAGAGGGAAGAAAGAGTGGAGAGAAAAGATAGCAACATTAATGCCATCAAGATGAAAATTACGTCCTTTAAAGGTAGGCATAATGCTGAAGTGTAAATGGAATGACAAAGAAAGGTGGATATGATTTTTGCTTGTCATAACTATTTTGAAGATAAGAAAGTGAGATTAGCAGCAGTGGAATTATCTGATTATGCATTAGTTTGGTGGGATGAATTAGTAAATAATAGGAGGAGGAATAGGGAACCACCTATATCCACTTGGGAAGAGATGAAAAAAGTGATAAAGAAGAGGTTTGTACCAGTTTATTATTATAGAGAGTTGCACCAGCAATTAAATAGGCTCACACAAGGAACTAGATCAGTAGAAGATTATCACAAGGAGATGGAGATACTACTAATTAAAGCTAATAAAGAAGAGGAGGAAGAGGTGACAATGGCTCTGTTCATGGGTGGATTGAATAGGGAAATTACTGATGTGGTTAAGTTGTAACATTATGTGGAGATGGGGCACTTAGTGAACATTGCCATAAAGGTGGAGAGACAACAAAAGAAAAGAAGAGCAGTCAAGTCTTTCTCAAACTTCAGTAACAAATGAAATCTAAAATGGAGCAAAAATGAAGATAAGAAGAGGGAGCACTATGCATATTTCAAGGAGAAAGGCAACGAGTTAAACAAAGGCAAGGAGAGGAGTTCAATTAAAAAAGGTATCATTGATTCATCCTCTAAATCTTCTAAACATAAGGATATTAAGTGCTTTAAATGTCAAGGTCGTGGTCATTATGCATCTGATTGTCCTAATAGGAAGACTATGTTTACTAAGGGTGGTGAAATTGTTTCTGAGTCTGATAGTAGTGATTTAAGTATGTCACCTTTGGAAGAATTTTCTGATGTTGATGAGAATGTTGAGTATATTGTGAATGGTGAATCTTTAGTTGCTAGATGTGTATTAAACTTAAATATGAAGGAAGATAGCCTAGAACAAAGGGAGAACATATTTCACACAAGATGCTTAGTAGGTCGGAAAGCTTGTAGCATGATTATAAATGGGGGTAGTTGCACTAAAGTGGCTAGTACTACGTTGGTAGAGAAGTTGGGGCTGAAATGTGATAAACACCCTAATCTATATACACTACAATGGTTGAATGAAAGTGGTGAAGTTAAAGTTACTAAGCAAGTAGTTGTTGTATTCTATATTGGTAGATATGTGGATGAAGTTGTGTGTGATGTCGTGCCTATACAAGCTGGTCATATATTGTTGGGTAGGCCATAGCAATTTGATAGGCGTGTTATATATGATGGGTACATGAATAAGTATTCTTTTATGTATAATAGGCGGAAAGATACCCTTACTCTTTTATCACCCAAATAAGCATATCTTGAACAACTGAAAATTCAATAATCATCTAGCGGGGATTCAAGTAGTGAGGTGAAAAAGAAAGAAGAGAGAAAGAGGCCATAAGAGAAAAGACTAATTTAAAGGTCTAATCGTGAGTGACTACACAGGTGAGGAAAAGAAAGTGGGATGTGCAGGAGAGAAGAAATTAGTGAGTGAAAAGAAAGAAAAGAATATGAAAAGTGAGCAAAGGAAATTGAGAGGAGTGAAAAAGTTTAGACACAATCATGTTTTTATGCAAAAGGGAAAGAGAAGAGTGCATACTTAGGCAAGAGATCTTTAATCTTGAATCGGTTTAAGGAAACTTTGTTTACTAACAGTGACCATGACCCAAGTTTGCCTAGTGTGTTTGTGACCTTATTGCAAGATTATGATGATGTTTTTTTCCGAAGAGGTATCCCATGGGTTACCACCTTTGAGAGGGATTGAGCATTAGATTGACTTGGTACTAGGAGTTCAAATTCCTAATCATCCAGCTTACCAAAGCAATACAAAGGAGGCGAAGAAATTACAAAGGCAAGTGGATGAATTGCTTACGAAGGGGTACGTGAGGGAGATCATGAGTCCTTGTGTTGTGCCAGTTCTTTTAGTGCCAAAGAAAGATAGAACTTGGAGGATGTGTGTGGAGTGTAGAGCGATCAATAAGATCACTGTAAAGTATTGTCATCCTATTCTTAGATTAGATGATATGCTAGATGAGTTGCATGGTGCTTGCATATTCACTAAAATTGATTTAAAAAGTGGCTATCATCAGATTAGGATGAAGAAAGGTGATTAATGGAAAACTGCATTTAAGACCAAATATGGATTGTATGAGTGGTTGGTTATGTCTTTTGGCTTATCCAATGCACCTAGTACTTTCATGCACTTAATGAATCATGTTTTGCGTGAATTCCTTGGTAAATTTGTGGTTGTTTACTTTGATGATATCTTGATCTACAGTAAGAACTTAAATGAACATGTTATGCATGTTAAGACTATTTTGGATGTGCTTAGGAAAGAGAAGTTGTATGCAAACCTTAAGAAATGTTCATTTTGCATGGATAAAATTGTCTTCTTAGGATTTGTGGTAAGCGCTAAGGGATTTAAGGTTGATTCTAAAAAGGTGAAAGTTATTTAAGAACGGTCGACACCTAAGTTAGCTAGTGAGGTTAGGAGTTTGCATGGCTTAGCAGGTTTTGATAGGCGATTTGTTAAAGATTTCTCTACCATTGCTTGTCCATTGAATCAAATCATTAAAAAGAATGTTGGTTTTAGATGGGAGAAAGAGCAAGAAAATGCGTTTAATGCACCTGTTTTACGGTTACCTGATTTTTTCAAGACTTTTGAAATTGAATGTGATGCTTCTGGGATTGGTATAGGGGTCGTTTTAATGTAGGAGAATCATCCCGTAGCATATTTCAGTGAGAAGTTGAGTGGATTAGTTTTGAACTACTCCACTTATGATAAGGAACTTTATGCCTTAGTGAGAGCTCTTGAAGTTTGAGAACATTACTTACTACCTAAAGAGTTCGTTATACATAGTAACCATCAATCTCTCAAGTACTTGAAGGGACAAAGGAAATTGAGAAAAAGGCATGCACGTTGGGTAGAGTATCTTAAAACATTTCCGTATGTGATTAAATACAATAAGGAAAACGTTGTGGTTAATGCATTATCGAGAAGGTACGCTTTGATTTCTATGCTTACTTCTAAGTTATTTGGATTTGAGCATTTGAAAGAGTTGTATGTGGAAGATGTTGATTTTGCTAACGTATGTCAAGCTTGTGAACATACTACATTTAATAAGTTCTATAGGCATGAAGGATATCTTTTTAGGGGTAAACAACTTTGCATTCCTGCATGTTCTGTTAGAGAGATGCTTGTTAGAGAATCACATAGTGGAGGGTTAATGGGGCATTTTGGTGTGAAAAAGACCTTAGATATACTTAGTGAACATTTTTATTGGCCAAATATGAGAAAATATGTGGAAAGGGTTTGTGCCAAGTGTATTGCATGTAAACAAGCTAAGTCTAGGTCTATGCCTCATGGTTTGTATACACCTTTACCTGTACCTAGTGAACCTTGGACTGATATGTCTATGGACTTTGTATTGGGTTTACCTAGGACTAGGAAAGGTAGAGATATCATATTTGTTAATATGGCCAGATTTAGTAAAATCGTTCATTTCATTGTTTGCTAGAAAATAGATGATGCAACAAACAATGATGATATTTTCTTTAGGGAAGTGGCTTGGCTTCATGGTGTGCCAAGGACCATTGTTTTAAATAGGGTTGTTAAGTTCCTAATTCACTTTTGGAGAGTTATATGGGGAAAGTTGGGTACTAACCTTTTACTTTCTACTATATGTCATTCATAAACTGATGGACAAATGGAGGTAGTTAATACGACTTTAGGAACCATGTTGCATGCAATTGTTGGGAAGAACTTAAAAACTCGGGAAGATTATTTGCCATTCATTGAGTTGGCATATAATCATTCTATAAACTTATTCTCCATTTGAAATTGTTTATGGTTTTAAACCATTAACTATGTTAGATTTGATGCCTTTACCTTTAACTGAGATTCCTAGTTTAGATGGCAAGAAAAAGGCTAACTTGGTTAAAACAATCACGAGAGCACGTGCACAGATTGAGAAAAAGAATCGCATATATGCACAAAAAGCAAATAGAGGTAGAAAGCAAGTTCTCATCGAACCAGGTGATTGGGTTAAGCAAAAATAAATGTTTCCATAGCAAAGGAAGTCAAAACTTGATGCAAGGGGTGATAGACCATTCCAAGGGTTAGAACACATCAATGACAATGTGTTGGCCCCCGAAATTTTTCTTGTTAAATCAAGCATGATTTAAATGAATTATGAGGTTTGATGGATTAATTTTTGGAGCTCATTATTTATATCAAGGTTAGTAGGATTTTTATGACATAGATTAAGTGAATTGAAGCATTAAAGTTGTAAGAATGCATAAAGGGCATTCTTGGTAAGTCACTTAAGCATATGAGGTTATAAGGCTTAAATGAAGGGCAAAATGGACATTGTACCTTTAGTAAGAGTATAAGTTAAAATAAAAAGGATTGTTTTGTTTGAAAATGAAGAAGAGATCGTGGAAGAGAGGAAAAAGAAGAAGGAAACTTAGGGTTTTGGAAATCATGAAGACTTTGAAGACTTTGAGGCTAAAACAAGTAAGTATAAGCATTAACCCTCTTTGGATTGTTGGATGAACCATGATTAATGATAATTAGAAGTGAAAATGAAGTTGAATGTGTGTAGGAGTCGTTGATGAATGGTGTATGAAAATGGTTCAATCTTTTAGGGTTAATGATTATGTTTTGTTTTGTTATTGATTTTGGGTTGGCATGAGCTTAGAAATGAAGCATAAGAGGTGATTTAATGTTAAGATAGGTTGTATATAAAAGATGGGAAGTATATGGATGAAGAATGTTGGAAAATTCAAGTTTTCGGAGGTTTCTGGTGTCGCACGTCGCAACGTGCTCCAGCTTCTCGTCGCAGCGAGCTTCAGTTTTCAGCACCGATATATTTTGGTATTTTGGGCATAACTTTTTCTATAGATGTCTAAATGAGGTGATTTTTGATTCGTTGTAAACTAGAGACATAGGCCTACAAGTTTTATAAAGAAATGAAGTTTTAATTCAGTCTTTAAAAATCTCAAGTTTTGGATGGAAGTTGAGTATAGATTATTGTGTCAACATAAGGATAGTTCCAACATGTTTGGGGTATAACTTCCACATTTTTGAACCAAATTGAATGATTTTGAAGTCATTAGAAACTTAAGACAATGTGGAACATGTTTATAGAAGAGAATATTATCAGATTTTTTCATTTACTTGATCAGAGTGATCATGAAAAATTGACCCGAATGTTTGGACTTTTGAAACATTTTGAGTATTAAAAATTTATCTCAGTGCATATGCTTTATGGGTTCTTAAATTTGTATTCCTATTGAATGGAATTTTGGTTGTTGTTTAAGGAAATCAAGTGAGGCAAGAGGAGCAAGAGGAACAAGAGGAAAGATATTCCTAAGCAAGTTTATAAGCTAGGAACTCAAGGTGGGTTTCATGTTTATAATAGAATGAATAAGCCATAAATGTTTTCCTTTAAAGCAAGAGAACAAAATGATT
>JAOQMQ010000196.1:6366633-6381113 GCA_027563845.1 Erythroxylum subrotundum
TTTGCAGGTATCATACGATCAGAATTGCGTGGATCATGGACCAAAACAACGACGTTCAACCCCAGCAGAATCCGGCTAAATCACTTGGGATCAATGCTTTTATAAGATAAATAACTATTGAACCCTGCGGTGATGTCAAAAGCTTAATGATGACTCTTTTGGGGTATCTTTCAATCAAACAGGTTTAAGGAGTTGGAAGTTGGAACCAAGCTTGGCGTTGATTTCCTTCACAGTATATTAATGGATTCTATGCATTTACAGCTTAATAATTCCAAGTTCTATTAAAAAGGACTAATTACCAGTTGATACTTAATAGTTGCTCGTTTAGTGGGCCTACATGGAACCCATCGTCAAATTTCCAAGTAAAAATCGGTCTTCAGAAGCCCAAATCCCGGCCCCAATCCTATAAATTAAACGACATCGTCATGCGTCATGATCTTATATAATGTATACACATTCTCGCGAATTTAACGCCCTCTCCTTCCCTCTGTCTCCTGCTCTCCAGCTCCACCGCATCTCCTCCCAATAAACCACGTGATTTCGGCGGAGCGATCTCTGGAGAGAGAATAACTAACAGAGACACCTATGGACTTAGACGACTTAGACGGACCGAGTCAGGTTCCTTCACGAGTCACCCGTTTCGCGCCTAAATCCTCCAGATTAAAACCGCAACCGCAACCGCAATCGCAACTGCAACCCAAAGCGGAACCAAAACCGTCAGTTCCCCCTCCGAAAACAGAGACAGGTCATCAAAAAATAGTCAATACAAGTGAAGATGAAGCTAAAGTTGTTGGTATAGCAAAGACAGAGACTGTGGCCTCTATTGGCTCAGTGAAACTGGAAACTGAGGCGGCGCTGAGTTCCAACCGTGATGACGCGATGGAGATAGATAAAGATGAAAAATTTATGGAAGAAGAAGAAGAGGATATGATTGTTCGCGAAATTGACGTCTTCTTCACCCCATCTGTAGACAAGAATACTCAGGTTACCTCTGTTAATACTCTCACACGCAAGATGCTAATATTCGGTCTTGAATGCACGACTATTTCGAAGTATAATTGGGTGTTTTCTTCTTTGTAATAGATTATTGTTCTCTTTTCTATGTTTTGAAAATATTACTAATCAGGAATATATGGTTTCATGTTAATTACATTCAACTGTTGTGAATCTTTCTTTTTACTATTATTTTCCTGCTTACGTTTAAGTAGGAAGAATAGAAAGAAAAAAGGGAAAAATGAAAAATAGATGAATCCATACAAGAAAAAATCAATTAAAACAAAGTTTCAAAGTAAAAGACTTTTTTGGAACATACATATTAAGATTAGGGGTTTTTAATTTTCGTTATACTTGCATTGCCTGTCGATTGCTTGCTGCACATTGATGTGTGACTTCAGCTAACCTTTTGCAAAATTGTTTTAGCTATATGTCATGCAATATCCTTTGAGGCCTTGTTGGAGACCCTATGATCTGGATGAACGTTGTCAAGAGGTGATTGCTTATCTTCTTTTCTTCTCTTTGTTGATTGAATTTCCTTAGTGGGCAGTGGGGAATTTTTTTTTCACCTTATGCAGGTTAGAGTGAAACCTGCAACTGTGGAGGTTGAGGTTGATTTGGCCATTGATGATTCTACAAATTGGGATTCTGGTATTGCCAGTAAACTTGATATGACAAAGCAGGTTTGCTTCTGTATTTGATGCCAATCAGGAGTTTATGAGTGTGCCAAACTTGGTTTCTTTTCTAATAGACAATGGGAAAGTAAAGGGGGCAGTCGTTAGCTCTTAATTAATTGATTTACATGTTAAGCTATTTTGGAATAGGGTTTTCAAATAGGAATCTGAAAGGTGTAGTGAACTTCTCTAGTGCATGATAACATACGAGATTTTGTCAATGATTCATTAAGGCAGGTGCCTTGCAAAATCTAATATTGGAAAATCAATCAATTTGCCAAAACCTGGTTTTGAGTTTTTGGAATTGAAATATAAATTTATCAGCCTACTTCTTGGAACTTAGTGCAAGTAGTACTAGTTGATCACTGTAGCTTTCTCATATGAGAAAGAAACGTTTCGTCTATACATAAGGGACTGCCATCCTAGAAAAAAGCTTCAAAGCTATTCAATTTTTTTCTTAAAAATTGTATATGCCTTGCAAAGGAGCCTGATATCATCTCTTGTTCTCTAGACTTTGTCTACTACATGGCAGCCACCTCGTTGTACTGGCTATGCTGTCGGGGTCCTGATCGGCAATAGGGTATGGATTTCTTGTTCTCTTTTTCTGCATTTTTTCATATCCAGTGTGTTGTAATCAATTTGGTTGAAACTTGCAGCCAACATGAAGGCAGTATGCTTATTGTTTTGTGTTGTCAATTTTTCTTGCTGTTATGGTGCAAAATGCAATAACACCATTGTTGCTTTTCCAGCATCATTTTATTCTAAATCGGTTTTCCACCTATCAAAAAAAAATTCTAATTTTAAAAAAATGTTCTAAATGGCTTTCTCCTTTTCTTTTTTTTTTTTTTTCTAATCTTGCAGTTATACCTAAATCCTATTCATACAGTGGTGCAGCTGAGGCCATCAATGGACCATCTAAAACCGAGTGACTCAAAAAAGAAGGGCAATTTCATTTCTGACGGAGAAGCTACTGTTAAAGTGGAAGATTCTGGTGAGGGCAAAGCTGTTAGCTTATCAAAAAAGCAGGTTCTCTCTCTCTCTCTCTCTCTCTCTCTCTCACACACACACGCTAACACTCTTTCACACACACACACAATCAAATGCACGGACAGACTCACTCACACACACATGCACACCCGCACTTACAGACCCTGTTAACAACTTATTATCAGATGAGTAGTTTGATTTCCGACAAAGCCTCATCTAATGTCATTATTGGTGCTGTCGTTTTACTGGAAGGTTAATAAAGCTTTACTCCTTATATTTAGTACACCTGCTACCTAGCCTAGAATAATTGATGCTTGACACGAAATGGTTTTTAGCTGAATGGTGCTTCTTTTGAAAGGTATTGGCCCAAGTAACAAATTTTTTTCTTTCTTGTGTTGCAGAACAAGCACATGGAATCTGCAACAGAGCAAAAATCAGATGCTGAGGTATGTGTTTTTTACTAGCTGATATAGGGTTGTCTGGTTGTGGTATAGTGTTTTGGACTTTTCCTTTATCATGAAGTATGTTTTAGTAGACTTGGGAGCTGGGATCATTAAAATTTGAGGATATCTCATTTTATTCAGTGTTGGATTCCACTTAAATTTCATAGCTCCAAGAGTGAGTTCTCAACCAGATACTTGCAGAGAATGGTAGCACAAGAAAGTTATCAGATAGAGTTTGCCATGAACCCGTGAGATATATTTCGGTTTTCTGTTTCAAATTTAGATACCTCAACCGAACTATTTTCAAATAGTTTCATCAAGTTCTGATTATTGGATCTCATGTAATTTTAAGGTACGACTATATGAGTTCTTTATGCCCTGGAGCATCTGATGTCTCTACAAAAACAAAAGGTCCTTCAAGGAGGTGAATACATGCTTTAAGTTCTTGAATGTTCTTCATCATTTTTTGGTAATGTGATTATAAGAATGCACTCCCATATAAGCTATAAAAATATAGATGCTTCATACATGGAAATGTATGAATTAATATGTTTATGCAATACCTTCAAACCACAGGTAACCAAATGATTGTGGGCCATAATGATTAAATATCAAATAAAGATTTATTATTCTCAAAATTGAAATGACGTGTAAGGTAAAAATGTTCTTATTAATTCAGAAATGGGGCTATTAATGCTCCTGTCTTCACTAGGATTGGCTTGTATAGGTATGATAACTTGAAATTTGGATTCTATTTTGCACATTGTACCCTGAAAAAGTTTACAAGAAAACGGGAGGAAAATTTGCGTCTTGATACGAATCCAGCAAGAGACAAGTAGAGGTTCCTTCATTGTGTAGTTTTGAAAGTCCCTAAACAACACTAATATGGATGTGGAGACCGGGATGCAGAATTTTATTCCCACCTCTGACCTTGCGCTTTTCACTATTCATCATCTTGATTTTGTAGGGGTTTATTGTATTTGCTCTAGATACATTGAATGATTGTTCTGGCATCTTGGCGGAGATTAGGGTGAGCCTTGATGAACAAAAGAAGAATTGGTAGAAATTCTCATACGTGAAGCAAAGCAAACCTATTTTCAGACAAAGAAGATAAAAAAAACAAAACTATTGTTGGCTAGGAATGCCCTGAGATTCTTGATGAGTGGATATGCAAACCTTCTTTAACCTTCATTTTCTTTATGTTTATGGATATTTTTTTAATAATTATTTTCTGTTCTTGTTTAGGCTCTAATTCGCTCATCTGAATAAGGTGCCCAGTTTTCAACCTCATGTTGCTGACATATATTTACATGCATGGTTCCAGGTTTTTGCTCTCGCTGCCATTGGAAGAGCGTTTTAAGAGACTCCTTTCAGAGGTTTGTTGCATGTTCAGGCATCAAATATGTGTTTGAAGCTGTTAATCTAATGGTGATTGGAAGTTTAGCATCACTAGGCAAGCACATGCAGATATATATTTGCATCTCTTGTATGTTTGTGTGCTCATCTTTGTATCACATAAACCATTTTGGTGGAGCCATTTATAACATGTGAACTTATGCAGATGTTCTGTCTAAATTCATCTGTGTGCTAGGATCAAGTTTCTGTTAACAATCCTCTTTACTTTTTTCTAGAACTTGAAGATCTCATCTCACCATTCATGCCTAATAACTTTAAAAGATTGAATTTCATTAAATAAATGCTGACACCAGAATTGCAGCTTGAAATATATGTCCGACTGTATTACTACTGCTACATAACAAGGGCTTATCTTGTCTTTAAGTTTGCCATCGAGAAATCACTGCTTTGTATATTTATATGCAGTTGAACTCTGAGGCGAGGCATGCTAGAGTTGTTTTTTCTCATTTTTCATTTTTGACAGAAATCATATAGCTGTTATTTGATAGTCATTTTTTTGCGTTTCACTTTTTACTATTATGTGGAATACCTGTTTATTCCATTTACTTTCCTTGGTATCATAAATTTGGAGGCTTTTATAGGGCCCCCCAGTTCAACGGTTTGATGCTCTTAAGCACTTTGCTCCTGATGACACTATTCAAGATGTTTTAGCAATCCTTACCAATCATGGAAGACTGGTGCAAGGACTTTGGACTCCGAAAAGTTCTTTGCTTTTCCCAAATCAACATGGCATGGTAACCGCCGCAAGAGATTATGTTCTTCTTCTATTTAGCAAGAATCTGGTTGTTGACTGTTCAACACTTGATGTCTCAACAAAGTTTAGAGGAGAAATGAAAAAGTTTCTGAATAGTTTTGCGGTTGAAGTTTCTACTAAGGAATGGAAATTTAAAGAAAAGCCTGATACTCCATTCTTAAAACTGTATCCTGAAATTCTTAAGGAGCAAACAAAATCTTGGGAAGAAACAGAGAAAATATTAAATGCTTTAAAATATTCGGAAAAAACTGGGCCTGGAAAGAAAAATGTGATGACAATGCCTACTGTTGTTCATAATCAAGTAAGATTACTGCATCCTGAGAAAAACATAATTAAGGGTACAAGTGGAGTATTCAAGAAGAAGAGCATAACAGGTGAAACACGAGAAGCTCTTTTAAAGGCTCTCCCAAAAGTATTCCAAAACCACAAAGTTTGCAGGTATGCATTCTGGCTTTACTGCATGTTTTACTGATGATAAGCAATCATAAAGTATGCTACTGTCTTTAACTAATCTGCCAATTTATCAGAATGCATAGTTTGGTTCAAGGGACACAGTGTTCCTGTTGAGTTAATTTCAGATCTCTAAAATTGATGATTTATGATCATTGCTCTTGTTGCTATTTCTCTTTAATTTGGGGATGCAACTTGTTTAGGTCATAGTTAGTAGTTGAATTGTGAGATGGTTAGCTAACTTACTTAATCAGAGAGGTCATCTTATTGATTAGTTTTAGACTTGTCATGGAGGTAACCACTCTTGAAACTTTTGGAATTACATCTGTTGTCTTGGTTGAAGTGATCCCATCAAAACAATAATCACTTCATAGGATGCATGTCAAAGCAGTAAGGTGTGAAGACTAGGGAGTTTATTTTTGTGGGATTTTTGGATAAACAGGATGCGCTGCAGCATAGCGAGGTCCATCTGTGTCTTATCAGGGAATGATGGATCAGGGACTGAAAGAAGGATGCAGAATAGTAGAGTGGAATCGTTAGGAGAATGAAAGATATTAGTGAGTGGAGGAAAAGGATTAAGGAGGTCGAGGCTGAGAAAGAGGAAATGACATTGAAGAGATAAAGATAAGAGGAGGGAAGAAGAGAGATAGGGAGAAAGATAGTAGGAGATCAGAGATTGTAAGATAGAGGAGGGAAGAGAGAGACAGGGAGAAAGAGAGTAGGAGATCAGAGATTGTTACATTGATTGAATGATGTTCAAATAGGAGCCCCTTTTCTATGTATTTCATACTTAAGTCCTTGACTATTTTAAGTCAAAGGTGATGTTTATAATTTTGTCCCTATTGTTTAAGTACATTGAAATGGGTCATTTCTAAATTCCCGTTATTTCGGGCCAAAACCTGAAGTTCATATTGATGTGCTCATTTGGTTCTAGGATCAATGCCCAATTGTGTAGACAGAGCCAAACGCCAAAACCAAGTTGCAAACCTATCCCATATGCCCATTGCTTCGGCCAGGGTGGTGAAGGGAGGGCCCTAGTTGGTAGGAAAAAATACCAACGTCCCCTAGGTTAACAGAGTGACAATCTCCCTACTTGATCAAATTTTATCTGTGACTCCCTACTTGATCAAATTTTATTTGTCTTAGAAAGACTTTATTGGGGTTGTGAGTTGAATGCTGTTCTTTTATCACAGTGATTTTGTAGATTGATGGGAGTTACTATCCTAATTGTTCCTTTTTAATTGGTAATACATCCCTCTTAAGTTACATAAATTTCCTGGCAGCTTTGAATTGATTTGTCAAGGTTTGCGGGATCTAGCTATTGCTCAGTCTACACTTCCAAAGGCTGATCCTAGAATGACAATTGCTGCAGCATCTGGTGCTGATGCTCCTCCAGAGGAGCTGAAAGAAGTCATAAGTGAAGTTGCAACATTTGTTCATGGTTCTTATGTTTTGAAGTCATCACCAGATCACCCAGAATATGATTCCTTGAGGTAACTATGATTCTTTTCTTACTCGTAGGTTCATTTGATGGTCACCAAGGAGTAATATACCAATTACAAATCATTAATCATATTATTGCCCTTCTATTCTTCTCAGAATTTCTCTTTCATTGTAGGAAAGTTGTAATTGATCTTCTACTGGCAAGGGGACCTGATGCAAAGATTAAAAAGGCTGATATCCTTGAAGCTGCCAAGCTTGCTCTTAGAAGGGATGTTGCTAATAATGAATATAACAAGGTTAGTAATCTGTGCGCCTTTGATGTTGGAGAATATAACTTGTTACCATGCTGGCCAAGGGTTAGTAGCATATTATTGTTTGAAATTTACAAGTGTTGGAGGGCAGGGAGTAGGGAGTCAATTTTGGATGTCAATTGCTCTAAATTCGTTATGTACAGGAGCTTTCTTATAGCAAACAAAAGTAGTGTCTAAAGGCTTAAAAATTGCTTACAACTTTTGAACTGCTAAAGGTTGAAATGGTTTAGGAAATCTAAAGTTTCTACATATTAATGGCTTTACTAGCATTAAGATTTAGCAATTACAAACATGTAATTAGGAAAAAGAAAGCCATAATTTATTTTAGCGTAAAAGACAAAAACCTCCTGTACTTGGGGTGAAATTTTAGGAAAACTCCCTATTGTTTGGAATTTTCGAAAAAAAGTCTCTCTAATTTGAACTTGTCCAGAAAAACCCTGTAGAGTTGACTTCCATTAAAAAAAAAACTAATAGAAGTTTTGACATGACAAAGTTGGTCTATATGGACCAATCAAAACTAGCTGACATGGAACACTTAACTCAAAGTTACCTGACCTGTTTCACTCAACCAATCCGACCTGACCCGTAAAATAATCCAACCCACCTTGTAAACTAATTCCCCTTATGCACATTCTCTTCCCTTTTAACCACAGGCCCAAAAATTATCACAATTGACACTCTATAATCATGCAAGGATTGCCACTAACTGTAATTGTTGGAGATAGACCAAAGAACCCAGCTGAGATGGTATTGAACCATTGAGTAGGCATAGAACTTGTAAAGAAGTGAGATTAGCAATTTGTGGATGTATTCTGCCAGATAATCTATTAGTATTCAAATATAGAAACTGAAGTGAGGATAGGCCACTGAGTTCTTGTGGAATAGGACCTGGAACAGAGTACAAGGAGAGGTCTAAAAACCTAAGATGGATAAGTTGGCCAAAGGAAGGAGGAATTGTACCAGAAATATTAGAAGAGGAGAGATTGAGAAGTTGTAGATATGAAAGAGAAGAGAGTTGTGAACATAATGAAGATAAATTGAGGAATGTGTTTGGAAGGGAAAGAGAAATAACTCTACTTTGTGGAGAACACGTAATGCCGTACTGTGAACAAGGAATTGAGCTTGAAGGATCCCAAGAAGAGTGGACTGAAAAGGATGACTTAGCTTATGGGTCTGTTGCTGAGAGAAGAGAAATAAGAGTCTGTCAAGCAGGAAGTAAAAAAGCCACGGAAAATGTTGTCATGGTTAACGTTACCAAGAATGAACAAAGCAAGAGAGTAGAGGTTGGTTTCTCCATTTTTGGTTGTCACCAACAAAATCTTGATTTAATTCAATGGAGATCCTTTAGGTGGTTTTGGAAACAGTGGAAGATGGTGATTGTGATAGTAATGGTGAGAATTAAAATCCACTCTAAGAGACAACATGCATATGAGAGAGAATTGTTGAGAGACAAGGATGCTTGAGTTTTACCCTAAACTTGTTGAAACCATGTATGTCAACAATACGAAAAGACTACCACCATTAAATTTTCAGAGAAGAATCTGTAAAATGAGGTTCAGGTCCAGATAAAGGACTCAAACTTGATGGTGATTAAACGTTGCTCATAAGGATATCTCCTAGTTCAAATAAGAATCAGAGTGGAACTTCTAGTGGCTCTGCTGGTGATAGTGGACTTGATAAGATAAAAAAAAAGTGATAATGGAAATCTTTCAAATTTCAGGCTTTGCAAGCCTATGGATTACATTATATATAAGTGGTCATGGCATATTATGCAAACTGGGTTTTTTTGGGTGGTTGTTGCGACTGCCTGTGCCTGGTATCGTATGGTGGCTGAGCCACTCTTCTATTTGTTGCTTATAACCCAACCCGGAAACGAAAATGGCTTCCTCCTCCACCAAATAATTTTAGGGCTTGTGGTTAAACAGGAAGACAACATGAATTGCGAGAATTAGTTTATGGGGTGGGTTGGGTTATTTTAAGAGTTGGGTTGGGTCGGTTAAGTAAAACTGGGTCGGGTATATTTTCAGTCAAATGTTCTACATCAGTTAGTTTTTATTGGTCCACCTGGACTAACTTTGTCATGTCAGAACTTCTGTTAGTTTTTTTTTACAGAAGTTAAATCTAGAGGATTGTTCTAGATAAGTTTAAACTAGAAGAATTTGTTTAGAAAATTCCAAATGATAAGTATTTTTTACAAAATTTTTCTAAGTACAGAAGATGTTTTTGTCTTTTACCCTTTATTTTATCATGAGCCTAGTCCTTTTTTGTTCAAGATGTAACTAGGAAAACTGATTGGCGTGAGCCTTGGATGTTTTGAAATTGGCGTAGGATTTAAGAATTTAAGTTGTTGAATTATCACAATGATTGTTTAAGTGCTCAGTTGAGTATTATTGTGGTCTGATCCCATTTTTCTTTCAGACTCCTAGTGATACAGGCTTATCTTTTATATCAAGAAGCTTTAATTACACCTTGTAATTGGTCGTATCATTTGAAGTTCTGTTAGCCTACACTGTTTTTCTTCTGTGAAGCTCTTCCGCCAATATTATCTGATGGGCAAGTTGCTTTTCCTGTAACTTTTGCAATTCCATGATTGGATTCTGATGATATTGGTGGATTGGAGTTGATTTTAAAGAAGGGTAGTAGACAAGTTGGGCTTTTTATATTCCTAACGAACGATGGAAGTGGCTGATGAAAAGTGGATCCATCTCCTTTGTTGCATTTTGTGGTTTTACTTTCCTATTTGCAAGTGGAGTTCAGAATTTTGGATACTTGTGTGTTCTAAAGCTAATATACCCGTTTGCAGGTCATGACAGATATTTGTGTATCTAAAGGCTCTTTTTGGGTATTAAAGAGTGGCGATGGGAAGCCCTGTTAACTTCATATCATACTATTCATCAGAACAAAGAGGAAAGGAAGTGAAGTCTTCTAATTTGGAAGACGTCATTCGTATTTGTACTTGTGTTCTCATCGACCATGATGGTAACACATCTGCGCGCATATAACAAAGGAAAACTTGTGGAATAGCTGATTGATCCCGGAAAAAGATTCACTTCTTCAGAATATTTGTCTGTATGCTCGTCAGATAACAGGAAAAGAGCGTACTTGAATTCTTAGGAGCTATTAAAAAGTTATAGAAGCAAAACAGGTGTTTCTAGGCCACTATAAGAATTAACGTAGAGAGAAATGTCACCAATTTTATCAATGTTAGAATGTGAGTGGAAATTACATTTTGTATTTTATTCTTATATTTGTCGATGCAATGCCATTCCAAAGTGTGATTACTGGATTTGTCAACGATTAGCCTGGGTAATTACATTCATAAACCCGTGAGTTTTTAACCCAATGAAAGTTTCCTCGATACGCTCAATTTAAGGTCTAAAGGTATGCAGTTTTATTTTTAGTTGATAGAAACGTTGTTTCTAATACAAAGCTTTGTATTCTGTGCGAGATTAGTATGAATTTCATTCATTTGTTTGCTAGAGTTAATGGTGCCATTTGAATTTTCTTCCACTTCAATATGATGGAGCGTTCTGTGGCAAAATTTTAATCCAATTTCCAATGAATCTGCATTAAACATCTTACAAGTTAAGGAGCATTGGGGTTGCAATGCCTTTCCTCTATGGATAGAGTTGCATCAAAGATGATGTATTTGAGGCTCTCGTTCAAATGCAGAAAATGGAAAAGAAAACTTGAAAAAGGTAAAAGCTTGTCTACTGATTTATTTTAGAGTAGGGATTGGAAACAACACGAAAGGCTATGTAATATCGGACTTTTTCAAATTCTTACTAAAGGCTATGTAATATCGGACTTTTTCAAATTCTTACTACTTAGTGCTTCTGTTGTTGTTGAATTTGAAAAGTTATATTTATTGGGTAACAAGTACTGTAAGAATTGATTTTAACTTGAATTTGGTCTGTTAACTAATCTGAAAATACTAATTGTAATGGCATTGGCATGTCTAAAATTCAATTTTCAGAATCCATCTTCTCTCAGCCAAGTTAGCAGAGCTCTAACTCCACCTTCTAAGCTTCTACATTAGTTTCCATCACAATGTACACAGTGTTTCACTTGCTCCCCTTAAACCCTGAAAACGCACCCCGCCAATTCCTTTCTCAGCAACCACCGCGAAAATGGCCTCCTCTCTCCGCCTTCGCCACCTCTCCACCGCCGCCAACTGCACCTCCACAATCTCAATCTCCAGTGCCAAATCAAAGCTCCGATCCGAATACGACCCCGACAAGGCACTACAGATATATTCCTCCGCCTCCGGCAAATTTAACTCTCCTTTGTCGTCTCGTTATGCACAGGAACTCACCGTTCGCCGACTCGCCAAGTCCCAACGGTTCACCGACATCGAAACCCTAATCGAAGACCACAAAAATAACCTCAAGATCAAGCAAGAGCCTTTTCTCTGTACGCTTATTCGATCCTATGGTCAAGCTGGTATGTTTGATCACGCCCTTCGGACTTTTGAGCAAATGGATGAATTGGGTACTTCTCGATCTGTGATTTCTTTCAATGCTTTGTTGTCTGCTTGCACTTGGTCAAAGCTGTATAGTAAGGTTCCTGTCTTGTTTAACGATGTTTCGTCGAAATATGGGATCTTGCCTGATTCGATTTCTTATGGGATTTTGATTAAGAGTTATTGCGATGCCGGAACGCCCGAAAAGGGTGTTGAGAGATTGAGGGAAATGAAGGAAAAAGGAGTGGAAGTGAGTGCGGTGACTTTTACTACTATTGTGAGTTCGTTTTATAAGAAAGGGAAGAGTGAAGAAGCAGAGAGGTTGTGGAATGAGATGGTGAAAAAGGGATGTGAACTGGATGTTGCAGCTTTTAATGTAAAAATCATGCATTTACAAGATGGGGAGCCTGAGAAAGTTAAGGAATTGATGGAGGAAATGGGGAGTTTGGGGTTGAAACCTGATGCGATTAGTTATAATTACTTGATGATTAGTTATTGTAAGAGTGGAAGGATGGAGGAGGCTGAGAATGTTTATAAGAGCTTACAGGAAAATGGATGTAAACCAAATGCATTCAGTTTTAGGACTTTGATTCATTACTTATGTAAGAGTGAGGAATACGAGAAAGGGTATAAAATTTTTAAGGGAAGTGTGAGGGCGCGTAAGATTCCCGATTTTGCCACAATGAAGGGTTTGGTAGAGGGATTGGTAGCAAAGAAGAAGATGAAGGAAGCAAAAGGAGTGATAGGCACAATCAAGAAGACGTTTCCTCCAAATCTTTTGAATGCATGGAGCAAAGTTGAGGAAAATCTTGGTCTGAATTCTGAGAAGGACCAAGGAGGCGCAGCAGGACAGTTGGCGAAAATGTTTTCTGGTTTTCCGACATAGAATAGCTCTTAAATTTGCAGCAACTAATTTAGGGTGCTTTAAAGCTTGTAACTTTTAGCCATGTTATTTAGCTGTAATAGCTGATTTGGAACTGGGAGATCTGCATGAGTTCATAATTTATAAAAGAGTTCATCAGAGCCAAATTAATATGCCAATTTGATGTGCTGTTTGTGACGCATTAGATATGCTCTGTAGTTTCCCTTTGCCAATTGGCGCTTTGGGAGAGGAAACGCATTTTCGGTCCTAGGTGAGCAAGGATATCAGAGATCATCTGTAACTGTCTGCGTTGACTGATGCTTCCTGAAATTGTCAAGGACCTTTGCGTTTTTGAACACTTCATGTGCGTGATCAGAATATTGGTTTAGACAAGCTGGTTATGGCGGTGGTAAATTAACGGTTCAGTGGGGAAGTTATGTCAATTTAACAAAGCCCCTTGACATTGAAGACATTGATTCTGGGCTGTTGCCCCTTTTGGTTTTTCAATGTTCTAATTAAACATTTGGGCGCTTTGCCTTTTTGTTTGTCGATCTTCTATGGGCCTAAGCCATGAAATCCTTGGGCCATACCTTCCTTCTCCAAGCATCTTTTTTTAATTACAGACTTAATTGCGTCTTAGAGACTCTCTCTCTTCGTCGAAGAAGAAGAAGAAAATGACAACACGAATCGCGCCAGGAGTGGGAGCCAATTTGCTGGGCCAACACTCTGCCGAGAGAAACCAGGACGCCACCGCTTACGTCGGCAACCTTGACCCTCAGGTTAGCTGGAGAAAATTATTTTAGTGCTTCTTCTCCTTCGTCCTCTTCTCGTTTAACTTTGGTATTAATATCTACTGTGTTGGTGTTGCAGGTTGCTGAAGAATTACTATGGGAACTATTTGTTCAAGATGGCCCTGTTGGTATATATACTTTTTCAAATTCCCTCTTTCCAGTTTCAAGCTTCTTTTTAGTTTATTGATTTTTATATCTCTCCATTTAATCCATTCATTGATTTGTCTAACTTGCCGAGGGCTTTGGAAATCGCGATTTCATAACCTTTCTATTCTCTTGTTTCAAGTTAATGTTTATGTTCCCAAGGATAGAGTAACAAATCTTCATCAAGGTTATGGATTTGTTGAATTTCGGAGTGAAGAAGATGCAGATTATGTAAGTGCTTCTCTGCCGGCACTCCAGCAGGTGAGTCCTGATCAATTGTTTTCTTTTCGTTCCTTGTGCCCTGGCCTGGATATTCCTTTTGAATTGTGGTGGATTATGATAATTGTCATAACACTTGCAATTCCTATCTTGTTCTTGGTACACAGAGAGTACTGGCAGCGAGCAATCAAGGTGGGCAAAAGAGCAGACCTCATACATTGTTTGCCAGCGGACCTTCAACGCTTCCAAGTGTTCCTCAAGCCAATAGCAATGTTAGTGCACCTCAACGCTCATATGCAAATGTTGGGCGCAGATGTGTATTTTGTGAAAAGGAAAAAATAAAATGAGCAAAATAGACATAGAATATTTAACGTGATTCACCTTTAATTTTGGGCTACGTTTATGGACAAAATTTAGAATATTTCTTTCACTATTACAAATAATAGGTATACAGAGATAACCAAAATAGTGACTAACAACGTGTTTCCCAACCTAAAAATTACTAACCTCACTATTTTGTCACTCACCAAC
>JAOQMQ010000196.1:6382943-6402686 GCA_027563845.1 Erythroxylum subrotundum
AACTTGTCTAGGCACCACTATTGGAGGATTCAATCGGAAGCTTGTTGAGTCATCATTAGAGAGATTGTTGGATATGGGTCCCTTTCACATGGAGGGACTCCATTCCACAATTGCGGCATCGAAATCGGTGCTGCATGCTGCTTTTGTTGAATAACTGAGCAGCCTGCCAAAGTTGAAGAGAAGTAAAAGGATAGCTGGATTTAGCCAGTTATCTCACGTCTCTTGCCTATAAATAGGCAGGAGATGAAGAGCAAAAATATAATACAGAAAACAGAAAGAAAACCAGAGCATTGTTTATGCTCTGAAGTTAGGAAAAATTTTCCTAAAGGGTTGGTAAGTGACAAAATATTGAGGTTAGTATTTTTTAGGTTGGGAAACACCTTGTGAGCTACTATTTTAGTTTTATCTCTGTATACCTACTATTTGTAATAGTAGAAGAAATATTCTGAGTTTTGTCCATAGACGTAGCCCAAAGTTAAGGGTGAATCACGTTAAATATTCTGTGTTTATTTTGTTCATTTTATTTTACACCCGCTGCGCCTAACAGCAAATGGGCCTGTTGTTCCGGGTCCTGTCCCAGCATTCCGCCCTCCACGTCCAAGTGCTGCATTCTCCCCGATGCATGTAGCTGGACAACCTTCTTGGCAGGGTCAACCACCACAAACTGGACAAACATTGCCACCCCCTGTCATGCCTCCACCCCCGGTCCAGTTTCGGCCTCCAACTTCAAACATGCCACCTCCTCAAGCGGCTGTTGTCCTTCAAAAGCCTCCTCCGCAGAATGTGGGAATTGCCCAACCACAAGTTTGGCGGCCACCACCACCCCCACAACAATTGGTAGGAAGGCCTCCTATGCTGCAGATGATGCAACCACCTCCTCCATCCAATCTCCTTCCACCACAACCTCCATCATAAAATTGAAGGCAGAAACTAGCATTTTTGTAGTTTATAAGACCTGTCTTGTTTTGTACCATCTATTGCCTATCGTAGGAGGTTTTGTTTCGCAGATCACCATCATAGGTAGGTAGAAGATATGAAAGTATTGCCTTAATAACTGCCATTTGCGAAAATGCTGTTGAAGGCTATTTTTTATGTTAGTCTTCGTTATCTTTTAAACTTCTTTTTAAAAAATTGCGATTGAGGTCCTCCAGGTCCAACTACAAGCTGTAGTGATTCATGGCAATTAAGTTTACGGTAAATAGTAAATTAGTTTAATTGTTGTACGAGGTTTAAAAGTGCTATGGAATATTTAAAATGTCATTTGTTCAATTTTTAGAAAATTTATTTTGGATAATTTCCATTTTAATTTAAAAAAATTTAGAATATAATTGAAATAGTTGATTTATTTTACGTATTATTTTGTTGTTTGTGTATTCTAAGTTTAAAGGTTCTACAACATAATCAAAACAGTGACTTCTTTTTTTAAAATAAATTAGTTTGTTGTTAAAACACCTCGATTGACTCTGATCTATGATATCACATTAACACATCAATCTTTCCTCCTCGTGGATTTTCCTCATCTATTGGCACTTTATAGTCATGTCTAGTGAATGATTATGGGTAATGACTATCCAAGATTATCTTATAATATGATAAAACATAAAACCATGATTTTGTGATTGAATAAATGCAATGAAGGAATTTGTTAGTTTACGTCTCACATCTAATTAGATGGTTGCAATTTTTATGACATAATTAATTGAAAGCACTCCTCATTTTATGATTATTTGTTAAAGTTTATGACAAATAAAATTTTGACGTGATTATAATTATGATATTTATATTGCATTTATGTATTATCTCTAAATTGTTTATAGTCGTTAAACTATTGGAATTAGACATTAATAGAGCATAAAAACTAGCATATGTTATGTTTCTTCCTTATTAATGAAAAAATCAATCTTATAAACTGAACTATAGAAAAACTTAAACAAATATATAAGTGTTTATTAGAAAATAAGTTCATTAAATTGACCTAGTATGAGAATTCTATTTAAAAAATTATTGGTATGTTTACGAATATTCTCATTGTTATGAATGTACAAGTGATACTTTGATTTGAGATATTCAAAGTATTTCGTATTAAATATTACTATATTTTGATACTACTTATGATCTACCGCAGTCAAAGATAGCTCAATTAGTAGTCATTGAATATATTGTAAACTATATGAAGATAGTTAAGTGATCAATATAGAATTTATCCTAAAGTGATTAAGGAGAACGTTCTCTTGTTTTTAGATTAGTATTAATTTGAGAAATTCTTGGTCAAGGTGAAAAGATACTTTGAAAATAATTTTCAAATGTTATTAATATAATTAATTAGTAATTGTGGATAACTAATATAAATAAAGTATACATTAATTTCATACTTCATTTAATCGGAATATTATATAATAAAAATATTAAATTATACGAAAAACTTTATGTACAAAAAGGTTAAACAAATCTGCTTTGATATTTCAATTATTTGAATGGTAATAATGTGTTGTTAGACGCTAATCTTGATCTATAGATATAAATTATTTATTTATAAAATTAAAGATAAATTAAAAATTTTAATTTATCTAATCAAAAATACAATTTAGGGTTATAATTTATATCTACCATCGACATATTTGGGAGCTTGATGAATCACATATAAAAAAATTATTAAAGAGAGGAAATGTAATTTAATCAAATTGAAATTGAATGTAAATTTTGAGAAACTTTAAGATTAAATATAAAATATTTGATAAATAAAGATCAGTATTAGATATAGGATTTGATTTATACCTAATTGATATTTAATCACGGTTAATTCCAATGCTAATTAAAGTTTAGTTAAAATTAAATCAGATTTCAATTAAATTACCAAAATGTCTAATTCCTATTATAAATATAGGCTCAAAACGAGCTAACACTTCTTGCTTATCCATCTTTATACCACTTGTATAGTTCTCTCAACTTGTTTATTTGGATACTATTAGAGGCTGGACACGTGTGCAATTAAGATGATTACGGTGAACCAATTTCAAAAATAGCTCGAGAGAAACTGCAAAACAAATGATCAAGCTATAAAATGAAGTACAATTTATGTTTATATTTTATTGTGTTTAAGCATAATCTTGTTATAGAATTTAATTAGCTTTCAAGAAATCAAATGAAAAAAGTTTCACTTTTCTGCTATTATATTCAAAACGGATCTTGCCCTAATTTTTCAACAATGTATTAAAGTCATCTTTTGTTCTATGATTTCTTTGTGATTGATTGTTATTAATATGAAGTTTGGAATTGAAATTGAAAACCCTAATCCTAAAATTGAATTAAATTTGACTATGAAATCTAAAAGGTTCAAACAAACATACTATTAGAGACTGGATAGGTGTGCAACTAAGATGGTTACAATGAACCAGTTTCAAAAATAGTTTGAGAGAAACTGCAAGAAAATGATCAAGCTATACAATTAAGTACAAATTATGTTTATGTTTCATTGTGTTCATTCGTCAATCTCGTTATAGAATTTAATTAAGTTTCAAGAAATCAAATGAAAAAGTTTCACTTTTCTTCTACTACATACGAAACGGATCTTGCCTTAATTTTTCAACAATGTATTAAAGTCATCTTCAATTCTATGACTTGACTTTGTGTTTGATTGTTATTAATATGAATTTTGGAAATGAAGTTCAAAACCCTAATCCTAAAATTGAATTATATTTGATTATGAAATCTAAAAAGGTTAAGACGAACACCCATGAATCCCTAAGCCACCCAATCATATTTGATATGATTATTAATATTACAATCCTAATTTTGAAATTTAACAAGTTTATTTTTAAAGATATTTTATAAACTTAGGATTTTCTTAGAAACCCAATACTCATAGCTCCAGCCACAGGCAATTAATAGAATTGACAGTAAATTACCAATAAAACTCTTATCACTAATTCCAATGATATTAGGCACTAACAATGATGAGGTTTCAAAAAATAAATCAAAAATAATTTATATTTTTGAAAATTAAGAGTTGTACATATGTTTCATATTGTCCCTCGTATTGTAGGTTATTTAGTTCTTTATGGGTTTTGTTTGGTTGGCTATCACTATGATTTAATGGGTGGTTGCTAAAGTTTTCATTTTCAATAGCTTTCTCATGCTCACATTATTTATCTTCCACTCTCAATTCCTTGTCACTTCTAAGGAAATTTATTTCATATGCTCTTTAGGATTTGTTTTAGTATTGCTAAGCAAGCTTCCTTACTATCTCTTAGAAACTAACTTGGTAAGTTTTCCAATCTAATTCTCTAGATTATGAACAAAAGTCTCTTGATTTCTCAATTAAGTTTCATTAGCCTAAAAGCGAGTTTTAGATTTTTAATAAATTTTTTCATTAGATCTTCAAGGTTAGATTTCTTCTTTTGAGGTGGATGGTGCTATAACAATCCTAGTAGAAGGTTTGCCTTTTTTTACTGTTGATTTCTCCAAGAAAAAATAGGTGATTCCTCCTATATGGATTATATATGTTGTTGTATTGATTGTTTTAGAGTTGATGTGCATTATCCATATAATCAACATGTTTAGTAGTTTTATCATAACCTTCTTATCAACATGACATTCTTGGCCCACATTCTTAGATCTCTAAAAATTTTGCCATATGGGTATTCAGGTCCTCATCTTAGAACCTATCAAATTGAACAAGTTATTACGCCATATGAATGATTTTTGGTTTGATCTAAAAATTGTTGGCTATAATAGTTAGTTTGATGATTTTGGAATTAATTATGGTTAATGATGGTCTCGCATATTCGGACATGGTCCTTTACAATTGAACCATGATTATGGTTGCTCATTTTCAAATTCTTGCTCGAACTCTTTTTACATCTATCTAAATCTCATTCTAAGAGTTCAAAGAGCTATTTTCTTAATTTCTAGATCTTCTTCAACAAATTTAGATAGATTGTTTTAGGTCATAAATAAGCCAAGCTTCTAAAATATAAATAAAATAAAGAGAAATTAACAATTAAAAATAAAATAAAACAAAGGTAGAAAATATATGTAAAAGAAAAACAATGACTAGATTAATTAAAATTAAATGTTCTTAATATCAATATTCTTAACAACAATGCCAAAAACTTGGTATTTTTCGATGTCCTACCCTATAGATCTTTCTAGACAAGTGCACTTATCGCTTTATAGTATAGGTTAAGAAGTACTAATTGTTGATCCTACAGAGACTACGACTACTAGTGTTAACACTTTTCTAATTATCTAACTAACAAATTATAGAGAGGAGGATTGATTGAATTTAAATTTAAAAGTAAAAAAATAAAACAAATTAACATAATTAACTAAATAGAATAAAGATTAAACTAAAAAAAAACCAATAATAACAATAGTGTCAGGATGGTGAATCTCCCTAGAACTTCTCATGCAAATGAGACCTTACATATGATTTAACCTAAAGTTCATTGGACTGTAGAAATTCCTCAATTATGTTAATATATTTCTTAAAATTATTAACTACTGATATTAAGTTGATTAATCAAATTGTCTTCTTAATTAAAACTTCTAGAATTACTTTAATCGATTTATAAATTTCTTTATTAGATTTGACTCTAATTCAAAAGGTTTATGTCTTCTTATCTTTGGGATTCTTTGAACTCTTTTTAGTTATGCTAGATTAATTTATACAAAGCACTTGTTAATCTCAAATTTATAAAATCAAACATTGAATTTCAATGTAACTAAAGAATAAAATGAATTAAAATGAAATCAAACTATAAAATCCATCCAAGAGTTCATGATATCTAGATACCATAAAAGTTTAGTTCCTAGTCATGAAAGACATGACACCAAAATTAAATGAAAAAAAAGAAACATGATAAAAGCTTTTAATTTCACCAAAATGCACTTCAAATCGACAAAAATCCACTCCAAATGTGTTTTCTTGCTTGTTCTTTGTTCTCTTAGCAGCTTTAAGTTATCTAATTACACCTCCCAAAATTATTATTTTCTCTACCTTTTAGTTTTTCCTTCTATAGTTCAAAAATCAAGTTTTTAGGTGGAATACGGGCATGTATATATTCTTGTATTAGGCCATGTACTTAATAGTTGTGATATCCTAATCCGAAGCAAATACACATATAAACATAGGCCTAAAATGTGAATACATGCTCATTAGCATACAACACTAGCATATACCTCTTAAACATGGTTGTGTAACATACTAAATTAATCAACACGCCTTACACTCTTCAAACATAATCATGTAATCTTAAAATTAAAAAACAATAGAGAACATGAACACCAACATATTGGTGTATCAAACTATGTTAAACTTTCTAGATTCATAACTTAATCAAAATTTCTCTAATTCACTTCAAACTTTTTAAAATTCGTTCCTTTTATTCCAAGTAAGTGAAATACGATATCAAAACAAAATGTGAATGAATTAAGTACCAAAAATAATAAAAATACTAAAATAAACAAAAAATGCACTAAATATAAACATAAAACATGAACAATTAAGCGCTTATTAGCAATGTTTATTTATTCTATAACTATACCTAGTACAACAACTTGCCTTTGATAGTTTCAATTAAATCAATTAGTATGATTTCATATTAGATATAAAATGGCAAGACTTTAAAAGAGTTCATGTTAATGATTTTGGGATGTGATACTTAGTTGAAGCATATATTATCCTAATGATAAAAAAACCCAACCAGTTTTATCGGTTTAACCATAAAAACCTTGAATCATT
The DNA here is from genome assembly GCA_027563845.1 of Erythroxylum subrotundum. NCBI lineage: Eukaryota > Viridiplantae > Streptophyta > Magnoliopsida > Malpighiales > Erythroxylaceae > Erythroxylum > Erythroxylum subrotundum. The sequence goes on from JAOQMQ010000196.1 coordinate 6,389,686, forward strand.
CAACTTTTTGGTTTAGTTTTCAACTTTCCTAATCAATTTACTTTAATAACTCTTTTGGTTAAAAGTTGATCAGTTTATTAATTAACTGATCAATTTTAGTAAATTTTTAAGTTTTTATAAACCAAAATAAATTAATTAATTTTTATTTAACAATTTTTTTTAATTAAACTTCAAAATTTTCGGTGGATAAGGATAATTTTTTCAATCATATTTCAAATTATTTAATTTTATTCAATCTTTAGCAAATTTTATGACGGTCTCATATCAGTTGAACCTTTTAAGTCTTAAACCTCTTGCTTTACTTGTTTAGCTTTTGGTCTGGTTTTTAAAATATTGAATTATCTAATAAATTTAAAACTAAATTAGATAATAAAACGTTATAAAAGATAGAAAATATTAGTTCTAATCTTATAAAATATAGTGAACAAAACATTTGTTTTAGAAGAATGATTCTCAAAATAAGTAGTGGGTGTAAGATAAGGTTTGAAAATTTTTAAATCAGATATCAATAAATCTAAATAAAACTATTTCCTTTGTTTATACAATTGAAATATAGTCAAAAAAATTATGAAATATTGAAAGGTTTACTTTTATGATGAATTTAAAGAGTTTATTTTATAGATGATTACAGATTTATCATGTCTATAAAAAGACTAGTGCAAGTATAATTGCCCCTTTTAGTAAAAGTATATAATGACATACTGCTTTAAGAATTTTTTTTTAATATTTTCAATTTGAAAATATGATAGTCCAATAATAACTCTTATTGGATATGAAAAGTAACAACTTAATTCTAGAATTTATATCTATAGAGATTAAGACAAAAGTTATTTACGTATTATAGTCCAAGTATATGGATAATGTATTAAAGATGTTTAGTGTATGAGATATCTGCTACTTATAAAGTATTAAAGATATCAAGTATTCTATACATGAGTTGATGTTTTTAGTTCAATGTCATATGGTATCAACTTTAGTTTGACATAAGTGAGTCCTAGTTAAAGTATATTTTACTTAGAATAATATTATCTTGAGTTTAAAAAGTTTTATTATGACATCAATTGCTAGTCAAGCCATAATATATTTTCATGTAGAGAAAAATATTATTTGGATCAAAAGGTTCTTTAATGAACTTAATATAGTTTCTTGTATTGTTGAAAAACTAATTTGCTATAAAATATTAGAACTATTACGTATGGGAAAGGAGTTAAGGTCTCATAAAAAATTCAAGTATATATTTAAGCATTTTATCTTAATTATGTTGATAACTTATATGAAAGTTGTAAGATTTAAGCAAGTGTTCATTAAAAAGAATCCTATAATACTGGACTTCCTAGACCTCGCATATTAGGGATATTCATACTGAATGTTGTTGTTGTTGTTGTTGTTATTGTTGTATTGAACTACTATCTTAATAGTAGCATGATCATCATATGATGATATGGTATAAGATACTTCCGTGATTGGCATAATGTAAGTGAGAGATTATTGAATTATGTCCTATAATAATTCAATTGGTTGTAGGTTTTATAACATAATTAATTAAAAATATTCTTTATTTTATGCATAATTATTCAACAATCTCTCACTTACATTAAGCCAATTACAAAAGTATCTATAATATATATAGACATACATACGTGCATACATACATACAAGTTAAAGTTCATAGGATAAATGTACATTGTAGATGAAATTATGATGAGATCTATATTGCATTTGTGTAATATCCCTAAATTGTTCCTAATCATCATTTTAGTGAAACTGAGCATTAATAAAACACAGAGACTAGCAAATGTTATATTTTGTCTTTATGAATAAGCAATCAATCTCTTAAGCTAAAGTATAAAGATGCTTAAATAAATGTGTGAGTGCCTATTAGCAATGTTTTCAAAATTTGATTAAAAGTTAAACTGGTAAGACAAGAGATTTAAGGTTTAAAAGGTTCAATTGGTATTAGATTGTCATAAAATCGGTTAAAGATTGAATAAAATTAAAGAATTTGAAAAATATTATTCTTATCCATAAAAAATTGAAGTTTAATAAAAAAGGAGATTGTTAAATGAAAATTAATCAGTTTATTTTGAGTTATAAAAACTTTTTACTTTATAAAAACTAATTGGTTAATTAAAAAACTAATAAGTTTTTAACAACAAAGATTATTAAACTAAACCAAACTGGAAAGTTAAAAATAAAAAATTAACTAGTTCAAGTTTTTTAATGTCAAACCAGCCAAACTGATTCAGTTTTTAAAACATTGCTTATTAGAGAAGAAGTTCACTGAACTGAGCTGATATAAGAAGCGTATGGATACAAGTTATGCCTTGAAATGAAAGACAATTTCGAATTCGCTTTGTCTACGAATAAGAAGAGTTTTACTTGAAACGTTACTTATATGCCTATAGAAATTCTCATTGATGATTGTCCAAATTTTTCTTTGACTCGAGATCTTCAGAGTATTTCATATAGAGATTGACATATTTAATAATATTTATGACATATAGCTTAACATGATAGTCATTAGATATAATATAAACTATATGAAGTTTGTTAAATGATCAATATAGGATTCATCACACTAAAGTGATTAGGAAAAATGTTACCAGTATTGATTTGAAAAATCTTTAGCCAAAATAGAATAATATTTTGAAAATAATTTCCAAATATCATTAATGTAATCAATTATTAATAGTGGAAAACTAATATAAATAGAGTAGGCATTAATTTTATACTTTATGTCTAATTGAAATATTGCATGATAAATTTATATGATCTTAAAAAAAAATCAGGGTTATAATTTATATTCATTGTCAACATATCTAGAAACTTAATAGGTAATACACAAAGAATGATTGAAGAGAGAAAAAGTGATTTAATCAAGTTGGACTTGATTATAAGATATTTGATAAACAAGGATCAATATTAGATATTAAATCTTATTCGAATCTAATTGATATTTTCTTATAATTAATTATAATTATAATTATAATTAGATTTGAACTAAATTATTAAAAGATTTAGTCCTATTATAATAGGCATTGAGGCTAAAGGAGTAGCATTTCTTAATTACCAACCTCTACACTACTTTTAAAGTTCTCTCAATTTATTCATTAGAGATCGGATACATGAATGCTTATGGTACTTGTAAAGAATTAGTTTTAGAAACTACTTGAGAAAAACCAGAAGAAAAAAATATCAAACTATATAACAAGATACAATTTACATTTATATCATATTTTATTTTATTTATATATTAATCATATTATAAAATTTAAATTAATAATGACTTTTGAAAATCAAATGAATTTCTTCCACTGCATGTAAGGTCGGATCTCACCCTCATTTTCCTAGCATGATTACTAATTTTAGGAGGCATAATCAATCAAGGAGAACCTATGAGCTAGTTCCTTATGCTTTCCTCATAAGTTGATGATGGCAACTGCTTTGTCAAATATTTTTAAAATTGGACTGGAAGTTAAGCAATAAGATGAGAGGTTTAAGGCTTACAAGTTTATAAAATTAGTTAAAGATTGAATAAAATAAAAAAATAGAAAATGATTAAGAAAATTATTCTTACCCATACAAAATTTAAAGTTTAATTAAAAAAGAAGATAATTAAATAAAAATTAATCAGTTTATTTTGAGTTATAAAAACTGATTACTTTATAAAAACTGAACGATTAATTAATAAACAAATTAGTTTTTAACAACAAAGATTATTACGCTAAATCAAACTGGAAAGTTAAAAATTGAACTGAAAAGTTAACTGGTTCAAAGTTTTTACTGTTAAATTGGCTAAGTTGATTTGATTTTTAAAACTTTATCTTTGTCACAGTATGAATGAGTCATGTCCAACATTGATACGGTAAATTCCTTTATATGGAAAAACCCTGTAAATCTAAGCTGTCCTGAACTCACCATGCAAGCTTGTTTTGCGCTTTTGTTTGTTTATTGTCTGTCTTTTGTAACCAAGAACTACATAGAACTAATTATGTTCTTCTCTGCTTTCCCTTTGCTTTTTATTTTTTTTGGCATCACATACAAACAAATTCTGTTGGAAATTCCTAAGTCTATCCTTCACCCCCATCACTAATGAAAGGCTCCAAAGGAAGCATATGACTGTGATACGTATCACTGTTTCTGTGTATACGGACGTGTATGTTTGTGGCAACTATTTACTCTGATCTGGGATTTGATATAGAATGCCAAGAACTGACGGCTCATAGAATGCTTAAGAAAAGTCTTATTACAAGATTTGTCAATAAGGTAACCAGAAAAATGTTATATTTGGCCCTATAACAGAATACACAGATAATTATCACAAAAAAAAAAAAAAAAACACAGAGAGATAATTCAATGAGAGTGTGACAAAATGAAGATGTTCATACCATTCTGTCAGCTAGTGATATTGGAGGCAATCAAGGTTTGTACAGAGACGGGCTTCAGCAGGAATAAAGGGCTAGTCAAAGCCAGAGTTATGCTTTCAGAAAGAGAGTGACAACATGGTATTGTGACAATTGTTCGCAAATTTCCGTTCTCGATAGGATTGAAATACCATATATGCTCTGTCATGCGATATTATTCTCAGAAGACAGCAAAATAAAGTCAAATTTCTATCCATACAAAGCAATTTTCAGTAAGTTGATAGCAACCGTCAAAGTTGCCAAGTTGCTTTCGAATTTTTGATATATTGCTTCCTATTTCTACACCATATTTTAATTGTCAATGGCTCACGCTTGTTTGTTTTGCTGGAAAAGCGTGAAAACAATTACCTTTTCCACACAACCCTTCAGCCTTCCACAGTATTCTGCAGTCGGTGTGTTTCTTAGCAATAGTGAACGGGAGTTTCATGCCAACCCAGAACCTTCACTCTCTTGGTATTACATTTCTTCTTCTCTAATTTTAACTGCAAGGATAACAGAGCAGCAACTAGCTGTCACTGTCATATCCTTCATCATCTTAACTCCATTTCCAGAAAACAAACGTAGTTTGCATCAGGTCAGACCACATACAAGGAATGGCAGTTTATCCAAAAGCAACTCGAGGTGATAAGTGCAACGCAATATTTGATGCACAATTGAAGAGGTCGCAATCTAGATGCGTTTGCATACCTGGACCAGTGATCATTGGTGCAGGACCTTCAGGGCTAGCTGTGGCTGCCTGCCTTAAAGAAAGAGGAGTCCCATTTTTTATCCTTGAGAAAGAGGACTGTCTAGGGTCGCTGTGGAAACTAAAAACTTATGATCGTCTACAGCTTCATCTCCCAAAGGAATTCTGCCAACTTCCTCACAAGTCATTCCCTCCTGATTTTCCAACTTACCCTACAAAACAGCAGTTCATAAGCTACTTGGAGACCTATGCTAAATATTTCTCAATCGAACCTATGTTTAGACAGAAGGTTCAATCTGCTATCTATGATGCAACCTTGAGGTTCTGGCGGGTGCAAACCAACGAGTCTGAGTTTATCTGCCGGTGGCTTGTTGTGGCTACTGGAGAGAATGCAGAAGAAGTAGTGCCTGATATTGCAGGAATTTCAGAAATCAAAGGAAAGTTACTACACACCAGCAGATACAAAGATGGTGCTGACGTAAAAGGAAGTAAGGTTTTGGTAGTAGGTTGCGGTAACTCAGGCATGGAAGTTAGCTTAGATTTATGTAATAATGGTGCACAGGTTTTTCTCTCAGTTAGAAATAAGGTAACTTGTTTGTCTGATTTTCTTTTACTCCCTCTGTGCTATGTTGTATGTTTTTCACTCTCACTAACAAGAACCAAGTGAAATATTGATCTGCCTTTCACAATTTGAACTAGATTTTGAGAATTTGTTTATTTTTCTCCTTCTTGTGAACTATTCAACTAATTCTTTTATTTTGCAGCTGCATATTCTGCCCAGAGAGATCCTTGGTAGGTCAACATTTGCTCTTTCAATGTGGTTGTTAAACTGGTTTCCTGTAAAAATGGTGGACTGGTTCCTCCTCCGTTGCTCCCAAGTAATTCTTGGAGACACAAATAGAACTGGCATCAGACGACCTGAAATTGGACCCCTTGAACTGAAGAATTCTGTAGGGAAAACCCCTGTTCTAGATGTTGGAGCTTTTGCAAAAATCAAATCAGGTGACATCAAGGTTAGCACTGATTGTCGTTTTTAAATTTATAGTACTAAATGGCCAATGTAGCATTAATTTAAGCGCCGACATAACTCAAGAATGTAAAGTAGCGAGAATCTGTATCAGTTTACAAACATGGGATTCATTCCTATATTGTCAGTGACGACGAACTGTATCAATTTGTTAGGTTGTTCCAGGAGTGAAAAGATTCATCACCACAGGTGCAGAGTTTGCCGATGGACAAGTGGAGGAATTCGATTTAATTATTACAGCAACAGGTTACAGAAGCAACGTCAAATCATGGCTGAAGGTAAGCAACAAATGTTTTCTGCGGCAATTTTCACACGTCATGATGTTACCACGATAGAAGTAAACGCATAATGTCTCTCTTTTACTATTTATGAAACAAAAGGAGGACAGCTTCTTCAGCGACGAGGATGGTTTTCCACGAAACTCATTCCCCAACAATTGGAAAGGCAAAGATGGCCTTTACAGCGTTGGGTTTAGCAGGCGAGGTTTGTCGGGAGCTTCAGTTGATGCACATAAAGTAGCGGAGGACATTGCTGGACAGTGGAATTCAGAGGCAAGGTTCTGGCGTTTTCACTCCTGAAAAAATAATGAGCAAGAGGATGTCAATGCAACTACAGTAACTTTCCTTTTTTTTTTTTTTCCCCTCTTTTTCCTGAGCAGGAGGACTGGGATATCCTAGAATTTACAGTTCTATTTAGTACTTTGTATGGTTATAGGTATTTCTTTAACTTTGTACCATTCATTTTTGTCCTCGTTGATTGGATGGATGAGTTTAATGTGTTTCCTGTTTCCCTCCAGGAAAGATATATGAGTTTTCTGCAAGTCTCAGGATGATATTGCTCAACAGTGTTTTTGCATTCAATTATGTCAACAAGATTTTTGTTGAACAAAAGACAAAACTTTCATATTCGCGCGGTCAAGTTCTTATTGATACGAGTCCAAATTGGTTACATAAACGTGTACTATATACAAATCTTCTTTAAACCTTACTTTTCTAAAAATATTTTATTTAACAAAAAGAAAATCAACAATAAAAATAATGAAAACAGTAAATTATGCAAAAATATACAAAGGATTTGAGATTAAAGAGATGGTCATTTCCTAAAAATATAAAACTTTTAACCAACTTGACTCTATATGTTCTCGGTGAAATAGTTACAAGTATGCGTCAATGACACTTGTCGTCAAACTGTAACAAACAAACAAAAAATAAAACAGAAGTGTGAAATCAAGAACATCAAGGTGGCTATTACTAGTTACTAGGATGTGGCTATTACTAGGATGTAGCCATCCTAAACTTGCTCTGCTTTACGTCTTTAACATGTTCCTGGAAGTCGATATGCTAGCTTGTGGCCTTTCGGTAGGAGTATCAGCGTTTGTAACAAGTTTAAGGTGTTGGCTATGCGGAGTTCTAAAAAATATATATGTCTGAAAGCAGCATGTTCACTGTCACTGGCTTCCTAACTCTTCATTAACCTTCCAGCTATTTTTGTGATGTAGTTGTTTCCTTCTGCCGTGGGTCATCTCTTGTATTATGACACTGTATTATTATTTCTTTTTTCATTAATTCCATTTCTATTTAAAAAAAAAACATAAGAACCTTTAAGTTGAGATTAGTACCAACAAAAGGACTTTTGTCATATTTCTGAAACGATCGAGGATTAATGACAAGGAAGTATCAAGATGCTTTACTCAACGTTCAATCAAGTTGACAGGTCATGAACTAAAACCTCACTAGTAACTAGGCTGGTCCCGTCTTTAAGCATGACAATGTGATCTACACAGAAAGAGATCTGCATTACATCCTAAATTGCATGGTCCAGTCCTTGAGTTATGCCAAGAATTCTAGGTCCACGTATCCTAGCTATTATGAAGGATTACCATTGAACCTTTTATAAGTAATAGAACTGAATAAAATCTTTTGGGAAAACAGTGCAGAGGTTAATGAAATGTTTGATATACCCTTATTAATTGCATGTTAAAGTGTCTTGAAAATATAATCTGTATAATTTGTGTAATTAAGATGTAAGAGAAATTAAAAGGTTATTTTGAAAGTAAAATCATAAACATGCAAAAAAAAGTCACGAAACAACACTTATTTTGAATAATTAAAATCCCTCTAAAATAACTTTTATTTTAAACATGAGAGAGAATATGTTATAAAAGGGACAAAATATACTTGGTCAGAAAGCAGGAAATTTGTGCAATCTAATAAACCAGCAAAGAGAGTTCAGCATCTCGGCGATTTAGAGTTTGCGTGTTTCAGTAACCTATCCTTGGAAGCACGCGGCTAGATAATCAAAATGTGTACTGCCACTTGGCAAGTCTTATTCTCCATATCCCACTCTCTCTTTGTTTCCTTCTCTACAAACTCATTTCCTTCCAGAAAAGAAATGCTAATTAATGAACAAACCACAAAACGAACGGGTACTTCGATTGATTGTGTTACTATCGCTCCTGCTAAAGCCATAAGCAACTGTGAAAGCAAATTTGCCATACTCAAATTCAAGAAACTCCATCCCTAAACTCAGTTACTAGCAGATAAGTTGAAACTTTAGCTAAAACATGCTTACTCCATACCCAAAATCTGCTAAATAATAATATTAAAATTTGTTATGTTAATGTGGTTATTCCACGAGCCTAGAAGTCATACTTAGAAAACCCGTTCTCAATTCATTTGGTCTAACAACACTACGTACCTTTGATATCTGTTATTACATCCCGTATGTCTTCTGACCAAGGGTTACCTGGATGGTATTAGAGCTATGAGTAGCGAGTATTGACTTTGATTACATTATTCTTGATGAAAGAAGTAAAGAGATCTTTTCATATGCCCTGAGTGATTTTTTATCTTCTCTTTTCAACACTTTTCGTAGCAAATCTTCCTTCCAATGTTAAACTTACTATTTCCAACAAATTTGAAAATCTAGCAAAAATACCCATATTCATGAAGAAAGTCATATTCATAATACTTCGTTATCTCCATTAAACCCCTACAATATATATTCTCGCAATTGTTCTTAGACCAAAAGTATTCGGACCATCCTTACTACAAATCATCCAAAAGTAAAAAAGAACATCCAAAGTTTTCGTTTAGAACAGTGTGGCTTAAAGTTAACAACAACAGAACAATATTTCAAACTGGAGATTTCAAAAGAACTCATCTCTCTTTGGAGGGATCAGAATCTTACCCATATCCATGTTGGAGCTATCAGACTTGTTCTTACTCTCCATGTATGAAAAGGAATTCCAACCACTGCTAGGATCTCTTTTCTTGACATTGCCTACACAACTTACCAAAATGCACTGATTAGTACTTTATTCACAACTCTCAACAATGAAAGTGTCATTCTCACTACGGCTCCTGATTTCAATATAAAGTTGGACAATCCAACTTTATCTGAGCGAGTTCAAGTCCAAATCCAGATTACTGGAGGAGAACAAGACCCTACAGCAATCATGGTTACTTTGCACCATCAAATGATCTATTACTTATAGAACCATGTAGTAAATCTTAATTTTCCAAATTCCACTTTTAATGCTCTGTATATGGTAGCAGATCAAACTCATGATCAGACTACTATCATTCAGATCCAAAAACAATTGCCACCGATGGAACTTGAAAATTTGATGCCAAAGAAATGAATCACTAACTAACAGAAGGTGTTTCATGCTCATCACATGCATTATTTCCATACAGCTACTCCTCCTATTCTCTGAACACTAAGAGATGGATTTGTCAAATCCATCTACACTAGGCCTAATGAAGACCAGCCTGGATCCACAAGCAAATTTGGACCGATTTTAATGCTTCAATTAGTGTTATCTCACAAAGAAGGCAAAGATGGACCTTCAATCCATTATGTTAAAATTGATGGACAACTTATGTACATCAGTCATTATCATGGACATTTCATATAGACTATGGATCTATTCATGTGTGAGCCAGATTGTGAAATATGTCAACCTATGAAGACATAAATAATGAAGATGAAGGCAATAACCTAGAGAAATCCATCGTTGTCATCCTTCCTAATACCTACATTCTAGATATGATGAACATGATCCAGATTCATGACCTTAGGTTGGGCTTAAAACTCACAACCTAGACCTAAGACTCTTCATGAGCTACTCAAAGCTGTTAAAAAGGAACATTTGTTCCTTCCTTACAGACCTCTACTTGTTATTTCTCCCATTCCTGTTACTACTCTAGCCCCAATTCCTTATATGATGGTGAGACCGTAAGAGGATGAATTTCCTCCTTTGGAGAGATGCGCAGACAATGCACAAAGGATTTCTAACCTTATATTCATTTTACAGGAATCACCTCTCATAGTACCCTTATGTCAAATCCTGCAGATGAAGTACTCAACTGACATATTGATAATATTATGCCCAAAACAAATTTCTTCCCGCATTGATACCAAACTTGATGGGCTAAATCAACAGACTCAAGCTACTCAAAAACGGGTAGAAACAGTCTTTTCTCAGATCCAAAAACTATACACATCTTTGAACGATCAGATGATGCAACTTGATACTGATCTCATAAGATATATTGAAATACAATATTTTGGACCTAATTTCACAAGCAAAGAATAAGAACTTCAAAGAGTGAAAGAAGTACTTCAAATAATGGAAACTGACATGCAAACAGAATAGTCTAAGACTATTTATGAAGCTTATCCTACAACTTTTCCAATTGTACAACCCATCTATTCATCCCCAACTTATCCTAAAGCCTCTCACTATAAAAAAAGTGTTTAAAATGAACTATCCTTTAATTAGACAACATATTCATCCTACCATCAAACCTAAACCTACCAAACTTACAAAGCCCAAAGCTGACAAAACTTATGATACATCACCTTTATATACCAAACTTGTTGATCCATGGACAAACCTTTGCAGATTAAAACTCCACCTTCTTCATAACCAAAAACCCAAAATTCTCCATCCACTGGAAAGATAAAGCTCCTGAACAAGAGTTTATTGCGACTCTTGTACGAATATCTACTCCATACTAATCTGGAAAACAAATACGAAAGGATTCTAAAATGTATGAACAATCTTTAAAAGAATAAGAGCAATTTGTTAGTTTTTCTGCAATAGCTCATATTATGATGACTAGATATTAGTTAGGCTGAATCTACAAGGGCTGAACCATTCAGACCCTCACCACCACCAGCACAAGTACCACCAACCAGACCTACTTTAGGATCCTAGTTTACCTTTGATGATCTTCCACCAAAAGAATGGAGGAAGCTCCTCCATAAATTTAGACCTTGGATAGATTTACAGATGACTCGACCAAATAATCCATTTGATAAGTAGAAATTATAATACATTTTACCCCCTATTTTACATTATCTTAAATCATTTACATAGCACATTTGGGTAAAAATCATTGAATTTTATTATTAATAACTCAAGTCGTTTAGTTTCATATTTTATCTAAAAAGAGATTAAATTATATTAAATATTTTTTGGTTTGATGGAGCTTAAAGAAGAAAATTAAAAACAGTGCAGTTTGGGAAAAGAAAAAAACGGCAATGCACTACAAAAACAATCTAAACAGTTGGTAGCATAAACAACAACGCAGGCAACAAGCAGGAAACACGCAAAATGCCAATGAATAAGGAGAAACGACAGCGCAGAGAGGAGAAAATAGTCAGGGAAAAACGCAGCAGCTAGAATAGAAGAGAATATGCAGCAAAAGCCAAGAGGAATAAAATGATAGCAATGAAAAAGGCAAGCACAAGAGCAGAAAACACACAGTGGAAAACGCATCAACCATTAGCAGAAACGATGTAGCAGCAGAGGACGCAACCCATAAGAAATAAAACGACAGCAACATAAAAGAAGAGTCCAAAAAAAGCAAAACTATTAAACCAGTAGATGTTAGAAATAATCAAGATAAAACATAATCACACAAATCATGTCAAATAGGATTTTTGCATAAGCATATAATAAACAAAAAACACATAATTGGTTTATTATTGTAGTTCCATCGATTAAAGAACTTTTACTGCCTTTCTCCTTCTACATAAGTTTTCGTTCATAAGATTAGAACTTATCTTTGTGTTCTTTTGTTTTTAAAATGCTAAATCTTAACTACCTTTGGTAGTTATGTAAAGCATAATGACCATAATACCCCTCATGGGTGTATTTGATTCATTATCTCTCACTCACAAATGATGAGTTTTAATCTAATTAAAAAACGAAAAACTCTGCAGTGCTCATACTTATTCAATAACCAGTTTGACCAGCATACCACGAGAGTATATTGCCACATATCTGTTAGGAGTATATGACATCTCGATTAACAAATTGATCCTGGGACTTATGTGTCCTTAAGTAGACATTGTATGCTATACCCTAAGTCATATCTCACATTTTCACTTTTCTTTAATCTCATTTAGTTTCTTGTGTCATGACTATATTCAAGTTCTGTACTAAAGAGATGATGGCTATCTATGAATACTTTTCATGTGATTCATTGATCTAAAAAATAAATGACCTTCCTTTGTTCTCAATTCTCTTTTGAATTAAATTTAATTTTCTTTCCTAGAATTATTCCATAGAATCGCATCTTGCATGAATTTTTGGCCATAACCTAAGGTAGCAAACCTTAAATTCAATTCTCAAGAATGAAACAAGAGTCATAAGGGTATATGATGAGGTTCTTCTCAGCCTCAAGGGTCTCACACAATGTAAGATGAGATCTGGCGACTTACATTAATCCCTTTTTATGGTCAGTTGTGCACACATGGTATGAGTCATGTGTTATGGTATTTACCCACTTCGTTTAACTTGAACATCTTTCATTCAAGAAATACCGTACAGATGATAGTTCAAACATACTCA
>JAOQMQ010000196.1:6402786-6412797 GCA_027563845.1 Erythroxylum subrotundum
TGTTTATCAGTACATTTCAACATCTACGTAGTCCTAGTGACTTTACATGCCTAATGTATACATCTCTAGAAATTGGCATTGTCATTAGGTCTACTATCATATCTCGCGTAGATCTCATGTTCACTTCTCCTCGTGCAACTATATCTTTCACATAATTATACTTGGTATCTATATGCTTTGTTTTATAATGAAATTTGGGGTCTTTAGTATAAGGGATTGCAGCTTGACTATCACAGTTGATGGTCACTGGATTAATTTCGCTTTTAATGACTCCCAAATGCACTAAGAATCGATGACGCCACACAACCTCTTTTACTGCAGTTGAGAATGCTATAAATTTAGCTTCCATTGTGGATAATGCAACACAAGATTGTTTCTTACTTTTCCATGATATTTTTCCATGGTTTAGTAAGAATACATATACTGAGGTAGATTTTCTTTCATCTAAATCTCCTCCCTAGTCTGCATATGTATACCCTTGTATATGTAGATCATTACCTTGATAACATAATGCATAGTCCACAGTTCCCTTTAGATACCTCAATATTCTCTTTACTGCTTTCCAATATGCCCTGGATTTGATTGATATCTCCTCACCATCCCAACAATGTAACAAATATCTGGTCTTGTACACATCATTGCGTACATAAGACTTCCATCTGCATTAAAGTAGGGAACATTCTTTATTTGTTCCCTTTCTTGTAACGTTGATGGACAATTTCTCTTACTAAGGCCTTCATTTTTAGTAATAGGATTATCAATTGGTTTGGAATCTTGCATACAGAATCATTCAAGAATTCTTTGAATATACATCGTTTGTGAAAGCGATAACAATCTCTTCGAACAATCTCTTGAAATCTTGACTCCAAGAATGTATGCCGCTTCACCCATGCCTTTCATTTCAAATTCAGATGATAACCAATCTTTGATTTGCGTTAGAAACACACAGTCATTACAAGAAATCAATATATCATCCACGTATAAAGATAAAATCGTGAATTTATCTTTAGATCTCTTAACATACACACAATGGTCTACATCGATCATTTGAAAATCATACAAAATGATTACATTATGAAAACGAATATACCATTGTCCTGAAGACTGCTTCAGGTCATAAATTGATTTCAATAACTGACATACCTTATTTTCTTGACCTGTCTTGATGAACCTTCAAGTTGTTTCATATAGATTTCTTCATCTAATTCTCTATTAAGAAAAGCAGTTTTACATCCATTTGATGTAATTCAAGATCCATACTGGCTACTATAGCAAGAATCAGACGGATTGAAGCAAACTTCACAAGAGGTGAAAAAGTTTCCTTGTAATCAATTCCCTGTTGTTGTGTGTATCCTTTTGCTACAAGGCGTGCCTTATATCTTTCGATACTGCCATCAGCATTTCGCTTTATTTTGAGAACCAACTTGTTCCCAATTGCTTTACGCCCTTCAAAGAGGTCAACTAAGTCCCATACTTGATTTGAGCTTAAAGAAGCCATTTCTTCTTTCATTGCTTTCATCCATTCTTCTTTAGCAGGGCCAGTAAGAGCCTCATATATATTCCTTGGCTCTTCTTCCTCTTGCAGAACAATCATATTAATTTCTCCTTCAATCTCAAAATGACGTCGAGGAATTATTCCTCGATTACTTCGTCTTAAATAAGGTTTATAATAAACAAATTCATGATTGATCTGATTGCTCGCACTCGGATTAGTCATCATAGAGAACCTTTATGTGGAATTGCTCCCACTTGGTTGAAGTTCCTCATCTTGATTCTTCATAACATAATCATTCTGATCAAGTGACTCATATAACAATAGGTCTTTACCTATTTCGCCTTGTTTGGGAAAATCATTCTCTAAGAATGTTACATCTCGTGATTCAAATTCAGTTACACCTCCATTACCTTGTTCACCAATGTTTGTGAATTAAAAGCCACATCCTTGTGAATTAAAAGCCACATACTTGTTTGTGGATTAAAAGCCACATACTTGTGAAAGGCCACGTGCCTCTAGTCTTCTTCCTCCTTTCGTTTTCTTTTTTTATATATATAAATCTTTTCTATCTTGGTTTAGAGAGAGAGAAGAAATGACTTTTCTGGCTTAGAGAGAGAAGAAACGAAAACACAACGTTTTCTTGTTGAAGACCATTCATAATAAAAAAACGATAAAAAAATAGAATACTCTCTTTTTTGTCCTTAATGTTTACATAAGAACAATTTTCACTTTTGAAGACCATCCATTGTTGACTGTTGAAGACTTTCAACAATCATCTTCCCAACAGTCAAGAAAGATGAGACAAATGCAAAACGACATTTCTATACAGAATGAGTAAAACAAAAACAGAAGCGTAAAACATATGATATAGCAAGAAATAACATATCAACAGTCATGATATTCGTAGATATTCACATCATTATTCACAAATCCAAAATGCAGATTTACGCATGCATATAACATACAAAAAATTAGCCGCTCTGATACCAATGTTAGAAATAATCAAGATAAAACATATCACACAAATCATGTCAAACAGGATCTTTGCATATGCATATAATAAACAAAAAACACATACTTGGTTTATTATTGTAGTTCCACCGATTAAAGAACTTTTACTGCCTTTCTCCTTCTACAGAAGTTTTCGTTCATAAGATTAGAACTTATTTATGTGTTCTTTTGTTTTTAAAATGCTAAACCTTAACTACCTTTGGTAGTTATGTAAAGTATAATGACCATAATACCCCTCATGGGTACCCCTCATGAGTGTATTTGATTCATTAGTAAAGACGTAGACTGATGCAGCCAACAACACAACAGCTTTGAGAAAAACAGGAATAGAAAAAAATGCAGGAGATAAGAAGAAGAAAAGAAAATAACTTGGGGGGAAGAGGAGACTCACCCACCCGACATTTTCTATATCAAATTCGTTTAAAATGAAAAAAATAGATAAGTGAAGCCTATTATATATTCAATAACGTGTGGGTATAGGAGAAGTTTGTGAGCCTATAAAAATGAAGCAGTGGGAATCATTCTTCCAAGGCAGGTTGAAGCTGGGAATCGTCACAAGGAGCGTCGGGAGTGTTTAGAAAACCATAAACTCATTAGAATTGAGCTTGTTCGTTACCAGTCGAGGAGAAATGACATACCTTTAAGGGCTAGTACGAGGTTTGTGAAGGTAAAAAAAAATCAATTGACTAATTGATTTTTTTGAAAACCCTTACTTTCCTTGTTTTTGATTTTTCAAGCTTTTTTAAGATTATTTTTTAAATTCTAGTTTAATTATGTTGTTTTGCTTATTTGGAATATTATTTTAATTAAATTGATTACCGAGTGAATTTAACACTTATACAATTGCTGAAATTTTAATGTCAAATCTTATTTGTTGATTGTGTTTCTTTGTGCTTGACGTATTGAGTTGGTTCAATTTCTAAGAGTAAAAAGGAACAAGTAGAAACTAAATGGTTGGTTTTCTACAATTATTTTGTTAAATATCTAGGATTATTTCAGATATATCAAAATTGAATGATTAAACTAAAATTCGAAACTTGATTGTTCACTTGTAAATATTAGGTTAGATTTACATTTTATTTTTTTTATTCCTAATTTTAATTTGATTCGTTTTAAAAACTACAAAACCCCCATTTTTTATTAACGTATTAGCTTAGCATAATTCATAGGTTCCATACTTATAATTGTTTTAGTTTTGGATTTCTTTTATATTTCTATGTAAAATTAATCGTATGAATATAACTTAATGTATTATGCTCAAAATAACCATGTATTATAAAGTTGGATTTTATTTTTGTTCTAAGAATATATTGTAAATTTATTTTCTTAAGTTTTGATGTTGTACCTTAATTATGTGGTTAAAAAAGATAGTATGTGTTAATGATGTTTATATTGTATTATGGAATTTCTTTCATATAAGCGAAATTATTATGATGTAATTGTTTCTTTTAAAATTATTGTAATTAATAAATCAAATTGGTAAATTAACTTTCCTCGTGGGATTGACTCTTATTTGCTATATACTTCATTGTTTAATAAATTGAAAGTAAATAAGGATTTAATTTTCTACACTTAATGACTTGTAGTAAAATTTTCCTTTACGGGATATTTTGTCTGAGTTTACTTCTCGTTTTACTGGTCCTTTACGAAAATGGTGGCAAAGTCTAGATGACTATCGAGAATCCAGTATATTCAAGTCACCTTTGCAGGAATTCTTCTTGGAGTTATCCATAAAGAATTCATTGGAGATTTGCAGCTCATTGATAAGCAAATCAGGCAAGAGTACTTTGAAATGAAGTGTTGTTCATTAGACAGAAGAGGTCTACAGAAATATTTTCAATGTATGCCGGAAAGATATTATCTGCTTAATGGTTTCAATGATGTCAATCTCCGTTATACATTCATAGAATCTTTTCCAAAAGAATTATAACCTGAGCTCAAAAGAACTATTGCAGCTCTACAGAGAGATATGAGAGATATATCTATTGTAGTAATCTATTAGCTTGCCTTAACTTCTCTTGATAAACTTTATGACCAATAAATGTTTTTCGAGAACATAATTAAAAGCGGGCCTTTACTGAAAAGGGCTTGTAAAAAGCCTTATGTAAAGATCAAGTGTAAGAAGAAAAATGATTGTGAATGTTATTCCAAAAACAAGTATCATCACAAGAAATTTTCATACAAAAAGTCTCATAAATCCCAAATTCCAAATGAGGGTTATCATAAGCCATTTAGAAGAAGAAAATGACACAGATTTGTCCAATTCTTTAAAAGATGAACTCCACAAGCAAAAATGGTAGATTGTTGTTTCATTTGTGGCAAATCAGGACATTTTGCTCGTCAATATCCTAATAAGACAAAAAGGGATTTGAAGCTATTGGAATCCATTAAGGCTATAATGCCTATCCTTGACAAGGATAATATTGAAGATTTAATTGAAGAATAATTCAGTGAAGATGAGGAAACAAAATTTTTAGTTCCAATAAACTCTTTTAATGATGAGTTTGAATCCTCTGATGACCTAATTGATGAAGATACTTAGGATGATCACTTATACATGCTACAACAAACATGTCTAAATGTAGGCTCTAAACTTAGCATTATTTCTAGTCTTTATGTCTATATCCAATTATTAGAACATGATAGATATGATAAGCCAATCAAGTCTATTGGATATATGTATACTGGATCCTGTCGCATTATTAGGAAGCCCAACATCTTACCTCCTGAAGCCTAGATATCACATGATGAATATTTCATTGCAGCTGATAGTAATTCATTCAAAATTTGGCTTATTACCAAAAGAAAAATAAGGATAAGATTGTTTTGTATAGACTAAAGTTCTTAGCAGTTATTCACCTGGCGTAGATATCCTAATTGGTATGGATGTCTGTTGCAAACCATTTCCATTACAAATCCTATCCAAAGGAATTAAATGTCAAGCCAACTTCAGTCGCTACACAGATATATGCAACGTGTTTAAGCTTATTCAAGTACCTCCCCCATATGAAGCACAACGAGATCAATTTTTAGAGCACTGTCTTGAGGCCCATTTACAGTCCTCTCATCCCAATCCTCTTTGGAAAAATCCACAATTCTTCATTAATTTACCATTCAAGAAGAATGAAGACATCAATCCTATCAAGGCAACTCACCCTGGCATGAATCCTAATGATTTAAAGTTACATAAGAAGAGTGTGCTACCTTATTCCAGCAATGATTATTTGAGCCCACAAAATCAGACTGGGCGTATTAAGCTTTCTATGTGAACAAAATAGTATAATAAAAGAGAGGAAAAAAGTGGCTAGTAATTGATTATAAAGCTCTGAATGGATTTCTTCAAGATGAAAACTTCTCACTACCAAAATTAATACTCAAGTCCTATTTCTAAAAAAAGTGACAATCTTTTCAAAATTTAACTTGAAAGCAGGATTTTGGCAATTGAGTATAGATTCATAAAAAAGATACAAGACAACTTTTTGTATTCTGAATATTCAATAACAATGGACTGTTATGATATTTAGACTTAAGGTTGCCCCATTACTATTTTAAAGGGACGTGACAAAAATTTATGAGCTCATTCTTTCCAACACCTTGATCTACATTGATGACATCCTTTTACACTCCAAAACCCATGATGATCATAAGGGTCTACTCCAATCATTTTTGGATCTTATAAAACAATATATAATCATGTTTTTAGCTAAGAAAAGTCATATTGAAACAACCCAAATACAATTTTTAGGTATGAATTTTCATAATGGATTTTATTAGCCTAGATCACACATAACAAGTACATTTTTCTGATGAAAATCTCAACATAAAACAGATCCAACAATTCCTTGGAATTATAAATTACATCAAAGATTTCATCCCCCTATGTGGCTGATTACACAACTCCTTTATCCAACTTACTGAGAAAGAATCCACCACCATGGAGTAGAGAACAAACCCGAGTTGTCCAACATTTAAAATAAGCAAGTTAGAATATACTCCCCTTTAAAGATTCCTGACAAAGGCCAACACATCCTTCAGATAGATGTTAGTGACCATTATTGGGATTCCATCTTGATGGAAGAGATTGATAGGAAAATACATTATTATGGCCATACTAGTGGCCAGTTCAAGGAGTGAGAAAAACATTACCACACCATTTATAAGGAAATCTTAGTGGTAGAAAAGGACATCAAAAAATTCAATTTCCACCTCAGCCTTATCACTTTCTGATTAAAATGGACAACACATCTTTTCCAAAGATTCTTAAGCCTAACAAGAAGATATTGCCTGATAGTCAATTACTTTGTTAGCAAGAATGGTTTTCACGTTATAAATTCGCCATTTGCCATATCAAAGGTCACCGTAACATCCTTGCATATTTCTCCTCGACTTAGAAAACCAATCTAATTGCTCTCTCCCATACTTTAAAAACTAGTTCTTCTCATTCCTCTCATCATGGAATTTCCATAATATGATAGGATCAATAAATCCTTTCCTTCGATCACCAAAACTCATCCAACCACACTAGATAACATTGTTGTTCTCCTTCAAAAAAGTTTGTTTTACTACCTCCATCTTGTTCTCACTACTCTAAACATTCCACCACGTCCCCATTAGTTTGATATGTTAACACCTTACCAAATCCTTTACCATCTTTATAATTCCCTTTCTGAGCCAACAATATGGCACTTATGGGCTTTACCTATCCTGTATGCATGCCCAATTTCCCTCTCTCCTTTCCATATGTATAAACATCTTGCCAATCTCATAAATGCTAGCTCTCTCTTACGAACATTCCTCGAATGGTTACAACCTTTACCTAATTGGAGTATTTAACATGCACACATTCTCAACAGATATCAACTACAGGCCATTCCTTTTTTTGATAAAAAAGCCTAGTATATCTTCATTATCCACTGTCCATATAGCTTGAATATGAATGGTTATATTTACACCATTAATCATTTTCAACTTTGATGACCTTCTAATCACTGGCAAAAACATCGTAAAGATTTGACTCGTGATCTGTACCATTTTCTGGATCACCTAAACCATCATCCCAAAACCACCAAGCCAACAACTTGTACATCCTTGGGTCTATACCCAGAAAACTTTGCCCTTTTGAAGCCTATTTCTCCAACTGTTAGATATTGGTCTTTTGTTGATCAATTTTCTTATATGGGATTTAACATTATGATAAGAGAACTGTAATATCCACCTAGCTTTGAGCCCAAGCAACGTTTTTGAAATTGGACAAAGCTCCACATCTTAAGAACCCAAACTCCCTGATTATTTCCAAAATGCCCAAGATCCGTAGCCTCCAGTTTGGACTGAAATAGAAATGACTCATTTCCTTAAAGAGCTGGAAAAATTGGATGATGACATGTCTAATTCTGATGAAAGTGATGGACCCCCGATCTCTTTATGCACCTCCTTGTTAATATATTCCTTCTTATCTTGTAAGAATATTATTGGGACCTAGTGTTTCCAATAATTCTCACTTTTATTATGTATTTTTGTATTCTAATTTGAATTTCTGTACTATTTGAGAATCTTTTCTAAAAATTGTCTATTCTCATTTCCCTTGCTTATTCTATAAAAGCAAGATTTCCTTTTAGTTGTAGATTGTCAGAAAAACTCAATAAAAATAATGTGTTTTTTTTTTTCTATCTTATGTCTTCTTTCTAAGTTCTTCCTTTCCTGAAAGCTTGATTCTTACATAATGTAACCATAGTCATAAAGAAAGACAAGTTTGTTCTATACTTGTCTCTTCATGAGGATCCTATGTATCAAAAAGTCTTAGACTATAGGTCTTGTTTAAGGTCTAAGTTCAACGGGGAAAAATTGGTCAGTTTAGATTTCTAAAAGGAAGGTCTTGAGAATTGATGTCCAAACAGAGAAAAATGACTTATGTCTCAGCTAGCATATCTGAAATCTAAGATACAGTCAAACTTTTTTTATCTTTGATCTTTTATAGAAATTTGTTCTATAAACTACTTGACTGGTATATAGGTAGAAAACTCATGATGTAGTTTCCTTGAAGCTTATCGATGAAATATTCTTTGAGCCTAGAGGTTACAGTGAGAAAACCCTTTCTTGATTCATGTGGTCTAACAATGTCACATATTTTTGATATTTGTTATTATATCCTCGTATGCCCTCTAACTACCGGTTGTCCAGATGACACATACGTTAGTTCTAAAAATTTTCCAGCAAATCCTTAAACCTCTCTTTGTAGACGTTGATGACTTTTTACTCTAACCTAATCAAATAGAAATAAAGTTTGATCTTGATTTAATATTCTAAAAGCTAGTTGATAGGATTTGTGATGTTGTTGTAGAATGTAATTTGGAGTATATGAGTAGGGAATAGTATAGTAAGTTGAAAGCATGACTTAATTTAGTTGTCTTTAATTATTCATTTATTTGAGGTATTTAACGTATAATAGTTAATTTGTCAAAATGTGATTATTAGATTATAGGTCTTATTATTATGATTAATAGTATTCAAATTTTTATAAGTATATAAAAAATAATAAAGATTATAAAAGAACACGTTATTAATGACCGGAGAGCAGCAGTGAACAACTGAACATGTTATGATATGAATGACTGGAAAGTGAGCATTATAGAGCAGAAGTTCCCTCAACAGTGGACCAGAACCTATGGGGCTACTCCTAGTACGACAAAAGCAACACGTTTCGCTATAGAATTTCGGGTTCAAAAAGTTAGAAGATCCAAACTTCATCAACTAAAGCTGCCCGTGTCAAAGACGTTTCTTTTTTTTTCTTTCCTCAAGTTTTTATGTAATCTGTATATTTTTATGTACAAAGAGTCGTCATATATTAATTAGTTTAATTGATCCGAACATATCCAAAAGACTAGAATATCATTAACAAGGAAAATTTTCTTCTCTCCTCTTTTTTGGGGACCTGAACTCGAGACCTCCTATAAACGAGTTAGAAATCAACCCAGCCACTCTTACTTGTCACGTCAAAGACATTTCCTAATGGCAGCTGTTCATAAGCATCAATGCGGAGCAAAAGTACTTCTTTCCTTCGTTGACAAGGAGAAATAGATGGATCGAAGTGCTCACAAACGAATAGTCTCGAGTTCCAGATCCTGTGTAAATCCACGGAACTCCATGAAACTCGCTCAAAGATCTCAACTGAACTCCAATATACTATAAACAACTCTAAATGGTACGACACATGCAGATGCAGTGTTATATTTTTCTTCTCTTTTGGTGTTGGAAAGCACTTTAACAACTCCGAGACACAAACATGAGCCTGTCACTTTCGGAGCCAATTGTATGGAATAAGGAGAACTGACCCACTTAGGTTGGGTAAAGAATCTCTGACACCGTGTGTTTGTTGGCTCACTGACAGTAAAATTTTATTATCTCTTCATCCCGTAGTAAATTCTTAGGCTATCAGTCTACCGCTCGGCGCTCACGGTGTCATATTTATAGATTTGAGTAAAGTAGAAAAAATTCTATTTTATTTTTTT
>JAOQMQ010000196.1:6431463-6443260 GCA_027563845.1 Erythroxylum subrotundum
ATTAATAATTATTAAAATTAAAATTATTTTGTTTTAAAATTAATATTTAAATTAATTACAAAATTTAAGTTAAATTATTCATAATTTTTTAATGATTAATATTAAATAATTAAATAATATATTTATTCGAAAATAAATCATATTATAAAAAAGAAAACCAAAAACAACTTATGGTTTTCATAAGTTAAGGATCTGTATGTTTTTATTTATGTTTTTTGGTTTTATCTTCTTATTTTCAAATTTAGTTTAAAAAACTGGTTTGTTTGAGTTTTTAGTTTTGATTTATTCCAATTTTCAAATTTTATGAAAATTAAAAAAGGTAGTTTTTTTTTGTTTTTTGTTTTTTTTTTCAAAATCTAATTTACTATCAACTAAATATATATTATTTAATTATTGAATATATTGATAATTTATTATAAATATTTTATAAAAGATTAAATAAATTTAATTAATTAAAGAAAAATTATCTTTAACTTTTATCTAATATATAACTATCATCAATAATAAAAATACAACTATATTGACATTAATAATCAATCATGTTTTTGTTTTTGTTTTTGTTTGAAAGAAAAACAAAAACTAAAAATAGAAAACAAAAACTAAAAGTCACAACAGAAAAACAAAAGTGAAACCAAACGACTCCAAGAAAATTAGAAGAAGATAAAACTAAAAAAATAAAAAATTCAAACAAACAAGCTTTTTACTAAATTTGAAAATAAAAATAAAAAACAAAGACAAAAGTGGAAATAAATATGTCATTAGTTTTTTGGAATAAACAACTTGCTTATGGTTGGACTTTTCGAAAGAAGAGATTTTTTTTCTCAAGAATCCTCTAATAATAGACGATTGAGTTATAAAGTTAATATAGGATATCATATTTAGTAAAGAACTGCAATGAATTTCAGTCAAAAACCGAAGCTTCTGTTGTATAGTGAGTTTTAGAGACTCTTTAACCCTTGTTAGCTCCTCAAAACTGATTGTTGGCACATCATTGGAGGGAGTGTTAGGGGAAATGTTTAAGAAGCTTAGAAATACTTCTTCTATGGATGTTGTTGCTATCTAAACATCTCCCACTTGTAAGACATGGGAGAATTTGTTAAGAATTTGGCAGATTTTTGTAAAGAATAAAATGAATTCCTACTTTATCTCTGCAGTGTGACTTCAGTAATCTTTGGCTCAAGGGAATTTCTAGTCTTTCAAAATTCCATCTCAAGGGAATGGGTGGGGGTGAAAGGTCCGATATTGGTCATTTGTGAAACAAAAACCAAGAGTAAGAATTCATATAGGAAATAAAAACAAAAATAAAAAGTCAGGAAGAGTAAGATACCATCACTAATGTCCTCTAAAACCTTCTCAGTAGAGGAAGAAGTATCTTTTATGGGGGCAATGTCTTTAGTCACAGGTTCCGTAATTTTTGTTTCTTAAAGTAGCTTAATGGTTGAATGAGTTGAACTTAAAGAACTTAATGGTTGAACTTAAAGAAAACAACTGTTTCTCAATAAATTTTCTTTTGACAATTGGATTTGAAGCCGCTTTTTTTAGAAGCATTTTTGCCTTCTTCACCTTTAACATCAATAATTTTGAAATCTATAGTGACAGAACTTAATAATAGAAGTCAAAAATCAAATAATCTTTAGCCAGAGGGTGTACCTTTGAGGATGGCAGAATCTGAACAAAGAACCAAACTTTGAAGGCTCTTCTGCCACCAAGAGTGGTAAGCTTCAGTTTTAGCCACACTAGTCACAAAGATCTTACACTTCAGAATGCAATAATGCTCAAAGATTTTCTAAAGAAATTTGTCATTAATATTACTGGCTTCAAAGGGGACTCTCACTATATAGTCTAGAAAATTTACAGCAGGGGGAATTCCTAAAGAAAATCTGAGTTGTCAACTCTAAATATAAGGAAGCTATACCTCAAAATCTAAAGTTGTAATACAAGGACTATGCTTTTAAAACTTTATTGCTACCCACTACAAAAACACTTAGGTTGGTGTAAAGAAAGAATAGTTTTTAGTATACAGTCAGATAAGAAGATTCATAAGTCTTGAAAGTCTTCAGCCAATAAAGTCTTCCAAAGAAGTCATCTAAAGGATTAAGCTGGTCCATTAACTTAGAGTTCAAAGACATCCTTAGAAGACTTACTACACAAACAAACATACAGACAAAGACCTAGAAGGTCTAGAAATTTAGGATCTATAGAAGGAAGGCATTCTCTATCATTAAGCTTTGGGAAACAAGTGAAGGTCCAAAGTTGAAAAAAGTATACACTTATGTAGAGGAAGGTTGGATAGAAATCTCCTTGAATTCCTATAAAGGAATCCTACGAAAATATAACCAAGGGCAAAAAATTTACTGGAGGCCACGACTTTGTAGAAGGGAAGGAACTCCATACTTATTTGTTGTTTACAAGAAATAATATGTTCTTCTTTAGAAATTCAATATGACTCAAATGAATTTAATATGACTCAAAATAATTCAATATGACTCAAATGAATTTAATATGTTCTTCTTTAGAAATTAGATTCCTAGAAGAAGCATAATTGTTAATTAGTCCAAAGTAAGAAGAGCACTTAAAAGTACTAGGGTCCAAACTAGAAGCTTCCTCAATTAAAAAAATAAAGTCCTTCCCAACCACAGATAACCTAGTCAGAAAGAAAATATTTTCAAGTGAAGTTTAGGCATGCCCAAAAGAAAAGATAAAGGAATCATAGGAGGGACTCCAAAATTTTAGGACGTTAGATATGAGATTAGGTTGATATTCTAGCATGTTTTTAGAAAGTGTTATAAATTGAAGAAATCCTTTTCTCTTTGATTTACTCACCGCTCTAAAATATGACGGGATGGATGAGAATATTCAATGGACAAAGGGATTCTCATGATGAATGATAAACCTTGTTCGTGGTCAAAATGGGAAAATCTTCCTAACATGTTGAAAGAAGAAAATTTTGATGCCAGAATTAGAGGTAAGAACTGGAAAAGAGGATTTGGGGTTTAAGAAGTTTATTACCTTATTCTGATAAAGGATGGTAGAGGTTTAACTGTAATAGAAACCACCTCAGGTTTTATGGCCTGTATAAAGAGTAAAGAGAGGAAATGCATGTTTATAGCATTCAATTCAGCAAAGTTAGTTAAGGAGGAGGAAGATGCATGATGAGCGAAAGCCATAGTTCAAAAAAAGTCTGTTAAATTTTAAGTGAATTCGTGAGAAAGAGAAGGAGAAAATGCTGGAGTTAATAGAAAAAACGAAGACTATTTGATAAAATCTTTATGCCCAATCTTCTCTCTCAATTAAGTATTATCTCTTATTAAGAGTTATACGAAGATCCTCTTAATGATGTTTCCAAGCTTCCTCTTCTAGCTAGATTCTCTTTAGTTCTTGAACTTCCTAAAACCTTTAATCCATATATGAGAATTTGAATAATAGTTTTGTGTCCATTTTACAAAAATCTAAGAGGTATTTGACACTATATATTTGGTATGTTAACAAAATATATGTGGGAGGTAATTATTAATAGCCTAAGAAAAAGTCTACCAAATTGGCTCATAAGTGGTTGAAATGTTGGAAGTCCTAGAAGATAGCCAAAGAATTTGTGGGCATAAGAGTCCTGAATGTGAGTGAAGTTGAGAGGATTATATAAATTTATTCTAGACACACAATTAGACGCATTCAAGATATGCAGAAGACAATCAATTTACTCCAACAAAAGCACTTTGTTATTATTTCCAATTTTCTTTTCATCATGTACTTATTTTTATTTCAAATTTCTTTTGTAACTTGTGCTTTTCTTTTGCCACTACAACAGATAAGCTTATTAGTGACGAATTCAATAGATGCTAAATATTGTGTCAAATAATAATTTGCGACGAAAAACAATCGTCGCCCTGATGGTCGCCGAATTCTGGTATCAAAACAATATCCACGACGCTTTCGTGAAATCGTTGCAGAAAGGTTTTGGATACACAATATATTTTTCGGTAAAACATATAACCAACGAGAACCAAAAACATTGTACGTAAGAATTTGTGACGTATATGTTTCGTAGAGAAATGTTTTTACCTACGAAACCGTAATTGTATGTAATTATTTTTACCTACAATTTTGTTTTTTTAGCAGAAAAATTTTAGCTACTAATTGTTTGTTGTAGGTAAATGTTTTTAGAGACGTTCTTCAAAACATAGCGAATAACGTTTTATGAAGAATTTGTTTTCGTAGCTAATACTTTTTTGTGACAAACATATATTTTTAAATGTTAATTTTATTATAATTGTTAAAAATAAATTTAATTTAATTTATTACAAATTTTAAGACAATTTGAAATATAAAATTGTTACAATTTATAATTAATGTTGGTAACATATTTTTAAAATAATAATAAAGAGAAATAAAATAAACGTTAAAATGGAATGCATTTTATAAAAAATAATTACAGGTTAATTACAGAATTTGTACAAGTAATTGTTAAACAAATTAAGACTCCTCATCGTCACTATTACTGACATAGTTTGAGTCAAGTAATTGTTTGACCATCTTTTTAAGCTTGTTGACTTTTTTTACATTACGATCTAACTTCTCTTATGTACATTGTAACTTAGCCTTGAGTGACTAGTTCTCCTTTTGAAGCGTCGTGACATATACTGGTCGTGATAAAGGTGCACCAACAAGCTTAGGACCATACTCAAGACCTTTGATATATCTGGATCTTGTACCAAGGGCATTGTTGCAAATGTAATCGACATTGGGCTGATACCCCTGAGACAATGATGTCTGCAACAACTCCTACATCTTGTCCTACAATTTAAAGTAAAAAATTGAGTTAAGTAAAAAAATTATTACTTAGTATTACATTAAAAATAAAATGTAATATTTATTTTTTATATACATAATTACTTTGTGCCTCTTCAGACGTCTAGCTTTCACCTTCCTTGTAGTGCGTTAGCTTGTACAGTGTGACCCTATCACACTCTTATCCTTGGAGTTGAGTTTGGCTCTATTATGTGAATTAAAAAAATTAGAAGATAATAGAATTTATTGTATTAAGAAATTGAATAATAAATTGAGAACGTTACACTTACAAATTCTTGTTGGACAACAACAAATGATTTAGAGCCGATGTTATAAGGAGTCTTCATTTTTACTCTGTTCACCTTGACTTTCTCACACTTTTCCTAAATTAAGAAAAGTAGTCATGAAATCTATAAACAAAAATAATGGAAGGAAATATTAAGAGAAATAAAACAAACCTGAACCTTCGTAGAGGCCCAATAATCACGCATTTCAGTCCAATTTTCTGGACTCACCCATTTCGAAACATGTCTCATTGCCTTTTCATCGGAAGGAAAAGACTGGTAATATTTATGAAGCCTATATCGATGATCCTTCGCCCTTTGTTTCAACAGTGTACTAACACAGGTTGAAACCTCAAGCTTATCGATATCAACGATATTGAGCTTCATCTACAAAAGAACACGTATAAGCTAAGTTACTGTTTTTGGTAAGTAAAATCGCAATAAATTTAATCAAATGAATTGAAATATTACCGAAACTTTATCCAAAGCATTTTGGAGCAAGTTGTCTTTCTTCAACTGCCTAGCATGCTGAAGGCAAGGCAATTCATTCCTCACAACGACGCCCAACTCACTGGACAATTTTGGAAATTGGATCTTATCCAAAGGATAACGTTGCGTGGGGTCAATAGTCACAGACAACTTACTGTTCATTGCAACATTCATCCGTTGCAACTCAGCTCCTTTTTTTGATACCTCTACCTCATTTTCTAATGACACTATTATAACCTGAAAACAAAAAATCATAATAAGAAAAACACACTAAACATGTAATGAGTAATTTCAGCATTAGTGTCAACATGTTTGGTTAACAATAACATACCTGAAGATCCCTCAACACTAACTAACGATGTTGGTAAAGGTTATTGCTGACTGTCTTCATTCGACGATGCAATTGTTGGTTGTTAAACAATGGGGTTGGATTGAGTTGGTTATTATGGGAGAGGAACTTCTTCGGTCGTTACCACCCTCTTTCCCTTGTTTTTACCAGGTGCCATTATACTGAACAACTAAAACGAAATATGAAGATAACGCTTAAGCTTAACTTAAACATCAATATTCCATGTGAATATAAGGAGATCAGTAGTCAAATAATAAACATTCAGCATAAACATAAGTGAAACATTAAAAATATGCATCTAGTCATCGTAAATTAACATAAGTTAAACATTAACAACATGAGGCAATTATGAACATGACATTTCAAATAATACAAACAATTTATTTACATTCAATCATCATGATCAAGATTTTGAAAATCATCATTATTAAATACATTATCATTGGATTCTTCATCACTAATATATTCGAGCAAAGTATCGTCATTGTCATTTAAGTCATCCTGAGTATAGTCTTCATCTGTTTGTAAGATAAGATGGGCTTGGACTTCATCTAGTTGAACTATGATGGGATCGACATCTCTCCTATGAAATGATGATATATCTGCATCTTCTACTGGAATGCCTTCGTTATTAAACTCCAATCCAATTTTTTGATAGACTTCATCTGCATCCTCATCCAATTGACCAATATCCCTTTCACAAAAATCGAAGACATTCCTTTGTTGAAACTTTTGAACAGCCTTCCGTATCCAATACAGTATCGTTGATGTAGAAAACTTGTTTGACTTGACTTACAAGGACAAAAGGATCATTATCATACCATGTCTTACTAACAATTATATTAGGCATTCCTGTTTCATTCATAGTCTCTATATAATTCTAGCAATCGTCTAGCGTCTTGTCAATCCCATCATCACCATCATTATTCACATCAAAATCATCGACATCATTATTGTAACTCTCATCATAAGATGTACCGCCACTTCCACTACAACTTTCTTCCTTATGTTCACCATGATAAAGCCGTGGAGTATAGAATTTATCTATGCCTTGGATCAGCAGGTGATTATATACCACATATTGACTTTGGAAGACGACATTTAAGCAATCGATGCATGGACAACGAATACTACATTCATCACTAATTTGATCTTTTACAAATTGCATGAAACTCTTAACTCCTTCTACGTATTCAGTTGATCATTTTCGATGAGACATCCAACTCTTATCCATTTATCTCTACAATAAAAGAAGATAACTGAGTTATTACATGCATTTTTCATTCAATATTACGTTTAAAAAACCTATGTAATTAACGTACGTGGCATTATTTACACCTGTGAATCGAGAAATGGAGTTCTCGCTGTCGCTCCTAGGCTTATGAAATCTTTCACCGACAAGCCTCAATAGAGCTGCATCACCGATTTCCAGCCTATGTACCATCCTGTGTCTGTACTACGTTGATTTGTTTCTTACATTAATTTGTCTGTTTAACTTCTTTTATTACATAATGTCAGTTCATACGCACCAATTACGTAAACAATATACAACAAAATGAAATGACAACTGACATATAAAACAATTAATTAACAAACTAATTACTAAGATGATTACTACTAATTCGCATTAACAATAATGGTTAATACTAATTCGCATTAACAACAGTTGCAATTTTTTGTCCAAATTATTTTATAACTAGGTTGGATGAGTTACCTGAATCAACGGACAGCCGCAAACCATTAAGAAGGAGGAACTTGAATGATTAATCCTACAATCACTTCAAATAGTTGCTAGTTCCATAAGCCTCAATCATTACAATGACTAGTTTTTAGGTATATTTAACTAGTCTTACTCAATTTCCAACAAAATACAAAAAGAGGGCTTTTGTCGAATATACCTGAAGATGCCACACAAATTCTTCGGTTTTGGCTCCAATCAAATAGAGGAAGACATCATCTGGAAAAAAAAAACCTATACACAATAACCAACTAAATACAAAATTTCTTCTTTATGGTACTATAAAAGCATATTTAAGTCACAAAAAAGGATGATGAAGAATTTGATAAAGTATTTTAAAAGTGAAGAGATTTGTCACATACCAAACTATCATTTTAACCTATAGTATAAAATATACGAACCAGTAATTATTTAACTATTGAAAACATGAATCAAATTTTTTAATATAAGTAGTTTTTATTCAATGATGTATTCATTTATCTTTCTAATTATAAATACATGAATAAATATTGTAATAAAAGAATAACATTTAAGAGATGCATACACTTACCATTCTAATCTTATTAAATCGAAAATCAAGAACCAATCAAGCAAATCACTATTGAGTATTGACACTTTCCCTTACCCTACTTCACTTTCCAAACCTAAGAATATGTTGTTATAAACTGACGACACTTTTTAACCTTTAAATTCAAAGTTTTGGTTTAATGTTTAGGTGTCTTCGCTACGTGTGATTGTGTCCCTCCTATCCCTTTTGCCTTTTCCATTACCAAGGTTCCAAACTTGGTTTTTAACATAACAGAAAATATAACAATATAATTTAATTTTTAACATAACTAAACCTTGGTTCTCCAACATCACAAACTTAAAACACTATGAGGACTTTTGTCGAACACTTTATGGGCAAGTAATTTTCAACTTAAGAACAAAAAAAAAGTCTGTTTTCCCTTCCTTCAACAACAACAACACAACTTTTTCTCCACTCAACCATTATCATTACCAATAAATGCAAACAAATCGACAACAAACTCAAAGCATAACACAAAACCATCGGACCAATATCGACTTCAATGACACGTCTGAAAATCCAATCAATAGCACTCACCAAATGAAGGGAGCAAGCGCACGGAGAAGATTCTTTGCTGTTGTCCAAGTTAGAGGAGAAGATAGGGCATAAAGAAGACATTGGTTTTTGAAAAATGAAGGAGAGAAGGGGACGCTGGTCTTCGGGGGGAAAGAAGAGAGGGAGCAAGCGTCTATGTTTAAACAGACGATAGGACGACGTCGTTTGTGGGATTGTTTAATTTTTCTCATTCGGTACGTTTGGCGATGAATCTACATTTTTTCGCCAAATGTAAAACATTTGCTACGAAAATAAAATAACGTCACAAATTGTATAACATTTTGCTACCAAATTGATGAATCATCACCAATACTAAACCTTTTACCTTTTTTCGACGATCAAAACTATCATCGCCTATCACTCCAATTCACTACCAATTATACCCAACATCACCAAAACCCAAGCATTTTCTTTACATTCTTAATTAATTAACACCCAAGGGTTTTTTAGACGAAGTAAGTTTAGTCACAGAAGACCATTTTCGCGACTAACCATGCCATTCAAACGCTCAGTTTGACCGCAATCCCAACTCCTTTTATCATCAACATCACACCCAGTCCGAAGTCTCGCAGTGAAGCGGGGTCTAGGGAGGTCTGATAGTACGCAGTCTTACCCCTACATAGTAGAGAGGTTGTTTTCGGTAGACCCACGTGCAAATGTGACAGGAAAATAGTGATGTAGGTTTACAGAATAAATAAGTAAAAAAAATGGCACGTAGAAATTTTAAGTAAATAGAATTACAATACAATCCAGAAGGACTATCAAAAACGATCGCCACTAAATGCCAAAAACGACTAACAAAAGAGACGCAATAATAATACAAATAATAAGAATAATCAAAATAATAATAATAATAAAAGAATAAAAGCATTAACAACTAATCAAAAGGGATGTGTAGCTTATCAACTTCAGGGGAATCACATATAAATCAAACCTTCCCAACAGTCATAATAAAGATGCATTCAAAAATTAAAAGATTCAGAACGTATGTAGCATTAAAGAAGAGACAATTAGTGATAGAGGTACCGCTACTAGAGCCTTTATAAACCTAGAACCTGATACGGGCAGCTAGGACTAAAATCAAAGATGAGCTCGTTTATATATCTTATAAAAATCCACTTCACCACCTGCAAGAAAATATGTGAAGGAAAACACTAGTCTAAAAAACTAGGTGTTGTCAACTTCCTATGACACAAAAACAAATCCCCAACTATGACTTCACGTAGCTTGAAATACCAAAGAACTGTCTGTTAGGAGAAAGAAGAATCCAAGGCAATATGTTTGAATGGAAGGAACACTGACACGTCAGTGATTTCTATCAGCAAAAACTTAAAAGAGAAAGAGCGAGAGGAGGTCATTCACCCCCATGGCTTGATAAGGCCTGTAATTTTCCTTTCCTATAACAAAAGAATGCAATAGCTAGAAAAACAAAAACAAAACTCGATAGGAACCAACAACCCAAATACATAACCTACAATAATCTCCTTGTGCAAAGCAACAAACGGAAGAGGAAG
Organism: Erythroxylum subrotundum; assembly: GCA_027563845.1. Taxonomy (NCBI): domain Eukaryota; kingdom Viridiplantae; phylum Streptophyta; class Magnoliopsida; order Malpighiales; family Erythroxylaceae; genus Erythroxylum; species Erythroxylum subrotundum. The sequence goes on from JAOQMQ010000196.1 coordinate 6,441,746, forward strand.
GCCATACAATAAATACCCAAATACATAACCTTTAGCTTTCTGAATAACCAAACCCGCCCAAATAAAACACAAGGTGATTGAAACAAAGTAAACCCAAGAGGCAAATCCAACAAAAGGAATATTCTTTGAATCAAAAACACAATACGGATCTGGAGTAAGTAAAAACCTCAAAAGCAAAAGCACATAGAAAAACACACAAAGAGTTGCCTATACTCAAGCCAACAACACCTTCAACACGCAGAAACCCAAACCAAACCGTTAAAGAATGAAACTTTCGAAAACCCGAGTGAAAGTAAGGAATCAGGCACAGGTAAACGCCAGGCAACCTGGAAAGAGCTCCGAGAATGAGCTATCAGTTGCCCCAGGAAGGGGAGAATCAGCACTTCCTCAAAGGATGTTAATGCGTGTGATTAGCTTTTCAGTGTCTAACATCAAGAAGTAGAAAAAGAAAAATGCTCGAAGAAGAGAGCAGAGGATAAAAATGTAGGTATTTTGACAAAATAAAAATGTAGGTATCGGGCCTAAGTAGAGTTATAGTAGCGGGTTTAGGGATCAAAAATTACAGATTTCAGTTGACAGATAGATGACTTGGTTCATGAAAAGAAATAGAACTAGTAGAGAAACACAACAGAGAAGAAGTGGAGTATTCAGCTCCGATGCATGAAGATGGAATAAGTCATAAAAAATCTAAAAACATTGGAGCCTTTTTCAGTAACAAAAAAACCCCAGTCGTAAGCCTCCAAAATCGAAGATGACAATAAAGGTTCAAGATCTAAACCAAAAAACTTAAGCCAAAAACCCTAGATCTGGATTCAAGACGAAGCAACCCATATATCCTATCAAAGCGAGAGAGAACAGAAATAAAAAGGAAAATAGATGATTGAGAAGTAGAGAGTGAAAGAAAGGAAGGGAAGACTCAGTTGAAGCAGAGAGATGATGAGATAACCAGTAGCTGTGCATGACACTCCAACTATTTTCTGATAATGGATTCTACCATCAAATGTGGAAACATAGAGGTGTCTGAAACTTCTTCTAGGTAAAAAGTATGTCCCAAACTTGCTGTGTTAACTAAGTGATCCACTACAAAATCAAAAGAGACTATAAATATGAGCATCTATAGCCAAAAACTAGTTTTGTTTTGTAGCAAAACAGGGATTTCTATCCTAATGCTGGTAAGAAATGTGCATATTCTATTGCCCAACCCCTTTTATATGTTTTAAAAATGTCTTTAAAACCCTAAATTGTCTTTTAATTAATTTAATAAAGATTAAATTAATTTCAACTCCTGATAAAATTGAAAAAGTATTTTTCTAAATTTTGAAAATTGTTTTCAAAGGAATATTTATTAGGAAAGGTTTTAGAATTTAATTTAATTTTTCAACAGTTGAATTATTAAATTAAATTTATGATCAAATCAATAATTAGAATTAAGAAAAGATTTTAAATAATTTCTTTCATAATTGGATTATGTTTGAAATTATAAATATAATGAGATTATATTATTTTGATGAGATT
>JAOQMQ010000196.1:6460361-6471047 GCA_027563845.1 Erythroxylum subrotundum
CATAAATAAGGAAAAGCATACTATTAAAGATTAAACCACCCAACCAATATGAAATGTCGTTTTCTTAATTTATTTTATTTTCAGAAGAAATGGACAGCAGACGCTAAAAGCTTTGATCTTCACATGGACATTTGGCAACCGGAGTGGTACACAGCTCCTGAAATAGAAAGTAACAATTACAAATCATGCCTACAAATAAGGACAGCCTTAAGCCAATCTTTTTCCTGTATCGCTCCTCGAATATGTATAGACTATAGAGTTTCAAAGGAAGAGATAAGATTTCTCTTTGACTCTGCAACCAAAACCTGTTCATTTCATTGTATTCATCTGGGTTGTCCATAACCTACATGAGGAAACTTTGCCCAAACATTGAAAAAGAAGATGGCCTTGAGACTGTTCTTGAGGTCCCCATACCTGAAGAAATGTTTGCTAGCATGGGCAGCAACGTAGCTCTGCGTTGGCAGAACATGCTAACATGGATGAAAGCTCAAACATCTGATAAATGGTCGCAGCCTGTGATAGCGGGTCGCATTAATGAGCTCAGGTTTTTGCTTTACTTGGTTGGATCTCCTCTTATCCCTCTCCAGGTTCAAGTTGGTCACGCTGTTCACAAACCTGTCAAAGATAGCTCCATTGTAAGTACTCATTCCTAAAACTTCCATCTTTCTTTAGTTCCTTATATCTCAAAATTCAGTTAGAAGAGTGAGTTCTATAGCAAAAAGACGATTATTGAACAAGTTACATCTGGAACTCGAAACATGATTGGGGGAAAACAGGCGGCAACACGCACTATCTTCAGGATCATAGATTCAGTAAGCGATTAGAACATTACTGTCAAATGTTATGATAAAAAGGGGAGGACTAGTTTTATAATCTAAGATAGATCAAAGAACTATGAATAAGATGGATCACAGACTGTGACTAATTAAAGATATTGTCACATCAATTCCAGCAAGCTTCAACAGCTAAATACATTGTGCAACAATACATAGCGGCTACGGGAGGGCAGCAAGCGATAAATGCGGTACATAGCATGTGCGTAACAGGTGAGGTAAAAATTACGGCGTCGGAGTTCCAACAAGCCGATGTGAAGATTAATGTGAAGAGCACCGAGGAAATTGGAGGATTTGTGCTTTGGCAAAAAGATCCTGACTTGTGGATTTTAGAGCTCGTTGTGTCAGGATGCAAAGTAATCTGTGGAAGCAATGGCAAGATCTCTTGGAGGCATTCCTCTAATCAACATGATCCTGCTAACAAGGGTCCTCCCAGGCCCTTACGCCGATTCTTGCAGGTAAAATGAATGTAACTGTCAGTATCAGTTGCAGCATAATCTTGTTTAAACTTTTAAGACTCAGAACTAGGTTTGGAATTATTGCCAGGGTTTGGACCCGAGGTCGACGGCAAACCTATTCCTGGATGCAACATGCATAGGTGAGAAAATAATAAGCGACCAAGATTGCTTCATATTGAAACTAGAGACGAGTCCAGCGATTAGGGAGGCACAAAGTGGTCATAATTTTGAGATAATTCACCACACGATATGGGGATACTTCAGCCAGAGATCAGGCCTACTTATCCAATTCGAGGACTCGAGGTTGCTGAGAATGAGAACAAAAGAAGGGGATGATGTGTTCTGGGAGACTAGCACAGAGTCACTAATGGAAGATTACAAGTACGTGGACGGTGTCAACATTGCACATAGCGGCAAGACAAGCGTCACTGTGTTCAGGTACGGGGAGCAGTCTGCGAATCACAAGAGGCACATGCAGGAAAAGTGGAAGATTGAGGACGTTGATTTTAACGTATGGGGCTTGACATCAGAACACTTCCTGCCTCCTCCTGACATTCAAAATTTATGACATTAAGAGATGGAATAACACAACTCTTCTCTGTGTAAATATATATGCTAAATATACCCAAGAGATACTGTTAACACATACGTTGAAGTTTCCAATTGAAAACTGATATGCTCCAAATTTTAGAGCTATTGTCATATTTGGCCTAGTTATTCATTGAAGGGTACGTGTTCAGTTCGAAATTAAATAATGGGTTGAACTTTTAATGCATAGCTACCTTCCGCTTTAAGACGCGAGAAATTGAGTTGAGATCTTCTGTCTAATTTTATAGTATTTTATTTTGTCCTATAAATTTCAATTATTTATTTATATAAGCTTCGCATAGGTCTCATATAAATAAATATAAAACTCGTATAAATAAATGATTAAGATTTATTGAACAGAATAAGGCACCGTAAAATTGAACAGAAGATATTGTCTGCTGCTACTGGACACCGAATGAACGCTGTTAACATATAACGCCACGCCCATCCTTCAAATACGACATCACTTCAGTCGGTGCATTTTCATCTGCAGAAGCGTGTGTTGACATTCTGGTTAAGTCATCGGTCGGTCGAATTGTCTTTCTATCAGATTATCAAACACTCGCCTTCCTCTTGCGCGTCTCTTAACTTCATCTCCTTCACTAAGCAACGGACTTCACAGACCTTGTTAAATGAGCAACACTTAAATCCAAAGCCAAACGGAACCGCAAAATCGAGATGAAGGATGACGATTCTCTTCCGACAACAACAAAGAAGGATCACTCCGACACAAGTCTGTTAGGGAAAAGCCGTTACAAGTTCTGGGCTTTGGCCGCCATTCTGCTTTTGGCGTTCTGGACCATGTTTACCGGAACCGTCACGCTTCGTTGGTCCGCCGGCAACCTCAACCGCCTCTCCGATGACGTCGACACGCCTATTCACGACGATCTCGACGTTCTCGTAAGTTTGCCATTTCTTATGTGTGTGTGGCAATGCATATTGATATTATTAATGTTAATGTTGATGTTGGATGTATGTGGATCTTGGGGATTGAAATTTCAGGAAATGGAAGAGCGAGAGAAGGTGGTGAAGCACATGTGGGATGTGTACACTAATAGCCATCGGATCAGACTACCTCGCTTCTGGCAGGAGGCTTTCGAGGCTGCGTACGAGGAGTTGACCAGTGATGTTACTGGAATCAGAGAGGCTGCCATTTCGGAGATTGCTAAGATGTCTGCGCGTTCCGTTGCTCTTGATCCGCCTTCTATCCAATCAACGGTGACGATCCTTTTAGGGGTTTTCATACATTTTAATGCGTTTTTTACCGTAGAGTTTGTGAAAGAACATGTCATGTCTGTCCTCATTATATCATGTCGGTGGATGGAGTGAACAGTGAAGTTTTGCTTGCCCTTTACTTTTTGCACTGCACTGAAGAAGGAATGTCTCTGAAAGCAATATCTAAATTCAAGCACTTTTGATTAAATGATGGTAAGAGGGCTTAAATTCAACGACAAATTACCTAATTTCATTTTGGTCAATTCGTTCACATATATTTATCACCTTCTTCAGCTTATTTTCGATTGCATACCTTTGTCGTTGGGATCGGTGTGCAAGCACATTTAGCTACTTTTAACTGTGTATGCATATGGGATAACCTTGAACCTTTAAATTGAAAATCTCCCCCTCTGTTATCTTACCCTCTGAACTTCTCTATATGATAGGAACTAAAAAATCCTTTGGTTCACCAGAATTCTTTTGATGTATGCATTTCTGTTTCTTCCAATCAATTTCTCACAAATAGGAGCTCTTGATGAAGTTCTTCACTGGTGCTTATCCCCTCTCCCTATTTTATGATATTCAAGATCGCCATGCATCAAGAGTAAAAACCATAAAAAGGAAAAACAACTATAGGATTATCTCGTTGAACATATTGAAAATATCTCCATGCAGCTATTTGGAGTTCTGAATTCTTGTGAATGAGTCTGAGGTCATTTTGTGTGATCAACAAGTTACTCCTGATCTTGTTTTGCCCATCTTTTTTGGCCGAGTACATTATGTAATTTGAGATGTTTCCCTGTGATCCAAAGATGATTAAAACCCATACCAAGTGTGAGTCTGTGACAAGGCACCTAATAGAAAATCTCTTGTGTCTTCCTTCATCCCTTGACTGTATTATCAGAATGGAGAGTACGCAAATGTAAGTCAAACTGCAGTCTCCACTTATTGGGACTATTATAAAAATTTAATTTATCCACCATGACTAATCTAGACCTACAACTTTCTTGGGAGTCTTGATGCACTAAAGCCTTCCTTCTAACGTGAACCCATCTTATGTTTGATCCTTAGTGCTCTTTGTTCTTGTTTAGGTCAGGTAAGGATGTATCCTTTGCTGACGCATCCTATGGCCTTTTTGTACGGTTTCATAGCGACTTAAAGGATAAGGGTTTAGGTCCCCTAGGAATATCAACTTGTCAGTTATTGAACTACCAAATGCAAATTGCTGTGTTTCTCTTTTCCTTTTTCACAAAACTCTTTATTTGCAGTTGTCAATTTGGTGTGGTCCTTCTCCGGAACACATTAGTAAGTCTCTCATCTTTTTAGTATAATTGGGTCTCACTCTGGACATCACTATTAGCAAATGAACTGTATCCTATATGAGTTTCTGATCGTCAATCCGCTATGCCTTCCCTTTTCTCCTGCTTGGGATTTTCTCTTCCTTTGGGTGGGGTTGTGGAGGTGTTTGTTGAGAATGTATACCAAGTTAAGATATCCTAGCCCTGCTTTTCAGAAATATTTCATGGCTATTGCAGGTTTGATTTGGCCATTGAATAGTCACATATCAGACCATCAAGATTCTAGTGTTAGGTGTTGTATCCATTTCTATTTGGTAAATAAAAATGGAGGATTGCATGCTTTTACCTTTCTTTGAGATTGAGTCAGAAACTTAAGACTTCTGCCGATTACAAGTGTCTGAGAATAATTCTGGCTTGTTGCTTATGTCCCTTGTTAAATTAAATGATCTGGGGCTGATTCACTTACCATTTTGTGGCCTTACATCTTCCTTGTCTTTGCTGTCAGAATTTACGAGAACTAAGAGTGAGTATGAAGCTACGAGAGAGAGGTGGAGCTGCAACCTCTTTGGGAGGGAGCGGGCAATGACATGGAGAACATCGAGAGCATGAGGCTTCATATGTTCAAAGTTTTGCTCTTGCAATTGTTCATTTGCTGCTCCTTGAACCATGAGCAGTTCAGTTGGTGAAGTTTTCAGAACAGGGATAAGCTATGTATTTAATTAGGTTTTCATTTTCCCGGAGATTTTGATACCACATTCTTGGTCTATTGCTGCATCTTTTAAACAACTTGCGGTAGATAATTCCGCGAGAAATTTTGGAGGGACTCTGTTTACGTAGTTTCAAATGAAGAGAAATTCAATCATGTTTTCCTGACTTGATTACCTTTGTAACCTCATATTATCATTAGTCAACACAATCATCACCGAATTTAGGGTGTTGGTGTCTTAGGTTTTGTTTTTGGTAGCTCGGAAATCTTTGATCTTTGTAAAATTCTTATTTCATTACGCATACTGTTGCTTGTTATCGTTGCCAACCATGGCATCTTCAACTGTGAAAAAGTGATTTTATTAGATGTCATGACTTGTGATTATCTGGTCGGTGTATATCTTTAAAACCCTTAAAACTGTTGCGATAGTTTTGTGTCAATACCTAAACATATGGTTAATGTTCGTATTTATATCAGTTTTGAAGACCCCTTGCTATGAGACATACACTGAAGTGTTAGTTTCATTAAATGGCCGCCAAAACGTTTCTCAATCCAAGCACCCCTCTCTCGCATAGTTAGTTTAATTTCACAATTCTCTCTACAGCAAATGAAGTGTCCGTACTGCTCGTCGGCGCAAGGGCGGTGCGCCACCACGAGCACAGGCCGCTCGATCACCGAATGCACATCCTGCGGCAGAGTAGTCGAAGAGCGTCAATCTCATCCTCACCACCTCTTCCACATCAGAGCTCAAGACAACCCTCTCTGTCTCGTCACCTCCGATCTCCCCGCTGTCCACCACCACGCCGACGAAGAAGATCCCTTCAAGCCCACCGGGTTCATCACCGCCTTCTCCACCTGGTCTCTGGAGCCCGCCCCTCTCTCCCTCCGGTCCTCTCTCTCCTTCTCCGGCCACCTCGCCGAGCTCGAACGAATTCTCGAGTTGGCTAATTCATCGTCGTCGAATTCGAATTCTTCGACGGTTGTAGTCGATAACCTGCGGGCTTATATGCAGATTATCGATGTGGCTTCAATTTTAGGGTTGGATTATGATATATCAGATCATGCGTTTCAGTTGTTTAGGGATTGTTGTTCTGCTACTTGTTTAAGGAATCGTAGTGTTGAGGCTCTTGCAACTGCTGCTCTTGTTCAGGCTATTAGGGAGGCTCAAGAGCCTAGAACTCTCCAGGTAAACCAATTTTCATTAGAAAACAAGACCGATGCCTCCTTGCTTCTGGATGCTGATGACAGAGTGGCCAATGTGCTCTATGGGTGTTTCTGTTTACTTTGCATTCTTTATCTTAGTTAATAACAGTAGCCCTCAAGGATCTTGGGATCTTTTTCACTTCCGCTCATAAATGGTGGCATTGTGGCACATTCTGCAAAATTTTTGAAAGATAAAAAACGTTGATGAAATACTTTTGTGGATGAATCCCCTCTGATTGTTTTGTTCTTCATTCAAGCGTTTTCTGACCCCATCCTTAAAATTCTTTGTTCCTCTTCACCTTAAGGTTATATGCTTCCCATGTCCAAACGGTACTCTCTGTCTTTCACGCTCAATGGCTATGACAGCTTATTGTTTCTCTTTATTTTGGGTTTTCTGTTTTGAGCATCTCCAAATTGAACAACTGCCTTGATAAAACAGGAAATCTCCATTGCTGCCAATGTGCCTCAGAAGGAGATAGGGAAGTACATCAAGATCCTGGGAGAAGCTTTGCAACTAAGTCAGCCCATTAATAGCAATTCTATTTCAGTTCATATGCCAAGGTTCTGTACACTCCTCCAACTGAACAAAGCTGCTCAGGTACTTACTCACGTGGCATTGCTTATAAAGTTGGACAAGCTCAATTTGTTGGGATTTTAATTGTACATTGTTTGGACAAGCTCAATTTGTTGGGATTTTAATTGTACATTGTGGCTTTCTTTCTATAAATCCTACCAATAAGTTACATGGGATGTGCATTGCACATGGGAAATAACCTCAATGTGTGGGGAATCTAATTTTACATTGTGGTTTTGTTTCTGTGAATCCTATAAATAAGCTACATGAGATGTGCATTCTAAATGGGAATTAAATCAGCTTAAAAGTTTGTCGTGCTAAATAGTGAACAGAAAATGAACCAAGTATTGCTGGGCTGTCTCCCTCTTGTACTCTTATGACGATAACTAGAACTTCTTTTCATATTGCACTTTATCAAGTATGACAATTTCTTTAACGCAACTTTCAGGAACTTGCAACTCATATCGGAGAAGTTGTTATCAACAAATGCTTCTGCACTCGCAGGAACCCCATTAGCATTTCTGCAGCTGCTATATATCTTGCTTGTCAATTAGAAGACAAACGAAAGACACAGGCAGAGATTTGTAAGGTGACCGGTCTTACCGAGGTTACTTTGCGAAAAGTGTACAAAGAACTATTGGAGAATTGGGATGATCTGCACCCATCGAATTACACTCCTGCTGTCCCTCCAGATAAAGCGTTTCCTACCACTGCAATTACATCAGGCCGTTCATCTACACTGAAAATCGATCCTGTTGAATTAGTATCATCTTCTGACAAAGATAAACAACCGGAAGCTAAATTGAATAAACCCAATGAGGCAATGGTCAGAAGCAAAGAGGATGTTGAAAATAATGGTGATTCTCGTGGGATCCCGACCACTTGGCAGACTTTTAGGCAGCCTTGGCTTCAGTTTGGAACTTCTGGAGTTATGACAGGAGAGAAAAATCAAAATGCAGCTCTAGCTGATATCAACGAATTGCAGAACCGACAAGAATTGGAAGAGAAGATGGACAAGCAGAACATGGATCGAGACCCTATGAGTAGTCTCCAAAACCAGCTCTCCAGTGTTCCAAATTCAGGGACGAGTATGGTTGCCTGGCAGTTCAGACCTGCATCTTCATCAGGTCCTCCAATTGTACAGCCACCAACTAAGCTAGCACCAGGTCACGGTCTTGGCAACCAAGATGGAGGTAAAGGTCTTAGTTGGAGTGGAGATGGTAGTTAAAAATATTAATCCATCTTGCTAAAGCATTCAACGTCTACAGCTTGAGCTATGAAATGTGGCGTCTTTGTATATATGTACTTCAGTACTTGCAATCGTTACTGTAAACTTCTGTAATATCGTATGCGTATGATCCCATGGTTGAAAAGAAATGAATTATGATTTTTAGACAGTATACTATGGAGTATGGACAATTCTTGTGTACAATGTCGATAATGCTTTTTGTTTTCCTTATTTTTTATTTTGCATTTTAAACCGTCATTCATGGCTGGGGTGTTGGGAGTGCTGGTATGGGATGATACTGGGTTAGGTTGGACTCGGAGTCAGCCCAAAATTTTTTATAAGGGTCAGGATTTAGCCTGAGGCTTGAATGAGTTTGAGGGTCACGGTCCAAGCTAGAACTTAATTGAGTTCGGATTAAGTTTGATTATTTTCTAATTTAAATTTTGGAAAAAAATGATATCATTTTTCCTTAATTTATTCAGACTTTGGACTGGATGAGGCCAAGTAGCCTGAATTTAAGCTCGGTTTGAGATTTGAAAATTAAAAAAATACAAGTTTTGATTTTAACCTAAAATTGGGTCAATTCAAGTTGTGTCCATTAACTTTAAGTTGAATTAGGACATAAATATTATTCGTAATTATAACTGAATTTGATCGAACTTCATAATAAGAGAAACGTCCAAGTTAGGCATCTTTCTATAATTATATTGTTTTAAATCAAATTCAACCTTTATGTAATTCTTTTGAACTTAGCGTCTACAATTTGATCCACTAGAAAAGTCAATTCCTTAGTCTCATTTAGTTTGATGCAACTTTTGTTTGTTTGCTACTTTTGAAAGAACAAAAGAATAAAAACGGTTGATGAGAATTTTTAAAAGGGTCTAAATCCCTACCCAACTTAATCCATTTGGCAGGAGGTGCTTACAATAACAATAATGTTTGAATAGGAATTTGTTGAAATGTGGAATTTGAGAAAGTCTAAAAGTACCTAACTTTATATTAATAGATAGATTGTTTTTTATAGATTCAAAGAAAAAAAAAGGTTTTTGAAAACGGTTCAAAAAAATAATAGTTAAATACATAAACAAATAACTGCATAAATAAAAAATAAAAAATAAAAGTAAGTAAATAAATAAACAGATAAGAAAGAAAACAAATAAGCGAATAAAACAAACAACAAATTGAAAAAGAAAGAAAATTTTGAAATAAATAAATAAAATAACTAAAGAAGCAAGTGCTATAAACAAAAGTATTAAGGGTAATTAAAAGACACAAGAATTAAAGAAAAATGTTCAAAAGGTCTATAAAAAGATAATGATCTCTCTAAGTAGGGTCATTTATCTGTATCTTAGTTTACCAAAATATTTTATTGAGTATCAAGTCCCCAGTAAGCTTTACCCGAACTATACTGTTCCTAATTACCTCCCTTCAATTCTTCCTAAGTCTTCCCCTTATTCTCTTACAGTCCTTAAGTGTAATTTTCTTACATCTTCTCACTGAGCGTTAAGATATCTCCTTTTAATATGTCTAAACTATTTAAATCTTGCCTCCCTTAATTTAACATTATCAAACTGAGAGACTGTCGCCTTTACTCTCTTTACTACATTGACTTTCTTTTTTATGATGGTAGATAAGCCTTTCTAGTACAATTATGTTTTTAATTTACAGGTTTAAAATCTCTTAAAGTTTTTGGATTGTATTAACATTTCTTTATGTATGACTATCTGTTTCTATAAGAAAATATATTGTTTTAAATCAAGATATTATATTATTCTTAAATTAATTAGATTTTTTTCTTTATATAAGTTCAATGCATTCGTTAGATATTTCTTTTAGGAATATCAAATTGCAATCTCTCGTATGAATATAATAGATATTTCATAACTATGCAGACCTCCTGAACACAATTTAAAATAACATATTATGTAAAATCACTCTTATTTTAGCTCTTTATATAAAATTCTTATAATGAAATGCATCTCCTTAAATAATGTTCTCAAACTCTTGTGCTCATATCTTTGAATTAACCTTATAGTTTCTCTTCCTCTCTCTCTCTCTCTCTCTATATATATATATACAGGAACGGATCCAGAAATTATTTTGAGTGGGGGCAAAATATTTAAAGGATTCTTATATTACTGAAAAAGATACAAATATTTGTATATTTGCTAAACAAAAAATTACATCATTGTGTTGAGCTTATTACATATAACCTATTACAATCGTTCCTTACGAGTCTTCATATTTGAATATCGCTGTAAAATTTTCTCATTGTCAATACTATTGAAGATACCTTTTTCAATATATGTGATCAAACAGTCATTCATTCACGAATCTCCCATTCGATTGCACAAGCGATTTTTCACTATCTTCATTGCAAAAAATGTTCTTTCCACCGATGCAGTAGCAATAGGAAAAATCAAAGATAATCTCACAAGTAAAAACACCAAAGAGTATACAAAATCCTTTTTTGTTTCAACTAGCTTCTTGGCAAGATCACTAATTCCATTTAATATCGAAAATTGATCATCAGATTGCATATCAACAATATAATTATCAAGTTGATCACCAAGAGTAATAAGC
>JAOQMQ010000196.1:6475799-6491958 GCA_027563845.1 Erythroxylum subrotundum
AGTATTAGGCTTATGTCATCAAGTATGTGACTTGATAGTAAAACCATAAGCATTATAATACTATTCTAAACTGTCCCCGGTCGATCGTTATTGGTGGAACAATAATAAATTAAGGCTAGTATGTGTTCTGATTGATGATCACATTTTTCTGATCATAGATATGAGTTATCAAATCAGAAACATAGATATATGTTAGAGAACATACATTGGACCGACCCACAGAGATAACACTACATGGTTTTATGTCATTAGTGATTCTCAATATGGTTTGACTTTGGTCCTCTGACCTGAAGTCATCATGGTTCCCTACATGAGGAATTCAGTGTTTGACATTAAACTAAGTTATTCTTAACCAAATAACAAGTAGTCTTATGTTGGACATTAAATGAATCATGCGGAGGGATGTGAATAACGTAGATGGGATTTGTACCTCTCTTAAATAAGAGACATATCATTTGGGCCTCTTGACAAGTATGACTGAAGAAATGCATGGCTGTACTCAAATGAATTGATGAGGAGTCATCAATGTCATTTGTTATAATCAGTCAACTTGGGGATCAAGAAACTATGATTAATCAAAGGTTGACATGTACCATGCCTTGTGAGTAATCTTAATATCGTGTTACAAAGGGACTGAGCTTATAACCATGGTTACAGGGTAAATCGGATTACCGATCCTCATTTGATTTGGGTAGTCATAATGTCTTGCTAGAGGCCACTTATGACTTGTGGGCCTTGAAGTGTGATCAAGCCCATTGCCAACATCAAATGAGCCTACTAGGTCGCACACAGAGAGTGATGTGATCTAGGCTTATTCTCTTGGGCGTAATTTATTGGGCATTGAATAAATATATTTATTGGGCTAGATTGAATTGAGTTGTCGGGCTTTTATTATATGAGATATAATATGGGCTGAAACTTATTGGGCTTCAGTAATTCCTAATAAGAATAGGGATTAGGTTTTCTTTATAAATAGAGAAACTTATGTCTCATTAGATAGGAGACGAAAAACCCTAGCCACCTAGACCTTGTGTTCGTTCTTTTTTCGAGAGAAAAATTGTGTGGCGTTCAAAAAGGTTTTAGAACGTGCTAGCACATACTAGCCGCTGCCCGGATCGTTCATCTTCGTGTGGATACCGGTAAAGGACATTCGCTCATTGCAGTGTCTACAAATCTGAAAAAGAAACAAATACCAATCCGCGTCAAGAGGTAATTTCGTAAGTGTTATAATTTCAGTTATACTTCTTGTTGTATAGTATGGTCCATTCCGCTGCGTATTGTGAATATCCGGGCTATAGGCGATCCAACATCAATAACTCTAATGCTATATTATGATATTACTATTTTATCCTTTTATAAATCAAAATTACTTATTTACCTTTTCTAATATATTTTAATTTAAAATACACATATGGCAAGTGGATGACCACAAATGACTACCACTAGTCAACTATATAGTCAATCTTATTTGGAATCATATTGAAACTAACTAAGGAATGGAAAATAAGCCTAGGCAATGCTCGATTCAACTCAACCTAACTCGAAATCAACAAACTTGACCCACATTGATTAGACTACAAGTTAGAATTAAACTTTTTTGAGTTTTAGGTTTCAAAATGGGCTTATACTTATGCTCCATAGTCTGACTAGCTCAAAACCCTATCATATATATATATATATATATATACACTTGAAATCCTTCTTGTCTTCTCTCATCCTCTGTTTTCATTTGCTTATTCTTTGTTTTTGGCCACTTTCAGTTTTGTCCATTTGTGCATATAATGAAACTACACTTAAAATTTGAAAATGTTTATGCGTTCTTTTCTCACCTCTCTAAAAGCATTTTTTTCTCACCTCTCTGTTTATGTTCTCTGCCACTTAAAAAGTTTTCTCCATTCCTTTTGTTACACAGTTTCTTTTTCCCTCTCTATCCTGTGAAGCATCTCACAAAAGAACTTTGGGTGACTTGCTTTTGTTTTTTTATGTTTACTAGTTTTATTATCTAGATTCTTGAGCATAGAATAAATGAAGAATAAATGTTTAGCTAGCTTGCTTTCGTTGCCTAAGTAGTGCCCCACTTGAGCAGTTAGATCTTCAATAAAGTTTAGGTCGAGTCTTGAGTTGGAAGGTTTTGAGCTAGTTTTGGATCGTACAAAATTCGATCGGGACTAAGTTCAAGCACATGAGCCAAGTCCAATCAAATTTTGGACTAGAATTTGGCCATACCCTAAAAGGGTCAGATTAGGCTGGGCCAACAACGAACTCAACCTTACCCATCCTATTACCATCCCTACGCTTATATACAACTAAAGATGACACAGTTCATTGCCTTTTAAGAGTAAGATAATAATTAATAATTCCTTAACACATGACATAATGTTAGAAAACTAACTGTGATTGAATCATGAGTGTACTAAAAAAAATAAAATCTTACAATTTCCTGATCGGATTTCTTTAATTGAATAACTTGAAAAATATTAATCATAAGTAAGCGATAAAATCATACTTAATTTAGATTCCTACAAAAATTTGTTCTTAAGCTATCAACCATAAGATGTCAAGTATCCAGCTTCTAACGGTATCTACAGAGTAAAGACAGAAAACTTAATATTTGAGAGGAAAATGCAAGAGTGCAAGCTCTTTTATGCCTTTTTTTATTTATAGAAAAAGATATTAGAGTTTGTTTATTATTAAAATTAAAATTTTTAATTATAATTAAAATCTAAGTCTAACTCTAACTTAATTTTAATAAGATTAAATATCTCATCTTTGCTTGCTAAAGTTTTTAAACTTTCCAATTAAGTCCAACTTAATTTAAATTGATTTGTCTCTTTTTAATTGTTATTTTTTATGGGACGTATCTTGTTCCTAATATATTAGTAATGATTATAAATTAGAATTAGAATTAGAATTAGAATTAAATAAATTAAAACTCCTTTTAATTGTCTTTAATTATCCAATTAAGCAATTTATAATCATAGATCAAGATTGATATCTATAAACATATCATAACTATCTAAATATTAGAAATGTCAAATTGGTTTGACTCAACCTATGTATGCATGGTTATAATATATAATTTAATCTTTTAATGTTCTAATTGGACATAGATTATGGAATTAGTGTCTACTCTATGTAAATCCAATCATATCCATTTTTACTAATCAGTAATTGATTTATAATTGATATTTGCCTTTTCAAATCTCAATTCATTGTGACTGGAGGTTCCTTAAATCACTACTAATCAAGAACATTGAGATATTCTTTCTAATTACTTTAAAGTGACAAATCTTTTATTGACTTATTTAACTATCTTCATATGATGCATACTATATATCAATGATTTTAAAACTGGACCAGACTGGTCGGTTCAACCGGAATAAACACAAACTGACCTGATTCTAATTTGGTTTGTGTTTATAACGTTTAGGAGAAAAAATTGGGTATTTAAAAGTTTGCTTCTTTTGTGGTATCATGTGATATGGAAAACGCTCTTAACTCCACTCGTACGGACGTACATGCTGCTAAGAAAGAAAGGATACGAGAGAGGGACGAAGACCCCCCTCCTCCTACTCCGGCTCCGCCGATCAATCCATTGAGCTACAGTGTAGTGGTTTTCAGTACCTCCGACACTGGCTCCGACGATAAGGATCTGGAATGGCCGGAGGATGATTTCATTGAATTGGAGGAAGGGGATATAGCGATCATTCAAGGCATATACGGCCTAGGCCTTGAACTGTTGAATACTTTTAAAGGCAAACTTGATAAAGCTTGGGCTAATGCTGTGATCATACTGGGCAGAAAGCTCAGTTTTAACATGCTCAAAACACGACTCATTGCCTTATGTAAACCAAAAGGGCCGCTGAAATTGGTTGATCTGGAAAATGAATTTTACCTTGTTAATTTTAAGGAAGCAGACGACTACATACGCACCTCACCCAAGGGCCGTGGATAATCGCCGGTCAAGCTCTCTCCGTCCAACCGTGGTATCCATCCTTCAGACCTTCCTCTGGTAAAATCACCCATGTGGTGGCATGGGTGAGATTCCCCGAACTCTCTGTGACGTGATACCACCCTTCAATACTCACTGCTTTAGGCAATTTGGGAGGGAGAACTGTTAAAATCGGCAGCAACACCCAACTCACTCACCGTGGAAAGTTTGCTCGAGTAGCGGTGGACCTAGATCTCTGCTCTCCACTTCGGGCATTCGTCGAACTGGATGGGGAACCAATTAAAGTTGCTTATGAGGGCCTCCCTCCCATCTGCTTCACTTGCGGTTTGGTCGGCCATGGCACGGAGACCTGTCTTTCACGGCCCCTCGTTCCACCCAAACCAGGGACCCCCACGGATGACCCAACGCCACCTGCTTCGGCTTCCAGTAGCATTGAAGCTCCTATCGGAGACGCCCCCAACTTGCACTTCGGACCTTGGATACAGGTCCAAAGATGATAGTGTCGTTCACCGACTGTTCTCAAATCGCGCCGCCACGAGACTGACCCCGCCTCCTGCCACGAGGGCCTCTCGGGGTCACGCTACACAGCTCTGGATGGATTAGAGCCATTAGACACTCCAACGACTCCCTCTGGCTCGATGGTGCCAACGCCCCATCACCCTCCCAACGGCTCCCTGGTTAGAAACAAAGGGAAAAAAATCCCTCACTCAGTAGACCACCGCCCCTCAACGCACAGGCCGTGCGTCGATTAACCTAGCGAAAATGTCCCCTCCCCCACGCACCCAGACGACGCCGTTTAGCTCCACCCAGGCCACTCCACGCACGACCTAGCCCTCCCAGGCTCCCTCGCTAGGCCCGCTTGATCCATGCCCTGCATAGTCTCCATCCCAAGTTGAGCTGAGCTCTTCCCCCGTCGTGGGCGCATCCACCATCTCTCCTCCCTCCAGCCCCTCTCTAGCCCATACGACCATTACGATCCCTACACATACTGAAATTATAATCCATGACCTGACTATTCAGTTACCCCCACAAGTGGACTTGGGCTATCGGGATATGGATGCCGAGCCCACTGGTACCGATAGTCCAGAGGACTTGTCTGGTTCCCAACAAACCCATTTGTTTCCCCCATTGCATCCTCCGGACCTGGGACTTGATCCCCCCCAGGCCCTGGGTCACAACTCGATTCCGATACGCAGATGGAGGAAACTACACAGCTTCCCTCGGCTAGCCAGGATCTGGCGCAATCCGCTATTGCTGTCCCCTCTCGGGTGGACTAGATGGGTCCCTTCGTCCCTCTTTTTATGATTAATATGTCTATTTTAATCTGGAACTATCAAGGGGCTGGAGATCGAACCTTCAAGCTGATTGTCAAAAATTACATCCGTATGTATCATCCGATTCTTGTCGTTCTTGTGGAACCCAGGATCAGTGGACCCCGGGCTCTAAAGGTCGTTAGAAGCCTGGGCTTTGCCTAGTCATTCCGGGTGGAAGCTGAAGGGTTCTCCGGGGGTATCTGGCTCCTATGGACAGTTGATATTGAGGTCCAGATTTTGCTAGCCCATCGCCAATTTGTCCACGCTACCATTATTTGGGATCAACTGGTTTTTGACTTTACGACTATCTATGCTAGCCCTACCTACTCGCTCCAAAAATATCTCTGGCATTATTTACGTCATATTGCTAGGATTACTCACAACCCTTGGCTTATAGGGGGCGACTTCAACGCCAAACTGGAAAGTCGCGACAAACGTGGGGGTTCCAGTTCCTAACTTATTGTCAACTCGCACTTCCAAGATTGCGTGTACAATTGTAACCTTTCGGACCTCGGGTTTTTTGGACCCAGGTTCACTTAGCAGCGAGGCCAAATATCAGCCAGACTTGACAAAGCTTTTTGTTCGAACTCTTGGCTCAATTTGTTCCCCAATTCTATCGTCAGACATCTTCCCTTCCTGAAGTCGGATCATCGGCCTATTCTTATCACTCTTCACCATCAATTGCCCACCGCTCTGTCCGTTCGATCCTTTCATTTTCAGACTGCCTGGCTTACCCATCCTGGCTTCAATCAATTTGTGCCGGACAATTGGACCCCGCCTAGTCAGGATTTCAGTGGAGCACTCCACCGATTCTCTGCACATCTTCAGTCCTGGAACACTACCACCGGAAGAAGCGTCTCATGGCAAGACTCGAAGGCATTCAACAACGTCTGGACGATTTTGCCTCGAGCTCTCTGCAGGCTCTGGAGGAGGAGCTTCGTCTCGAATTGGAGCAGGTTCTGTACCAAGAAGAACTTTACTGGCATCAGCGCTCTAGGAGTCAATGGTTACTGCAAGGAGACCGTAACACCACATATTTTCATGCGCTCACGAGATCCAGACGCCGTCAAGGGAGGGTTACTTCCATCAAATATGAGACGGGGACAGTTATATCCGATCCTGCGGCTCTCAAAGAGTTAGCGCAACATTACATCGAGAACCTCTATCAAGCCGAACTCCTACAGCCCCCTTCCTAGGCCATTCGTGGTCATTTCCCCCCTTGTCTCAGCAAACCAGAGAGGAGCTGTGCCGGCCTCTTCGACCTGACGAAGTCAAGAATGCATTTTTCAATATGGCCCCTAACAAGGCTCCCGGGTTGGACGGGTTCACATCTCTCTCCTACCAGTCCCAATGGGATACAGTCGGTCCCTCGGTGACTACTTTTCTTCACAGAATTTTTCGCCACGAGGTTTGGGAAGCGGATCTGAATCGCACCATTATGGTTCTTATTCCTAAGGCTCCGTCTCCCACCTCTATTATTCGGTTTCGCCCCATCGCCTTATGCTGGTGCTTTATAAAGCCATTACTAAGCTCATCGTGCGTCTACTTAAACCTTACCTAGATGCGCTGGTCGCCCCCACCCAATGCAGTTTTGTTCCTGGGCGCCTGATTACGAATAATATCATTATCACCCAGGAAGTTATCCATACCATGCAGCGGAAATCTGGTCGCAAAGGACTTATGGCGCTTAAGGTGGATATGGAGAAAGCGTACGATAGGCTATCTTGGGCGTTCCTTCAAGATACACTTATTAACGTCGGGATCCCGGCTTCGTTGATCAGGCTCATTATAAAGTGTGTCTCCAGTGTCTCTCTCCAAGTTCAATGGAATGGAGAACTCAGTGATGCATTTACTATCTCCCGAGGCATTCGCCAAGGTGACCCCCTATCTCCGTACCTCTTTGTTCTGTGTATGGAATGCCTCGGCCACGCCATCTCGCGCGAGGTTTCCCGCGGCCGCTGGCTTCCTATTCGCCTAAGCAGGCAGGGGCCACCCCTGTCTCACTTATTCTTTGCTGACGATCTCATTCTTTTTTTCGAAGCCTCTATTGACCAGGTGACCGTCGTTTGGGACGTCTTACAACATTTTTGTGTCATTTCGGGACAATGCATCAGTCACGCCAAATCTCGATGCTTTTTCTCCAAAAATGTCCCTCCTCAGATGACGCATTGCTTAAACAGCTACCTCGGCTTTCACCAGACTAACGACCTCGGCCGTTACCTGGGCGTCCCTCTCCTGCACGACAGAATTAGCCGGAGAACTTGCCAACATATTCTTGACAAGGTGCAACAACAGCTGGCTGGCTGTTCGGTCAACATGTTGTCCTTGGCTGGCCGCGTCACTTTAGCCCAATCTGTCATTGCGGCGCTTCCTCTCTATACTATGTAAACGGTTCGTTTACCCCGCAGGCTCTATGACGAGCTGTAAAGGTTAATGCGCCAGTTTATCTGGAGTTCCTCTCATAGGTCAAAGCGGATGCACCTGATCAATTGGGAGGACGTCTGCCAGCTCAAAGACATGGGCGGTCTCGGCCTTCAGACAATTCGCGAGACCAACGATGCTTTTCTCACGAAGCTAGGATGGACGTTGCTTACGAAGCCTCATTTGTTATGGGTCCAAGTCCTTGCCGTCAAGTATCATGTCGATGTCACCTGTCTCCCCTCCTCGCTTGACACCACTGGCGGTTCTATGATCTGGAGGAGTATCAAGGCTACATGGCACTATGTTTTACAAGGCCTACAATGGATGATTGGTGATGGTTGTAGGATTCGGTTCTGGGTTGACTCGTGACTTTCGAGCATCAAGCCCCTCAATTCCCACGCTCTATCCTCGATCCCCGATTCCATCTATCACCTCAGCATTAGTCACTTTGTCGACTCAGATGGAAACTGGCTTTGGACCGAGATACAACCCTACCTCCCGCCTTCTATTTGCCAGTTGATTGTCGGCATGTTTCCCCCCAACCCCGAC
This sequence comes from Erythroxylum subrotundum, assembly GCA_027563845.1. NCBI lineage: Eukaryota > Viridiplantae > Streptophyta > Magnoliopsida > Malpighiales > Erythroxylaceae > Erythroxylum > Erythroxylum subrotundum. Next base: position 6,484,035 of record JAOQMQ010000196.1, read on the forward strand.
TTCGGCCCAGACCAGTTGATTTGGGGAAGATCTGACGATGGGTTCTTCTCTGTTGCTTCTGCGTATAACATGAGCGTCGACCATGACATTACCGAGGCCCATGATATTTGGAAGGTACTATGGAAGTGGTCGGGCCCACCCTGCATCTGTTCCTTCCTCTGGCTCTTAGATCATGATCAGCTACTCACGAACTACCATCGTGTTCGTACGCACTGTACTTCGGATGGCGCTTGCTATCATTGTAGCCTCGAGGAATTCTCGCTGCATGTTGTGCGTGACTGTGATAAAGCTCGCTAAGTTTGGTGCACATTCCCTCCACCCCTCATCCCCGATGAGTTTTTCACCATGCCGCTCAGGGACTGGCTCCTCCACAATCTCCAACTTCGCTTGCGACTCCGCGGTCAAGCTTGGTCGATCCTATTTGGCATTACCTGTTGGTTCCTCTGGCAATAGAGGAATCTCACCCTTTTTGATAGTCAATTTACTTGGCCGTCCTCACCTTTCTCCCTTATTTTGTCTTATGCAGATCAGGTTCCCTCCTCCACTGGATGGCATACTCGCGTGGGGTTTGCTGGACTTAGCTTGCGACAGGAGCAACTCATAGGATGGAGCAAACCTCCCCCTGGTTGGATCAAGCTTAATACTGATGGAGCCTGCAAATAGTCCTCGTCTTCGGTCACTACCGGCGGACTTCTGCGGGATAGTGCTGGCCAATGGCTCGGGGGCTTCGCTCAGAATCTTGGATGGTGCTCTTCGATGACAGCGAAACTCTGGGGGGTCTTTATCGGGCTTACCTTAGCGTGGGATCTGGGCTTTCGACGTATAGAACTGGAGGTGGATTCTAAGGCGGTGTTCGATGTCCTCTCTTCTTCAGACCGCCGATCCAGGACTCTTAATCCCATTGTTCGGAGCATTCATCTGCTGCTTACTAGGCATTGGACTTTTGTTCATCGACATGTGTATTGAGAGAGCAACAGATGTGTTGACTGGCTTGCTAATTATGCCGGGCAGTTGACTGATGCCGTTACTTATTTTGCTGCCACACTCATCGGGTGCCACACGATCCTTATAGAGGATTTATCGGGAGTTTGTTTTGCCAATTTTGTTAGGTAGTTTATACTAGCTGCTTTCCCTTTTATCAAAAAAAAAAAAAAAGAAAGAGTTTGAGCAAGTAGGACCCAACACAAGCATTAAATTGTCTTCCTCTCTACAAAGTCATTGCACACCAACCCATATATGTACCTCCTTGTGCAATCTTTAATTTTGAGAGAAGGCACCATTGTTGTGGGAAATTGAGATTTTTAACAGGTGTACTTCATAAATCTTTTGATTTTTTAATGATTTTTTTTGGAGGGAATGATTTTTCTTTTTAATTATTTTACATAATTTAACTAATAAATTATATTTTCTATATATCTTTTTTATATTTTAATTAAAAATTTATTTTAAATTATTATTGTTAAAAGTAAATTGCTATTTTTATCCTTGAAAATACTAAATTTATTTATTCTCACTAATAAATTATATTTGTCAAAACTTAAGTTCATTATTTATCTTCTTATACATTAATTGAAAATTTTTAAATTATTATTGTTAAAAACTAATTATTATTTTTATCATAAATTTGTTTGGTAAATTGAATTATCAATTAGTATATATAAGTAATTTTGTTTAAGATAATTTAAGAATTGTTGAAAATAATATTTAAACTATAAAGAAGTTTGTTTAAAGTATAATAAAAAAGAAGTTAGAATAAAGTTACAATCTATTGATTTTCTTTAAACATACTTAAACTTTATACGAGTCTTTAAATAAATAATAATTAATACATAAAGAATGATCTTATTTAATTATTTCACAAAATCTACAACCAAACCATTGGTTATAATGTATATACTAACGCATGAAACTCCTAGGCAACAAACGAGACGGTGAATATGATAATTACTTGTCACTTACTTTCAGCTTTAGATTAGTTATTTCAAATCCAGATTGTTCATATGACTCTTGAGCCATCCTTGCACTAGCATTCTTAGATCAGTTAGTTCAACACTAAATTGTTCATAGAATGATAGGTGTTCAACTTCTGAAAAGGGGAAAGTTACCCTTTTTGTATAACCTTGATGTGCATAAGTTATATATGAAGATGTTAGGATCATATAACCATACATGGACCTTTTTACTCATATGTTTTTTTTAAATTAAATGAAATTATATTAATGACTATTCCAAAGGCTTCAAAGGGAGATATTATAGAATCCAACATACAGGAATACTTAAACTTTAACTAAAGCCAAGCTCAGAGCCAAACAAGTGAAAGGAAAAACCAACTCTATACCTAGACAAGGAGGGTAATTCAAGCTTCTTACTCAGAAGCACTAGAGTTTCCTTGTGCTGAAACCAATTACTGGCTATTCCTTACAGTGTGCTAGCCTCCACATATAAACCTTGGAGACTGTTAGCATCTCTCTAATCTAAATGATTTTGTTTATGAAAACATATTTCCCTGTCTTCTGTGAAATTTGTTGTTCCTTTTATCTTCACAAAGCATAAATATTACAGGTAAAGGATCTTATGAGGGAAATGGAGTCTTTACCCAATCAAGCAGCTCATATTAATAGCCCATTCATTCACTTCTTGTTATCCCTTCACCTAGTACGTTACATGAAGTAGCTGCAGAATTCTAGACCAGAGATCTTGAGAGAAAGAACATAACAAGTAAGGCATGGACTCATGCATTAAATGGCAGAACAAACAAAGCTTGTATGCAAAAGCATTCAATCTATCCATGATTTTCAGTATAAGTTTATTGCTAACCATGAGATAAAAGGATGCTTTAGGGACTAAAGAACTCTTCCAAACCAAATCCACCACAACAACCCTATAAATTTCTAAGCACGACTTATTAGTGAAGATGTTAGAATTATGTCACATCCAAATTGTTCTATAAGAGCTGTCAAGGTTTGGATTATAGCTTGATAAATTCGCCACAATGGCAGATAAGCCCCTTGAATTGCAAGATACTCGCATGCTTCCTCTCCTCAGCGTGATCATACCGCACATCTCTTCCCATACCCATAATTGCTAATCATAGTTATAAGAAGAGTTGTGGACTTCATCCTATCTCATCCATAAATTTCCTCATGAAACTAATTTAGTCATCAGAATATTTACACTAAAGACACCTCCGGCGTTATTATACAGGTCTCCAAGGAGTCAAGGAGGAGGGTTCCACTGAGGAGCTAATTCAAATTTGTGAAATATATAATAAGCGACTGCAGGTTGGAAAACATGGATAATGTTTAGAAGGCTAGGCATGGAAGACAAAGATGGATTCTATACTATTTTGATCTCCATATATGGAATTTTAGGGACAGACTATTTCCTAATGGATGCCATTTTTGGCTATTTGACGACAAACATCAATGGCGGAGATGTATGACTGTTGCCGAAGTCTAACAATTTCTTGGAGGGAGTAAATTAGAGGCGCCCATTTATCCAAGTAAATCAAAAATGCACAGCCATGAAATGGTAAAAACAATAACAAACTTAGTCTAAACAAGGATACAAGCCAAGAGGTGGAGAGAGTCCTCCATTGTAGGAGGTCACAAGGAATGGACACGTCTCTTACCGTGGCATGGAAATGATTATCCTTCTCTTTCCACCGAGATCCCTTCCTTCATTCTCTTTCAGGTACATCACCCTTTAACGTTCTCTCAGCGTTGTCACCCATTACTTGCGTACCAAAAATTATACTGACGACACTACGGGATTAAGCAATAATAGACAATGATAGAGAGTTCAGGAATTTGTCCTTAGGACCATTGATGTCTTTTCGAAGACACGAAGGTGCTTGGAAAAAACTGTGTTATAATTTTGTTGTATTAGCAACAAAAAGTAAAACATGGTGATGTTTCTTGTATACGTTGTATTTCCTTTGATCAAACCTAAGTCAGATAGGACTTTTTCAGTGACTTTGGTTTTTGCTTCTCTTATTTTCAGGATCCTAAGATTTTGAGACAAGCAGTTCGGCGAAAGGTGGAGCTTCTGGCGGGTTTTCAACGTGTGTCTCCACACGAATAACATCCCTTTTTTTTCCTGGAAGCTGTTCATTGTATAGGTCAAAAACATGTCTGGAGCAACGTCTCCGGATTCAGGATCTCCACCTTCACCAACTGCACAATCACCATCAGATTCATCATCACAACCAGTAGATTCTCCATCCCCTCAGAGTTCCAATTCTCCTCCCTCACCACCAACTGAATCAAGTCCTCCAACAACATTTGCTCCGAAATCACCTCCACCTCCACCTCCGCCTCCAACTTCTTCTTCTTCTTCTTCACCACCAGCACCATCTTCTGATAAAAATGGTGGTTCCGGTCGATCATCACCCAAATCATCTTCATCAGATTCTACTCCAAGAAATTCATCGTCAAAATCATCAGAAACCAGTGGCCCATCTAGTGATCAAAAAGTTATAATTGGAGTTGTAGTTGGAGTTGGAGTGTTGCTAATCGTTATGGTCATCATTTGTGCGATATGTTGCAGGAAAAAGAGAAGAAAGAAGGAGATAATACCTTACTACGCAGAATATCCTCCCAAAAGTAGGAAATCTAATAGAAAATTCTTTAGTTGAGACGAAATACAAAATTCTTAGTAACATGTTTAAAACTTTGCATTTGTCCTGCTTAGAGTATGAACTATCGTTTTCAAGATGGATTTACGTCTATCTAATGTTATGGTTCATCGCAGGTAGGCAGAAATATTACAACTCGACGAAGACCGATTGGAACAATAGTCCCGCACCTCCTGCAGATCATGTTTTCAAGATTCCACCAGCATCGCCAAGTCCTGGCTGGAAAGGATCTCCAAATCCAGCTCCAGGTGTGATGAGTGGTGGCGATACGAATACCACCCACTCAGGGCTGTCGCATCCGCCCTTGCCACCTCCATCACCAAACATAGCTCTGGGCTTTAACCAAAGCATGTTTTCGTACGAGCAGCTAGCTCTAGCTACAGATGGATTCTCAGACGCCAATGTGCTGGGTCAAGGTGGGTTTGGATATGTGCATAAAGGTGTGTTGCCTAATGGAAAAGAGGTGGCAGTAAAGAGCCTAAAGTCAGGGAGTGGACAGGGAGAGCGAGAATTCCAGGCAGAAGTTGAGATCATTAGCCGTGTCCATCATCGGCATCTTGTGTCCCTTGAGGGCTACTGTATCGCTTCAGGGCAGCGAATGCTAGTCTACGAGTTTGTTCCAAATAAGACACTGGAATATCATCTTCATGGTAATACTTTCAGTTCTCCATTTGATGTTGTCTTTGCTGCAGGGGAGAGTATGCCGTCAACCTTACAAGCTGGAGATTTCATTCTAGTTTTTTTTAGTAAATAATAGGTTTAGTTACTAGAGTAGGACGACACATTCAAATAAAATCTGAAATATGGAAAATGCAGGAAAGGATCTTCCAGTCATGGATTGGCCAACCAGGCTCCGTATTGCATTGGGTTCTGCCAAGGGGCTTGCTTATCTTCATGAAGATTGTGAGTTACCCTCTATCTCTCTATAGTCTACAGACAACTGCAGACATATAAAAATGACTCACATAGTTTCGTACTGAACAGGCCATCCTCGGATAATACATCGTGACATCAAGTCTGCTAATATTCTACTTGACTTCAACTTTGAGGCCATGGTCAGTGTTTTAAGCTAACTCTCTCTCATTCACATGTCTTTAGATAACCTAAAACATCTACTTTACCTTTCTTTATGTTTCCAAGCTGCTTCCTATTTTCAGGTCGCTGATTTTGGATTGGCAAAGCTGTCTTCTGACAATTACACTCATGTGTCTACCCGTGTAATGGGTACATTTGGGTAAGTGTAACAGCTCACCAGTTTCTGTGATTACTTATATCATACAATAGTTGATTGACACAGAAGAATTCAGGATTTTTTGCAAAAGAAGAAAAAATAAAAAAGAGATTATAACAAGAAGAGCCATGTAACACTTTACCTCCAGAAAGAAAAGAAATTGAAACGAATTCTCTGAACTAACCAAAGTCTTGACACTGGCATAGGTACTTGGCTCCCGAGTATGCATCAAGTGGCAAGCTGACAGATAAATCTGACGTTTTCTCATTCGGAGTCATGCTGTTGGAAATCATAACTGGGAAGAGACCTGTTGATGCTAATAACGCAATGGACGACGGCTTGGTTGATTGGGTAAGTGTGTCGCACCCTCCAATTCTTTCCCTTGTCGATAAACGTACAAATTTTAACAATTGTGGCATGTACTGAGCAGGCTCGACCCTTTCTTACACGTGCCTTAGATGAAGGCATCTATAACGGACTGGTGGATTTTCGCCTGGAGAACGACTTCGATCGTCAGGAGATGCAACGCATGGTAGCTTGTGCTGCTGCTAGCATTCGCCATTCTGCCAGGAAGCGCCCGAAAATGAGACAGGCAAGCCGATAACTTGAAATTTTCAGTATATCAGAAAGCTATCAAGATTTATATTATATGATGCATGACAATTACCACGCAAAACAGATTGTACGTGCACTTGAAGGAGACGTATCACTGGATGACTTAAGTGACGGTAAAAGGCCAGGTCAGAGCTCAATGTTCGGCATCTCAGCTTCAAGCCCAGAGTATGATCAAGATTCATATAATGCCGACATGAAAAAGTTCAGACAAATTGCTTTCTCAAGCCAGGAATTTGGAGACAGCGATCATGGAGCTTCAAGCACTGACTCCAGAGATTTTTCCCCGTTGGCGGTCCAAAAACACAATCCTTGAGGAGTCCAGACTTCAACTATTGAGAACACGCATCAGAGCTTGAACGCCAAAACCTACGAACCAATTTCGGGTAATCAAGAACAGCAGATTTACACATTAGCAGTGGCATAGTCAAAATCGTTTTACGCTTGATTTAATACTTCCAATTTGATTGAAGGGCTAAGTTTAGACTTGGAATTTATTTTTTCTTTTGCCTCGATTTTTCCTTTGAACATGTACTTGTCACCCAGCAGTAATGCTCTGAATCTTTTACTAATTTGATTTACCTTCTTTTACCATCTAAGATTCTGCTTCTGAATCATATTAATTACCTTCTTTTAACGGGACAATTCCAGTGTAATTCGATAACAAACAACTTGGATGGTGTGATTGAAACAGTACTTGTTGATCATGTTAGGATAATGACTCTTTTGTTATTAATTTGTAAATTAGTTTTTGTGTTCTTGTCTGCATTTTAGTTAACATTTTATCATAGCTCTTAACACAACTCGATCTATACTTAATGTTATAACCATACTTATCATATACGAAGTTGTAAACTATATATTGTAGCCGTCTTCTCATGTAATGTATAAGAGATATTTTTACTCTAATTAACGTTTTGTAGCATTAATCATGGCAACAACAAAAAATCGTTCCTATTCAAATATGAACGATATCAGTTCCTACCACAAATTACATATTTGTTATCTAACTAAACACTAAAATTACCTTGTTCGGAAAACTCAATTTGTTCCTCTTTCAAACAATTAAAATATGAATAGTTTTATTGATGACACATCAATTCCACCTCAAACCATTCTTCTTTCATTAAATGATACAAATATCACAATCCTAAATTCGGCTTACACTACAGCAAGGTAATCATTTGGTTACGTTTTACAAATCTTAGCTAAAGTAACCATTTGACAATGATTAGAAAATTGTTGCCAGAGGCTTAGCAACGCTTTCGAAAAATCAACGCTAAAGAGTTAGCCTTTGGTAACGCTTTTGTAATTAAATTTAGCGACCATTTTCAAAATCATTATTAAATCATTATATTAAAGGTTTATTTTCATGTAGCGACGATTTTCAAATCATTATTAAAGGTTTATTTTCATGTAGATTGCTTTGGTGACGGCCGACCCTT
>JAOQMQ010000196.1:6498943-6524308 GCA_027563845.1 Erythroxylum subrotundum
TTAGGATATATTGTATATATCCTTTATTTAGTTTTGACATTTTAATTGGACATATAATATGTTGGTAAATTGAAATCGTTACTGCCAGATTTGCGGGTTTTATGGATTGGTGAAATTAATTGGATGATGATAGCTAACCAATAATCCTTGTTTGACTTCGATTCAAAAAGCTATTTTGGTGAATTACGTTGATGTGTGGTTGAAGGGCATTAATGAACTTTTCATATATTTCCATCGTTGGGGTTTACTTGTTATTTGTTGGAGTTTTGGGATTGAAAGGAAATTTTCAACACCGAAAAAGATTGGATCTTGAGCTTATCAATGTCTTGGGCAGGCCCAGAAGATATCTACTTCTCTACGTTCTTTGCTAGTTATCTTAGTATGGGGATTCATTGAGCATGTCTCTAGCTTTGAAGTTGATCTACGTCTCTTATTAGCAGTTGCGTGTGTGAATCTCTTGTGCGGTAAAGTAGCTGCAGTTGTGTGCATTTGAGGCAACTGAAGTAAGGTGTGTGTGTGTCACAGATGTGGGATGTGTTCAGTAACTAGGTGAAGTACGTGTGTGAGACGGGTGTGAGTAAACAACAGTGCAATGCGTTGGTGAGCAAGTTTTTAGTTATTCTATGATACATAGACTGCATGCGTGAGACAGATTTGAGGATACTTAGTTGATTAACAAAATAGTGATTGTGTCTGTGCGTGGATTAGTGAAGATTGCAAAACACCGTGGGTTTGGAAAAATGGATTTTTACTGGGAGTATAGTACATGTCTTTATTTGATGGCAGATGGCGTTGAATACATATGGAGCTTTTGGGATTATGACTTTGAAACTTGCTCTTCTGGGTTTGTGAGTGAAATATACATGGTGCGTCTAGTGTCCCATATGGTTTAATTGGAGTTGTTGAAGCTGCACTTCCAGATCTATTTCAATGGAGCGGAACTCATCGGGAAGTTGTTCTTTTCTATGTCATGTGTATTTAGTTTTTGTTCTTTATTATTTTAATCACTTTAGTTATTTGTTCATTGTTCTTTCGTTAAAAGATTGATTGAGAAAATCCTCTGTCAAGGTTAGTACGAGGTGGTTGTATATTGGGTGTGAAATTCTTTCACGGGAAGTGAGGCTGAGAGATAGTGTCAAGGGTTGAGTGGTGTCTGCTCAGTAAAGCCTTGGGTAAACCTATTGTACTTCGATGAAAGTTATTAATCTGGGTGAGGACCCCGCAGATGTAGACAGAGTGTGCCGAACTGCGTTATCAAATTTTCAGTGTTGATTTATTTTTGGGTCTTTTAATTTTTTTGATTTTTTTATTTGCTAGAAACGAATCGGAAAGTTTGCGAAACAACTATCCTCTTCTATTTTTCACTACATTACGTACTGGCATATCTGTGCCCTAACTCTTATAAGATTCCTACTTTTCTCGTTTACATTCCATCGTTTTAGTTGTGACTTTATCTAACTTCGACTTGCTGTTATCCTTTGTCAATCTCAAATCTTAACACTTTTAACTCAATATCCTGCTTCTTTTTACTTGTCTTTATGTTAATATAGGAGATTTGCAGCTTCAAAAGTTTTGACTCTATGATATTAAATGTAGAGCTGCTTAAGATGTTACTGTGATTTATTCATACCTCAGGCTTGCACTTCCTCTAAATGATATTAAACATTGTAAACTAAGAACTGGCACAAAACACTCATAATTCCAACATAACACTGTAAGCGAGCACATCAAACATGTTCAAAACTTGAATAGTTTGGAATGTAGTTGTACTTATAGAACATACCCCTTGATAAAGTACATACTTACGAGTCACACTATGATAGCAAAACAATGTGAATGACCACAAGTTTACAAAACTTTGCATTTACTATATAGTTTGTCTTTGTTGCAAACGTGATTAGCTTTATGATTAAAGCATGGTGTTTTTATGAAAGCAGAATTTTAGGTGTGCACCTTGGCTTCAATATATGCATTAGATATAATGGTCATCTATAGTGGTCCTTTGGCTTAACTTACACACCATTACGGCATTCCCTTATTGCATCAGGAAAATTTAAGTAGTATAATAAATTATTCGTATATGATATCTTGTATTAATATATTCATACAATAATATTGTGATAGGATTAAAACAAATATGGGTGGAAATAACATATATGTAGCTTTCGTTGCTCATGTACTTGGTATATATTTGATGTGGAAAGAGTGCAAAGGTTCATTCATGGATTCAATAATGTTATTTATTATTCTTTTGATAATTTAGTAGGGACTGAAAGGATATATTCTCAATTTTGTCAAGACAAAGCATCATGTTCAATGGTAAAACAATATTAATATTTGCTTTTACATGTAGTATATTGATTGTTTTTCATTTTAATATATATATATATATATCAAATGTTAAGCTTGATATTGGTCAACATTTTTATTAATGCATGAATATAAAAGTAAGTATTTCAATTATAGTTAACGATATCATTATTATACAAATTTTAAATCAATATTCAAATTATAGGTGTCTTGTAGGTATTTAGTATTAGTAAACGAGTTGAAGGTTTGTTATTGTACAAAATTATGTAAGAGATCTTTTATGCATTGGTGTAAGAATTATATATGCAAGACTCATTGTTGCTAGCAATAGGTAATTATATATATGAGTTCATTTAAATAATTCGATATAATTGTAATAATTATAATTTTATCTTTATTTTGTAAGCCATGTGATTTCATATCTTAGGCTTATGATGTATGTGGCTCTAGTGTTAAGACATTTTCAGATGTCCAATAGTTTTCTAGATTTGAGTTAGCTAAATTTGTATATAAATTATGACAATTTGTCCATATAGTCTAATGTTGTAAGTTGATTTGGAAGTTGGTTTGTAACAGTTAAGAATTATGAGACAATTGTTTTTCCTTTTTTTGCACTAACTATCAAACTTTGGTTGATTATGTAATTAACAGTCATCTAACAATTAATTATATAATTTCAACACTACATCCTTTTATTAAACATATTGAATTTATTATGTGCCCTTTATGTCATCACTACTACTACAACAGTATTATCTTCCTTAATCAGATTAATATCTTTTCCTTTTCAAATTTTGCAAATAAAAAGAAGACCTTATCAATCTACACAGAAGTAGAAGTAGACAATCTACATAAAAGTATAACACATTTATTGGATCGACTTGTCCTGTTTATCATTGGAAAGTTTCATAATCTAATGTTCATAGAGTGAAATAAGTTCCTTTACGTGCTTGTATAAATCATAATGAATATATATATGAAAGGTCCTAGCTCAAATCCCTTAAAACTATTTCTTCCAATTAGGAAGCAGCCATTATTGCACTGGTAACCAACCATAATACTTTTAAACTCACCAAATAGATTGTAACGTTCAGTTGAACCTAAACATATGACCAAACAAATAAGATTTAAAAAATACATCTTATAAAAAAACAATTACGACCAAAGCATAACTAATACATGTCCAAATTATCGATCAAACCATAACAAATTCTTAGTCAAATTATAACAAACATAAAGTATAACTAATACATGTCCAAATTGTCAATCAAATCATAACTTGTTGTCTAAATTCTTAGTCAAATCATAAAAAAGATAATGTTTAAATTCATCAATAAATGATTTAATATGCATTTGATTCACCATCAACAACTTGATATTTTCTTGAAGCAGATCTTCTAGCCCTTAATTTGGTCCTCCTTCTAGTTTAAATTGTATAGCTAGTTGTATTTTAGGAAGCCTGAGTTGAAATTACATTATTATTTGGTTCAAGAACTTGATATTGATTCTACCCATCTATGAAGCATAAAAAGCAAAAAGCACAACACTAGCACGTACAATATAATTACATATAAGCAGTGTAAAGATGTATTGATGTGACAAACCATAAAATAAATATTCCCACTAACTTCCCAAAATGTTACTCCATATCCTCTAGTTGCCTGTACAAAAAAAAGTAGTTATGTTATTAAATAATTTGGAGAAGAATTACTTGAAATTAAATGTGCATATTCAATGACCACTCTCTTCTCCCTTCTTAGGATAGAGGATATAATATTTGAGCCTGTTGTGTGAGTCTTCGAAATGGAAAACTACCAATATTAGATAAAGGGACTTGATTTTTTGGTGGTCGTCCTCTTTTTCGTTGCCATATACATGTAAGTACACTTTGTGATAAATAAATTGACATTTAATCTATATTTGAAAAGAAGACAAATAAAAAAGTTAACATTCACCTTAATAATTTTAGGTTGTCTTAAAGGTTGATCCTTATTTTTGCATCCTCTTATATTATGCCAACTTTATAATAATGATGACTTCTGATTATTACTCCAACCCTCAATTTGCTTGGATTTTTTGGTTCTTCAGTTTTATCCCTTTTTCGTCCCTTTCGGGTCTTCCAAGCATCTTCTTAATCAATATAGGTAATATTTGTTATCTATTTTTAGTCTTTCTATAAAATTTTTGAACCAATAATGAGTTTCATAACATATTTTTAATTCTTCAAATAGCATTTACACTTACAGTATTAACTGACATAAGCATCGATGTACTCCCTCTGATATGATATACAAGTCACAGTATGCTTACATAGAATTCCTATTAAATCCCAAAATCCACATTGACAAGTTCGTGCTTGAAAATCAATAATGAACTTGTCTATAAAAAATGGACTTCAAATTTTAAATCTCCATTGGTCTTGGTGATACAATGCCTTAATTCCCATTGCACAACCTCTATTTTTTCCCCTCACTTTTGGGTATTTATCATCCCTGGATTTAAGCATCATTTCCTTTTTTTCATATATTTGAGTCATTAAGGTAACTCGAATATCTTTTAACATATTGATCAAGCTTTTTATACAAGCTTTACAAATGAATCCATTAAATGTCCCTAATATATTGTTGTGAACTATTTTCACACTTTGATCTTGTACTTATAAATATCTTCACAAAATTCTCTGGTTCCTAACTATGATTATTACAGGCCTTCTTCAAAATACTCTTCAACTGTTCTGTTACCTCATCAAACTTTACTTCCATTGTGTAAATCATCGTTTGCCAAAATAAACTCCTACATATGTGGCCTTTATGAACACCAGACCAATGTGCATAGACATTTCAAGTATGGGTACATTTTCTATGCTTAACTTCTTGAAAGATGTTTTTTTAATGCATCCATTAAACCCTATAAAAGAATGTAAGTTAAAAAACTCAAAGCACAAGTGAACATCACATGTATGGATATTTAAAGTTTAACTTCTATTGATCACTTACAAAAGTCCATACGTTCCCATTTATATTAATATCTTTAACAAGAATGTTCAAAAGCCAATGTCAAGATTGGTAATTCTCTTCCTTAACCATAGCCCAAGATGTGGAAAGTATCTTATTGTTTCATCACAACCAAATGTAGCTAATAACGCACCTTTAAGGAATGTCTTCAAAAATAAATCCATCTAGCCTAATTATTTTCCTACATAATTGAATTCCAAATTTACCAAAATCTACAAAACAAATAATTATATCATTAGTTTTTAACTAAACAACATAAATTAGATAAGATGCAAATTTTAAGCAATAGAAGTCAAATGACCCATATGAGGAGCCAAACAATATAAAATAGGTACATCCTCATTTCTTTATAAGGAGCATCTTATATATTTATTAATTAATGACATGTAAAGGAACCACTTCTCATCACATTCTACCATTTCATGTACTAGTTTAAACATGTAAAGGAACCAAAGTATTAATGACAAAAGTATATTTGTATGAACATTTAATTGGATGGATGAGGCATAACTTCTCGTCACATTCCACCACTTTCGCATAAGGCACTTAACCATTGTGTTGAGTCATACAACATGATGGTTATACCCATTTTAAGCTCTATTACATTCTTAATAAAACACATACACACATTAATAATAAAGAATAAATAAATAAGTTGTAAACATTTACAATACTTTATAACTCATTACTGTAACTTCTTCTTATAGCTTACAAAAATCAAACAGAAAGTGATAGTCACATAATGGATAAGCATCATTCACTTGGAAGAAAGATAATAAATGAATATGTAAAAGAAAGGAAGATCAGCAGAGGAAGTTAGAAAAGTGATAAGCAACATTGCTAACATGATAATTTTATGTAGGCATTATATTGAAACATCAACAATGGAACCCCTTATGTAATAAAGGTAAATGGATAAACTCAACCACTAAAGTGGAATTGCTAAAGTTTGTATAAACTTAACCACTAAAGGGGAATCTACACAATGTGAAAGCAAATTTTACAGCTACTGGTTCATATAAGTTTGTCATATTACAAAAGGGCCATTTTAGCCTTGCCCAGTGGTGGAAATCAATAAGGTATCACAACAAAACAATTGCATTACTAAAGTTAAAGAACAAAACTACACCTTAGTTTTGTGTTGATTTCCTAAGAAGTAGCAGCTACCTCAATCTTCTCCTTCTTCTACATGCAATTTTCCTAAAATATTAACCAATCAACTAATACAACTTTATAGGTATTCAAAGAAAATATACCATGGACGAGAGAATGATGGTAGGAGAGTGTTCCAAGGAGAGTCTAAAACGATATCGTCAGATAGTGGGAAGAACAAAATGAGTATGATATAGAGGACGGTGTTCGGTAGCAGAAGGGGGAGTATTTTGAGTGTGATAGAGGAGAGGCGAAAGTAGGTCAGGTTTTTTTTTTGTTTAATTTTGTTTAATATTTTTAAGTATTATTTTATTAAAATCTGAAATGAATTTCACATGACATATTGCATCCTACATATACCATAATACAGTAGACGTGGCTTGCTATGTTAGCAACGTTTATGAAGAGACTAGTATCGAGCTATTTGTGTAAAATAATAAAATTTTTAAGGTATTTTATTGTTACCTTTTAAACTTCAAACTATAATAACAAAATTATGTAAAGATTGAGATTTTTTTAGTAATTAACCTATTTCTAATCGTTACTATCGATTCAACAGTTTACAAAGGATAATAATTGCGTTTTTAATTTCATCTTAGCTATTTCTTGGTTAAATAGTAGGGGAGGAAAGAAATGTTATAGCAAGGCAAGAGCAATTGCAAGCTTTGTTATTTGAGTCCAATTCATATGAATATTAGTATGCTAGGTTAGGACATTCATTGCTCAAAAAGTTTGTCAAATAATTGATAAGTCAAATTATTCATATATGATTTTTGGATGAATTCGAACTAATTTGACTTATCTCTATGTGAATTTGGAGCTTTATTTGGTTAGTTCTCACACATTTCAACTTTATTGCTTAATAGGTGCAAATGGATAGATTTTGGGGCAAGAGGCATAACTTTTACTATGTATGTCAGATTAAGGTCATTCAAGTATACTTTCGAAGAGGACTCCGAGTTCTACAACTTCCGTGAAGACTCCAAGGAGAGATTTTATCATCTAAAGGGTCAAAATTGCACATTTTTGTAAATGCCTAGGGTATGTCCGCTCAGTGGACATGATGTCCCTTCAAGCGGACATGACCAGAACTGGAAGGCTGGAAAACCCGAGAAGGACCACTTAGCGGACATGAAGTCTGCTTAATGGACATTGACTGGCCAATTTCACTCTAGAGACCAGAAAATGTCCACTCAACGGACATGAAGTCCACTTAACGGACTTTGTCGGCACTAGGACGATCTGCATTCCCCTGTTTACCAAAAAATAGGTTTCTTTTAGCCCAAGACACTATAAATACTCATTTTTAAGACAAAAAGAGAAGGCAGGACACTGAAAACAAGGCTGCAACATAAGGAGGCACCCAAAAGAGGCAAAGAAGAAGAGAAAAGAGGATTGAATCAAGTATTGGAAGCAATCTTAGTTTGTGTTCTCTCTACCTTCTCTCTCTACTCTTTCTTGAATGTTGATTGTCTTTATTTGTATGGATTCTGTTATCAT
Organism: Erythroxylum subrotundum; assembly: GCA_027563845.1. Lineage (NCBI taxonomy): Eukaryota > Viridiplantae > Streptophyta > Magnoliopsida > Malpighiales > Erythroxylaceae > Erythroxylum > Erythroxylum subrotundum. Next base: position 6,506,920 of record JAOQMQ010000196.1, read on the forward strand.
GTTCTGGAACTAAACCCCATTTAGGGTGAGGGATGCAGCGTATTTTGGGGGATTGATTTGTATTTTATGGATTGATTTGGGTTACGTTTATCTTTCTTGAACTTCATTGTTGTTTATGTACTTAATCACCATAGACGCAACTTTAGGAATCATATGATGAACTGAGAGGTGAAGTATGATTTATGCAATAGGAAGATAAACACATTAGATTTAGAGATAGAGATATCCTAAACTAGTGTGATAACTTGTAGTTGCTTGGTCTTAATGAATTTGACTAGTTACATTTCACATTGAGAGATAGTAATCAACTAGTTAGGTATTCTTATATGTCTTGAGAAAGAATATGAGTAAAGTTGTACAACTATTATTATAACTTGTCATTCAATCAATTCTATAATTTATTGATCAATCTCTTAAATCGGTGAACCCCAAAGCCCTAAGTTTAAATCATCAAATTACCCTTGTTTATTTATTTCCGGTCTTTACAATTTATTGTCTACTCAAATCCAATCATCTTTTAAGTTTCTTGTTTTTTCAAGTAATTAGGATTAATTCAGTAGTGAGTATCTTAGTCCTTGTGAGAGACGACCTTGGAATACTCGATTTGTAAGTACTAGGAACGACTCTGTGCACTTGCAGATTTTGTAGGCCAATAATGAATGAAAATAGTTTGCCTTCTTCTCCGATCTCTAATCCTTCTTCTAGTTGTGTTTCGTGAGGTAAGAAAGTTAGCCAAATTATCTCTTTCTCTAATTAATCACAAGGGATGTAATCCTTTTAAAATTATATATTCATATGTTTGGAACTTTAATTTATTATGTTGAGAAATCTTGATTTTTAATATTTTTGTAGATGATTTTATATGTTATTTCCATTGATAATAAAAGTGAAGTCTTTTGAATTTTTAAAGAATTTGAATATCTTATTTCTCTATAATTTAACTCTAAAATAAAAGATTGTCACTCATATGGGTAGTGAATTTCAAAAATTAAATTCGTATTTTAAGGAAAAATGAGAACAAAATGGCATATCTGAATGAAAAATTAAGCATGAAATTAATTTAGGACTGACTCTTCTCATTATTCTCTTGTTCCTTTCAGGTTTTGGATATATGCTTTTCAAGTTGTCATTACTAATATTAATCTCATACCTACAAGTATAAATAATGCAATGCCTTTTGAATTACTATTTATTTCGAAACCAAAATATGCTAAAAATAAAATATTTTCTTGTGCAATTTACCCATATCTTCGACCCTATAATAGACATAAATTTTCATATCACACTAAACAATGCATTTATTTAGGTCATCTTTATTCGGATTTGGATAGTGATCAAGTACATATAGTTAGAAACATTTGTTTTTATGAAAATATCTTTCCTATGAGAGACCTTGGGGACTTGTCTTAATTTTGTGGAATAGAAATTGCATATAGAAAGTAAGAATTATTATTGTCACAATCTAAATAAATTTGTGAACTCCTCAATAATAAAGCATGTTTACAAGATTATAATCATTGTTTCACTCCAACGGCTATGTCACCAAGCTTAACTAAAACCACAAATAAGTCATTTGAATCTTCGCACCAATATAGGCAGCTTATTGGAGCTTTACAATAAGTTAACATAACTTGACCTAATATTGCATTACTATGAACAAACTAAGTTAGTTCATGCATATGCCGAGTGATATTAATTGGAAAGTACTAAAGAAATTGTTGTGTTATTTCAAAGACGTGGTATCAAATAGTTTACTATTATCTTCTACAAAGTCTATAGTTCTTTATTGTTATGTAGACAGTGATTGGGGTAGTGATCTAGATGGCAAACGTACTAAAAGTGGTTATGGCATGTTTTTGGCTCATCTTTAATATCATGATTAGCAAATAAGTGTTTTACAATAGATAGATCATCAACAAGAGAGAGTACAAGGCAATTGCAAATACAATGTTCAAATTAATTTGGCTTCAATCATTGACAAAAGAACTCGATTTTTCAATTTTCTAAGGTCAGATATAGTGTGACAATATAGGAGTAATTTATCTTATTTCTAATCCAATGTTTCATCTGAGAATGAAGCACATAAAGTTAGATTATCACTTTGTAAGGGACAGGAAGCAAGTGATATACACATTGCTTCTTTTGCCAATTCAAAAGACTAGCTAAATGATATATTTACCAGGCCCTTGCCAATCTAGAAAATTAACTATCTGTGCTCTAAACTTCCTCTTCTTGGTGGGTAAGGACTTATGATAATGATATTTATAAATTAGTTTTTGTATTTTTATCTACACATTAATTAACTTTCTATTATAAGGATGCAATAAATTTCTATATTTTTATCTACACTTTATTTAGTTTTTTATTATAATAATACTTATCATGTATCAAGCTGTAAATTATATATTTTAATCCTCATCTTATGTAATACATAAGAAATATTTTTACGCCAATTAACTTTTACATATAACAAATTTGATAGGTTATTAATTAACATATCATTTTGGGGTATTTTTAGAACATATTGGATGGATATTATTCTGATTGTGGTTTTTTTACATTGCTTTTGAAGATTAGGAGATGTATAGTTATTTTGGAGAAACGAAGCTAAAATTAGCTAAATTGGAGAAGAATTGTACAAGAAATTTAGGAAGCCATAATGATAGGGCGGCCATAAGTGATTAAGAGCACATGGGCACATAGATAATGAAGCTAAAAATTTAGCACCCCAACTCCCATAGAGCATATTCCCGAGCAAACTGACAGTATTCAAGAATACACTCTACAAGGGTGGTGTACTTGGACAGTCAGTCAATCATAACTATTAAAAACTTTTCACGTATCACACACATATTTCAGAAAACCACATTTTCAATCACAATTGTTACTACACTCATTGATCAATCTCATTTACAAACATTTCCAATTTGGAAAGTCATTATAAAATAGAATTATTCAAATACCCGAGGTACAATATTTGTGGAATACATATTTTGATACAAAATAATGAAATACATATGCAAACAAGAACTGATCCCGACCTCTATCTCTTACTCAAATGCAGTGGCTAGACTCTAATTTGTCTAATTGGAGATCTTCTCTAAGCCTAAAAAATGTTTTTGCAATTTTGGGTTGAGTTTTGCGAACTCAGTAAGCAGACCATCCTCGATGGCTCACTCATATCACATAACACTTTGATCACTTATTCCACATTTCACATTCAGAGCAGCCAAACAATTCATTTCGATCATTTAAAAAGTACATATCAGTTATATATGCAATGCACATGAGACTCACTTCCAATTATTACTTTGTTGTGACCGAGTGCCTTTTTACTGGCCCATATCTCTTGTAGATACCGGGCTTGTTTCAAATATGGTCTCATATCCTTTAATAGATGTCGAGTACATTAACAACTGAGCCAGAGGCTCTTATCACATTATAAGCTTTAAACTCTTTTTTGGTGGCTACTCTGGTCACAACAGCCTTTATTTTGTCTTGTATTCATATAATGAAATGCATCACATTCACATATATTCTATCAGTCACTCGATTTCAGTTTCACATTCACATTTATCATCGGATCTTGGTTTGACATTCAACAATAATGTTGAGTATCACTTATTCATTTAAATTCACATTCAAGGAGCACTTCCTATGTTCTCACATTTATCAAACTCCTCGGACTATTAATGTCTGGAATTGTCTCAATCATATTCACATTTAGTAGTAATTCAATACAGAAATTTAAAACAGAATAAACAATGAAAGTGACTCAACTCTTTTGAATCACAACTACTATCATATGAACATCTTCATTCCCATTATACTCATTCCTTTAGTACTTTGATATTAACAATTCATTCACTAAGGGTGTGCTTGTTTGGTAAGTTATAACATCATCAATCGATTATTCCAGCTTTTCTCAAAACAGATTTTTGGGTCAATTTTGCATGGCCATTATGACAAGGACAATGAAGTATTTAGGCAATACACTCTTCTAAACAAATGTTCTCATATGTCTTCAGTTTCTAAAGACACCAATTTCACAAATTTGGTTCATTATTCTGTAAGTTATACACAAAATACTTCAGACTGTACTCAAACTGCAACAACACTCGGTACTCAACTTTAAGCCAACTTTTGAAACTCTTAGAGACAGAATTAAAATCCGATTCCTTCATGAACTTTGTAGCCTTATGTATCTATTTTAATATAAACTTAAAATAATTCAATTTAGATATCTACAGAACAAGATATGGATAAAATACATATGCCTGTTCAGTGAAAACATTCCATTTAACAAATTCCAGCACACTTCATGATTTTCATCATAAACTCATCAATCAACCATTTCCTAATCTTTTCCTAGTGAATTCAGATGACAATGAATTCTGGTAGAGAGGAAGAACAATGTGTGAGGATCTTGTGGTTCAAATTTCAAGAAAATTAGAGGTTCGGAGAAGAAGTTATGGTCAAAAGAGTGAAGGGTGTTTAAAATTATCAAAAAGCAGTGCATCTTCACTGTCATGATCGTGCTTGTGCATGATCGTGCACTGCCTGTTGATTCCTCTCTGTCATGATCGTGCTTGTACACGATCATGAACTACCTGACGTTTTCTTTCTGTCATGCTCGATCGTGCAACTCCCCTGAGGCTTCCTCACTGTCACGATCATGCTTGATCGTGAAGACGAACTTACCCGGATTTTATGTATCAACATATTTTCCTCACCATTTCAAGATCTTTTAACATCTAACTATTGTCATGCATGTTTCACTCAACATATCAAGAAGAATAACATACTACTTACTTGTTTAAGCTTCAAGATCTTCAAATAACACTTTTAACCCTAGCTTCTCCAATAACATTCGTTCATCGACAATCAAAGGTGGTAGGGTTGGGTCTTTTTGTAACAAGACGTAGAAATAACAAAGATCTTGAAGTATAAAGTGAAAGATGACGGCAACTCAAAATTGAGAGTAAGGTTGGTAAGAAAATGTCGTGAATGGAGGAGAAGAAGGGAATAAGATGAAGAACAAAATGAAGAGAGAGTAGAAAAGAGAGCATTTAGCCAAAGGTGAGCAACAAATAAACATTAGTCTTGCAAGGGTAAGTTACGAGAGTGAGGTGTGTGGCAAGGCAAGTGACACTTGTCACTTGCCACTTGTCACCACCTTATGGTCTTTACTTGTTCTTTTATTTAACTAGTCCATTTGTCTCCAATTTCTACTCCAATTGTCTCCCAGATTTTAAATGACATAAGTCATTAAATCTTAATGTCTCTTATCAATAATTTCTACTGCCATTTGACATTTAATTCTACTACCATTTATCAATTGTTTTGCCACTTGAAATTTTTCCTAGTCCAAAATACTCATAATTTCAGAAAATCTCAAATTTCACCAAAATTTCTAAATCATTACTTACACACACCAACTCAATTTGTAAGACACATAATCCATAATTCACATTATAATCTCATTAAAATAATCATTTATACCTGAAAATTGGCAAATGAGTGCATGAACAATTCATTGTAATATGTGCAATAATCAAATTCCTGTATATGTATATTAACATTATACATGAGTATTAAATGCATTTTTCTAATCTCTCAATGCTATTTCTCAATTACAGAGATCTAGAGTTCTAACCCTTAGTATAGAAATGTGACGTTACAATTCTCCCCCTTAATAAATTTCATCATCGAAATTCTTATCTGAATCATCAAAAGACAGGGGCAATGTTTCCTCATATACTCCTCCGTTTCCCATGCAACTTCTTTACTCGAACGGTTCCTCTCAAGGGACAATAATCGATGGAATCACCCAATTTTTCAGTCGCTTATTCAGATATCACATTATCTTAACTATTTCCTCAACATATTTTAGATTGCTCACAGTTTCACTTCTGGTATCAATAACATATATATCAAATCATAATGATATTTCCTTAACATATCCATGTGATACTGTGTGAATCTAAAACATCTTTTATTGGTAATACTAACTCGTAAGTCAATGGTCCTATTCTTACAATAATTTCATATGGACCAATTTATGTCGGGCTTAGCTCCCCCTTTTTCCTAACCTGAGCACACCTTGCCATGACAATACTCTCAGAAATATTTCATCTTTTGCTTGATATTTCACATCTCCTTAGTGTTAATACACTTAACTCTTATGTCTATCTCACTATATTTCATATGTTCAGTGTTGATCCACCTAACTCGTTTATCTTTCTTGAATCACTTAATTTCTATTACAGATTCATTTCACTTATCAATGGTGTCTCAAATCAATTCTGGCCTTCAACCATTTTTAGGCCCTCTTCATTTCAATATAAGGGTGAATGACTCTTTCTGTCGTATAACGCCTCATACCATGCTACCGAATCAAATTCAAATCAGAACTGTATGTTAATCTTGTGTTCCTAAGAACTGCAAAATATAAGCTCTAAGTATATCTCCAACAGTTAAGACTGTCGAAAATCAAATATTCAGTCATGCCTTCAGCTACTTGCTTCTTCATCCTTAGCCGCTAAATGTTGTTTTAGTGTATTCCTACTAGGATGTATAGCATAAGTTACTATTTGTACTTTCTTTAATAATCTCTTTGCTCAATCATCTGTATTGGGTAATTATACTTTTTACTACAATCACAAAATATCATTTTTCCTATTCAAACTCAAAATTCGGATTCATTTTCAATTCCTCAATAAGATTCACAATTCTGAATCCTCACTTCGGGCTTTGCTAGTCCTTTCATGTAAAACTGATTTTAAATTTCAATGTGGCTAATAATACTTCATTTTGCCCCTAAATTCAACTCAACATTCTATGCTCTTTATTGCACTAGGTTTGGTAATCTCAATATCTGAATTTGTGCTATTCCGTTATTAAATTTTCTGTTCAATGCATCATATACACACTAGCTTTACCAGGATAGTACTCATATGTACAATCATAATCTTTCAGTAATTCTATCCTTTGTCTTGATCTTATATTCAACCCTTTCAAAATCAATAATTACCTCAAACTTAAATGATTTGTATATTTATATATATCCAAAATGTTTCACTGTACGTATAATGTCTCTAAGCTTTCAAAGCAATTACTATTGCAGCAAGTTCTAAATCATGTATCAAATAATCAACTCATGAGACTTTAATTGTCTCGATGCATATGAAATCACTTTATTATGCTGCATTGGATTACATCATAATCTCTGCTGTGAAACATCATTATATACTACAAAATCTCCAAATCCAAATAATATAATCAACATCGGTGTTGTAATCAATCGATGTTTTAATTCCTCAAAATTCTTTTTACATTCATCAATCTATACGATTTACATGCTTTTCGAAAGTTATGGTCAAAAGAGTGAAGGGTGTTTAAAACTATCAAAAAGCAATGCACCTTTACTCTCACGATCGTGTGCACTGTCTGTTGATTCCTCTCTGTCACGTTCGTGCTTGTGCACGATCTTGCACTACCTGATATTTCACGATCGTGCAACTCCCCTGAGATCGATCATGCACTACCTGACATCTCCTCTCTGTCACAATCTGCACAATCGTGACAGACAAACTTACCCATATTTTACGTATCAACATATTTTCCTCACCATTTCGATCTTTCAACATCTAACTATCATCACGCATGTTTCACTCAACATATCAAGAAGAATAGCATATTACTTACTTGTTTAAGCTTTAAGATCTTCAAATAACACTCTTAACCCTAGCTTCTCCAGTAACATTTGTTCATTAATATTCAAAGGTGGTAGGGTTGGGCCTTTTTGTAACAAGATGTATAAATAACAAAGATCTTGAAGTATAAAGTGAAAGACGATGGCAACTTAAAATTGAGAGTAAGGTTGGTAAGAAAATGCAGTGAATGGAGAAGAAGAAGGGAATAAGATGAAGAACAAAATGAAGAGAGAGCATTTAGCCAAAGGTGAGAAACAAATGAACATTAGTCTTGCAAAGGTAAGTTACGATAGTGAGGTGTGTGGCAAGGCAAGTGACAAGTCACCACTTTATGGCCTTTTATTTAACTAGTCCATTTGTCTCCAATTTCTACTCCAATTGTCTCCCAAATTTTAAATGACATAAGCCATTAAATCTTAATGTCTCTTATCAATAATTTCTACTGCCATTTGACACTTAATTCTACTACCATTTATCAATTGTTCTACCACTTGACATTTTTCCTAATTCAAAAATATTAATAATTTAAAAAAAATCTCAAATTGCACCAAAAATTCTAAATCATTACTTATGTACACCAACTCAATTTTTAAGACACATAATCCATAATTCACATTATAATCACATTAAAACAATGAAAAATGTCAAATGAGTGCATAAACAATTCATTGTATTGTGTACAATAATCAAATTCACGTGTGTGTGTATATTAACATTATGCATGAGTATTAAATGCATTTTTCTAATCTCTCATTGTTATTTCTCAATTACAGAAATCTAGGATTCTAACCCTTAGTATGGAAACGGGATGTTATAGAAAATCCCCTCTATTACCCAAATTTTGAAACTCACCGTAAGAGAATTATTTCCTTATTTATCTTTTTGGAGACAATATTTACCATTCAACTTTGGGAAATCCTTGTTATTAGGAAGTTTTATTCCAATTAGGAGTCTATTAGGATATTTTCATGTTTTTTAAAAGATTTGGATAAGAAGTAACAGAGCTAAACAAAGGAGAAAAAAGCAGCGGATCAGAGACGTCCAAGACTTAGACGTTTTTAGGTCTCCAGATATTTTAACGATGCTAGAGGTGTTTTTGGGAGATAGTACGTATGTGAGCGAGATTCAGTTATTCACCTTTTGGTTCTCTAACGTTGGGTTTTCCTCTCAACTTCTTCAGTAAGAATAGTTTTACTTTTCAATAATTTTCATGTGTTCTTCTTTATGGCTTGTAACTAATTTATTAATTTTAGTTAGAGGATTACACTTGATTCTAAATTAATTGTGAGATGGAATAGGTTTTATTGAATTTAATCATGCATGAGTATTTAATTATTTCCTGAATTCACTGATTTTATGATGGACTTTAGGTTTTATTGAGTAGATGCATATATTTAATAATCCTGAAATAATCTACTACTAATTGTAACTACAAATCTGTAATTGTTTGTTGGTTTTAATAAGTAGAAATTGACATAATTTTATTTCCTCATCAAGAAGTTTAATATATGTTGTGTAATTAATTAATCTGATTGCAATAAATCATCTATTGGGTTTATTGGTTAGAATTGAGTCTTTCTAAATCTTAAGGCTGTCAAAACACTAAATCCTACGAGTTGCCTATGGGGTTGTCTTTAATTAGGGAGTAATTATTCGATTTGTTTGTGATTACTGTACAAGGTAAGGGAAGATTGATTATTATAGATTTGTTTTTAATAGCTATGACCAATTTATTCATGAATATGTTGAATTATTTTTGCATAAGCGATCAATTGCTTAAATCAAGGTGGAAATAAATTCCTTTAACTATAATTTGTTTTATTAAATTTCAAATCAGCTCATTTTTGTTATTTTAATATTGTGGTTTAACATAATTTCCAAATCATTTTTTTACTTATTTCTTTAAAAGAGATAAATCATAATTTCACGAGGAGACGACCCTATTCTACTGTGCTATGTTAATATTCTGAGTAGGTTAATTATTTTTGGCTGGTTTGACACCCAACAAAATGCAATTTTTATTTTTTATCAGTAATGAATTTAAACTTAGAAGTGTAATACAATTATTATTGATATTATGAAATTGTATGACAAATGAGTATAGAACTTATGTCAAACTAATAAACCCATATATTGAGTACATCAGTGATAAATCACATAGAAGTTACAAAATCAATCTAAAATTATGTTAAAACAAGCAAAATTAGCAAATAAGATCGACTCATAAAACTAAAAACTTAAATCACGAAAAAATTGATAATAGTAATGAAAAGTCAACATCTTTTACAATATAAATTTAGTATTTATATCAATATAATATAGTTAGCTATAAAGTTAAAACGAAGATTACACTAAATAAAGGGCCTTTTAAAAAGTATTAAAAAATTAAAATGTTTTTGGACATATTTCAACCATATACAATTACACGTCACTTATGTTTTCAATATTAGTAGTTAGTAGTAGACCTCTATTGTATATATTGACGAAAATGCCCTCCTCCAGCGTCCAGAGTTCAGACCTATCAAGTATTAATACCCCGCAGCCGCAACAGCCCTCTTCTTCTCGCTTTAACAATGTTACCCGCTTTGTAATCTCCGATCCGAATGCAAAATCCGAAACGGCGCATGTTTATCATCTCATCTTGATCTCGAAATCCCTAATAGGGGAAACCCTAGCTTGGTATTGCCATCATGAGTGACTACAACGATGCCTTCATGCGCAACCAGAACTCTGCCGTTCGGGCTACCACCAAGGGCCAGAACCGGGCCAACGTCCTTCAGCTCAAATTGGTTCGTAGCGCTCACGCTTTCGTTAGTTTTATTTTTAAAAAATTATTTGTGATATGAATAGTGAAGCCCTGGGTTTGTTTTGATGTTGGGTTTAGTTTAGTTTGATCTCATTGTATTCTGCTGCTATAAAAGAGCAGGAGATGAAACTGAATGGTTGATTTTGTGAAATGTCCAATATTTTATTATATTTATATGTCCTACAGATTGGGCAAAGCCATCCTACTGGGTTAACAGCAAATCTATTGAAATTATTTGAGCCTAGACCTCCTTTGGAGTTCAAATCCCCACCTGAAAAGAGAAAATGTCTCCCACTTACAGGTATTATTGTAATTGCTGTGGTTCTTGAAGATACTGTTATGTCAATATCAACTGTTCTTTTATGAGGTTTAATTCATTTCAATTTGGTTTCTTGTTGGATTAGGTATGGCGCAATTTGTGAGTGAGTTTGCTGATGCTGGAGATCCTGAGTATGCTCCACCAGCCTCGGAGGGTGAAACTCCTGTACGATTTTTACTGAATTTTACTTTTATCAGTGTGCTTTAAAGAAAATATTTCTTAGCTTATCTTGCCTTGAATATATAACTTCCTTCTTGTTGACTGCCTGCTTCTCCCCTTTTCATTTCGAAGCAGCTGATATGTATGTTGTAAGACTTTATTTATTGATCTTTTTGGGATAATATTGATCAGGCACAGCGAAGAGCTAGAATACATAAACTGAAACTTGAAAAGGGTGCAGAAAAGGCTGCTGAGGAGCTTCAAAAATGTGAGATTGATTGTTCTTTCCGTTACTGATAGTTCAGGTTGTCATTCCGTTTATGCAGCTTTAACAACTTTAATATCCTTGTTTGTACAGATGATCCAAATAATGACCCAAATATCTCAGGAGATCCATACAAGACATTGTTTGTTGCTAGGCTTGTAAGTGTTGTCATTCTTTTTTCTTTTTCCTATTTCACACCATGTCATTTTTTTAGCTGGGACGACTTATATATTTCATTGTCTTCCTTCAGAATTATGAGACAACCGAGAGTAGAATTAAAAGGGAGTTTGAGTCCTATGGACCAATAAAACGGGTAGGTATATTTGAGCATGTCAAAGCAGGTTCGGTAAGACGTTTTTTGGCTGCATCTTTCTTAGCATTTCAAAAGAAGCTTTCTCTTCTCTTTAGGCTTTCAATTCTACTGCATTCTATACTTCTTTTTATGTCATTTCTTTCTCTTTTTTCCTTAGCTGAAAAGTTTTTTCTTTTGCCTCCAATAGACTTTCTATCATTTACCTCCAATAGAATTTCTTTTAGGCTATCAAAACTTTCTACCATTTACATAAGTTAACATTCTATGGTTCTGCTCATTATCATTCATTGAAGTTATGGTAAAGTGATGCTGAAGTTTGCTGATTTGCCAAACTGAAGACCCTGTCTGCTATAACCCCAAAACATCTGTGCATCTTAATTGAAAAATTTTACAAGATAGTTTAATGAATGATGCATGATTGTTCAGCATCTATGTCAATTAGAGAAATGAGCATCTCACTTCTCTCTCACCAAAGAAAAAGCTGTGAAGTAACTTGGAAATCATAGCCTTGCTATCATGCAGCTTAAGGAGCAGTTAGGTTCGTGCTGATACTTAATGTGAATGTAAAGATATTTCAGATTAGAACCTATTACCCAATCAGAGTATGGTATGGTCACTGGGCTCTGCTTTAGCGTTAAGATTCATCATATTAACAGATCCATGGTAAGGTTTTTGTTGACTTGGTTCCCATAGAAATTTAACCTCCCAACTCTCTTACCATCCTATTGCAATGATGTTGCTTCAATCCCGTCAACAAAGCTGAAAAATAGATTGAGCAAAGCAGTGATTCACTGTGCCTTTTGGCCTTCATTTTCGAGCAACAAAAGGTGATTGGTGTCTGTTCTTTTTCGGCCCTGGGTAAAAACATGTAGGGAGTATCAGCATCTCTTTTGCTTTATTTGAATTCTCATCATCCATTTCCGTGCTACTAAAATTTTATTTTTGGCTTTAGAGACTTATCCAAACATATCAGCAGTTGAGAGGATGTTCTGGTATTTCCAATTTAGTTTACGAGTAATTTTTCATATTCAAAACATCAATTCCCTGGTAAGGGGACGTTAATTTGTTCAATTAATGGTAAATTTGCCACGATATAGCTGTTTTTCTGCAACTCTAGCCCTGGTGGTGATGCGTCCCACAATTGGAGCCTATGATTAAAGGTGAGCACGGCTAATTAGGCATAGTGCCTGTCTGCCGTGCCATTTAGGGTTTCACATTTAAAGCTTTCTGTGGAGTTGTCTGTTAGTAAACAAATTAAACAACAAATTGAGCAACTGGTTTAAAAGGTCCTTGCTCTTTATTTGCATAATGTACACATTTCTTTTTGAGCTTCTCAGGTTAGACTGGTAACTGACAAAGAGACAAGTAAGCCTAGAGGCTATGCTTTCGTTGAGTATATGCACACTCGTGATATGAAAGGTTTGGCTTGATGTCTTGTTCCTGGTTGCATTTCTTTTATTGTTTTTTCCATTTCTAATCACCACTATTATGCATGACCAGGTGCTTATAAGCAAGCTGATGGGAGGAAGCTTGATGGCAAAAGGGTACTTGTGGATGTTGAACGTGGTAGAACAGTACCAAATTGGCGACCTCGCAGGCTAGGTGGTGGTCTTGGAACTACCAGGGTCGGGGGTGAAGAAGTTAATCAGAAGCCGGAACTATCATCTCGTTCTGAGGAGCCGAGGGCACGGGAAGATCGACATACTGAACGGTATTCTTTTCTTACTGTTTTTCAACCTTTATTTTACCCATCATTTCTTTTTGGAGACAATAGACCTACAAGTGAAATCATATTGGCACAAGAACTGTGTTAGTAATAATATGTATGTGTTGCCTATTGATGTTGCCATGAGGAATCTTTTGTACGAGTGATTTAGAGCATGAGGATACTGCAATGTCAGTTCATAATTTTATTAGCTTACTTCTTTTGTAAATCTGTTGTTTTCTGGCGCACACAGGGACAGGGAGAAATCTCGTGAAAGGGGAGGAAGGGACAGAGAGAGAGACCGTGAGAAGTCCCGTGAACGCTCCCATGACAGGCCAAGGGACCGTGAGCATAGAGAAGACAGGCACCATAGAGATCGAGACAGGGAGAAAGAAAGGGGACGTGACAGGGACCGTGAACGTGACAGGCCACGTGATCGTGATAGAGGTAGGGATCGTGGTCATGATTATGAGCGTGACCGAGATAAGGACCGTGTAAGAGAACGTGACCGTGATCGTCCTAAGGAGAGGGAGAGGGATCATGAAGGTGACCATGATAGGGATGGTCCGCGTTCTCGTGATAGGGAAACTGATTATGATCGTGTTGATTCAAAGTATAATAGGGATCGGCATGATGAAAGGGACTATGATCATGCTGAGCCAGAGGATGATCAGGGATGGTATGAGCATCCAGAGCATGGGCGTCGGCGCTCAGATGTGGAGCATGACCAGAGGTATGATCATTACGAGCACCACAGAAGTAGGGGACAATATGATCCTTTGGATGCCCAAGGTGACCATGACCGTTATGATCAATATCCTATTAATGATCGTGATCGTTATGAGCAAATGGATGATGATTACCGGCGCTCAGAAAGGTCGCTCTCCAAGGAGTACGATAACTAAGGATTCAACTTGGCAAAGTTTCTGCTGTGCAACATCATCTAGTTCTCCATAAAGCCCTTTTCACCTTTTATGGTCCAAAAGTCTATGCTTGTCCCTAATTTGGTTTTGGCTTATTGTTTCTGGAAATCTCTTTGCGCTTGACTAGTGTTTCCTTTTAGTATTGGATCTTGGATCTAGATTCTTTTGTCAAGTTTCTATGATCTGGAGATTGTGGCATGTGTTTGCTTTCTTTTGTTCTTTATATTGTACTGTCTTAAAAATTCATTCATGGTTCCTGTAGTACTGGTTGATCTCAAATTTTATTATCTGCCAGCTAAATGACATTGCCCCTACTTGATCTCTGTTATAGATAAGCTAAAATATGAAACTCCGTTTTAAGTGTTACAGATAACTTGGACTATGGACATGGATGAAATTTACATACATCCGTTAGCGTTCTATCGCCATATGGAGCAGATCGCGAGATATACATATGGTTTAGAAAAACAATTTCCACTTGCAAAGTGGCCACTTGGAGTCGCATTTCTTCTATAATAGAGAAAAATCAAAAGAAATCTTGCACTTCCAACAAATAAAACTATCCCCAAGAACCGCTACCGATCCCGTAAAACATTCCAATACCTACTTTTATTCTAAAAATAAAGACCAAACATGATCTGTTGAATGACGATCCGAGCACCATGTTTCCCTATCTGGCATCCTATGCTTTAAAGCCAAACTAGAAGGAGGTGCTGTTCTGTTGTATGAAAATTTAGAGATAACAGAATGAGTGAGTATATTCTGTTGTGATATTATTTGAAGAGAATAGAGAAAAACATTAGAGAGAGATACATAGAATCGTTCTACATATAGAAAGAGAAGGAAACATTTCCATTTAGTTTTTACAGGCAAGTATAGCCGTTATAAATCGGCTTTAATACAGAGAATATTCTATTTAGTGTATTTTGGTGTAGTATTACTATTACAACCCTGAGCCTTTATTTAAATGCAACGCTTAGTACTTAGTACTTCTCACGCCATCTTCGTCTTCTTCGTTTGTATCTACAACAATTCCCTTCTTCTTAACATTCTAATCAATCAAATTAATCTCTAGAAATCTTCTTTGAAGATCAAAGAGATATTCCCACATTGCATTCGTGTTCTCACCGTTTGACCATTGAATTAACAGTTGAGTAATTGCGCGATTATTTCTTTTAGCCATGCATCTTCCCAATATTGCCAACGGCACACGTTCGACAGGGATGAGGAACTCTGGTAACTATAATGAAGTTCTACCTTCTCCATGTATGCCTTCTTCAGTTGTAATACATGGGAACACAAGGTGTATCAAGGTTGTTGGTGGTAGCTAAAGCTTGTACGCCACTTTTCCGATACGTTGTATCACTCTGTATGACCCATAATAGAGTAGAGATGGCTTCTGGTTGCTTCTCCCTTGGAGAGAATGTTGTTTATATGGTTGTAACTTTAATGACACCATTTCGTCGACCTTAAATTCACGTTCTGATCGCCTGGAGTCGACATATTGTTTCATCCAATTATGGGCCCTCTGCAAGTGAAATTTTGTCATGTTGGTCATCGCTTCTCTGTCCTTTGAAACCTGATCCACCTCTAATACCTTTGAGTCTCCCGCTATATAGGGTGTATAAACTGGTGGTGGGTAGCCATACAAGACTTCAAACGAAGTGGAGTCGATGGAAAAATGGTACGTCATGTTGTTGAGTGTTTTCCACCACTCAGCCAACGATATCCAATCGCTCCATCGTTGGGGTGTTTCACTGCAAAAACATCGTAAATAGGTTTTCAGAATTTTATTCACTGCTTATGTAAGACCATCTGTCTAAGGGTGATAGGCGATGGAGTATTTCAGTTTAAGTCCTTGTAATCGAAGAAGTTTTTACCAGAATTTACTCAAAAAAATAGGGTCTCTGTCACTAATTATTGATTTTGGCATACCGTGTAATTTAAACACATTATTGAGGAACAATTCTGCAACGTCACAAGCAGAATAAGGATGTTTCACTGGGAGTATTTTGTAAACCGGTCAACAACTACGAAAATGACTGTCTTTCCTTTTGATGTAGGAAGTCCCTCGATGATGTTGACACTAACCTCTCGCTAGTTTCCTTCTGATATTTTAATTGGCTGCAATAATCCAGGATAGGCTGAACTGTCGTGATTGTTTCTTTGGCAATTCATGCATCTCTGAATATAATTTCGAACATCCTAAGCCATTCCCTTCCAGAAAAACATATTTTGTAATTTCTTCGTCGTTGCCACAACTCCTGTATGCCCTCTTATGGCTTCGTCATTGTTGATTCCTATTATCTGTTGCTGAAGTGTTTTGTTAGCACCTAGCACTAAACGACCCTTCCACCTCAGTAAACCGTCATTCCATTCATACACGCTAAACTTCATGCTTCCCGATTCCAATTTCCTAATGATGTCCTGAATTGCTCGATCCTCTCCCCAGCTTTTCTTAATTTTCTCTAGCAATTCTCCTTGTATTTGTGTTACTGATAGCATCAACATCTCCATACTAGCTAGTGATTCTTAAAAGTGCGTCCATAACCGCATTCTCCTTTCCGCTATGGTACTAAACTTCGAAATCATATCCGAGGAGTTTAGGTAACCATGACTGTTGGAAAGGGGTCGATAGACGCTACTCCAATAGGTATTTAAGGCTCCTATGGTCTGTTTTAACAATGAACGATTTACAGCTCAAAATAGTGATGTCAATACTTGATAGCCTTAATTACCGCCAAAACTTATTTTTCGTAAGTGAACAATCCGTAGTGTCTTCTGGTTAGTAACTTACTGAGGAAGGCAATAGGATGACCATCTTGTTGTAACAAGGCCCCAACGCCTTGCTCGTTTGCATCTGTGATGCAGCGAGTAAAGTGTAAACACACAAGTTTCAATCCGAAACCTGAATTCAATTGAGAGAATCTCCAAAATATGAAGTTTTTTTCAAAAGTCCCTCAAAATAGTGTAGAAAAGAGTTTAAATAGGTCTCAAACCCTAAAACACAAATAATTAAAACAATAGAGTTTGACTAAAAAAAAACTGTTGACTATTTGAAGCCCATCAAATCTGCGAACTCTTTCGTTTGGACTTCTAGCGCACAGCCCATTCTTGGAAATCATCTGCAACACGTTCCACGTCAGTCTCCTCCACTTGAGAAAAACTCGACCTCGAGTTAACA
>JAOQMQ010000196.1:6598546-6611968 GCA_027563845.1 Erythroxylum subrotundum
TTCCCAAAAAAGACAAGGCGAGTAGTATGAAAGATTTACGACCTATTGCCCTGTGTAATGTGCTATATAAACTCATAGCCAAGGTGCTCGCTAATAGACTCAAAGTAATTCTTCCTAAGCTTATCTCTCCTATGCAGTCAGCTTTTGTACCTGGTCGGTTAATTTCCGACAATATTATGGCTGCTTTTGAGATTATTCATTATATGAAGAATAAAGGGCGTGGTTCACAGGGTGATGTTGCATTCAAGATTGATATTAGTAAAGCTTATGACCGCGTGAATTGGAGCTATCTTGAGTTTATTATGTTAAAGCTGGGATTTGATGTAAAATGGGTCAGATGGGTCATGTTGTGTGTTACCACAGTTAATTACTCGGTGGTCTTGAATGATAAAACGGTAGGCCCTATTATCCCAAATCGAGGGCTTCGACAGGGTGATCCTTTAAGTCCTTACCTTTTTATATTATGTGCTGAAGGTTTATCGGCCCTTTTAAGGAAGGTCGAATCCCAAGGGGACATTCATGGTATTAGCATTTATCGGGGGGCTCCCACAGTTTCCCACTTGTTTTTCGCTGACGATAGCTTCTTTTTCTTTAAAGCTTCCTCAGCTGAGTGCAGACATATCAAGCGGATCCTGTCCAATTATGAGGCAGCTTCGGGCCAAGCTATTAATTTTCAGAAATCAGGCGTCATGTTCAGTTCAAATACGAAACTTGATGTTAAGCAGGAAGCGGTTTCAATCTTGGGGGTTTCTCAACCACTTGATCACGGCAGGTATCTGGGTTTGCCGTCTTTAATTGGGAAGAACAAAAAACAAGTTTTCGCTTTCTTGAAGGACCGCCTTAGTAAACGTGTTCACAGCTGGACAAATCGACTGCTCTCCAAACCGGGCAAAGAGATTGTCCTCAAGACTATTGCTCAAGCTCTTCCTACTTACTGCATGAGTGTATTTCTACTTCCTCAAGGTATCTGTGAAGACCTGCACAAAATGATGAACGCTTATTGGTGGGGCTCCTCATCAGGAAGCCGATCAAAAATTCATTGGGCCAAATGGGAGAGACTCTGTGTTCCTAAGAAGTTGGGCGGTATGGGTTTCCGTGATTTACATTGTTTTAACCTTGCTATGCTTTGTAAGCAGGGTTGGCGATTTCTAACTCAACCGGATGCTCTGTCAAGTAAGCTCTTTAAAGCACGTTACTTCCTAAATTGCAACTTCCTCAACGCCACAGAGGGTCGAAACCCTAGCCTAATCTGGAAAAGCATATTTTCGGCTAAGCATCTTTTGAGTAAAGGGGCTCGTTGGCGCGTGGGAAATGGTGAATCGATCTTAGTGTTCAAAGACCCCTGGCTGAATCGGGACGGTGACTTCTTTGTTCGCTCTTCTCCGTTAAGCGACATGGAGAACCTGAAGGTTAGTGATCTTCTTAATACTTCGAGTTCAGGTTGGGATCGTTTGTTTGTCAATGGGGTTTTAGCTCCAGACGACGCCTCTCAAGTGTTTAAAATCCCTATTTCCCCTTTGTTGCCTCCGGATCTGTTTTGTTGGCAATTTACCAAGAACGGCATCTACAGTGTAAAATCGGGATACAGAGTAGCCACCGACAACTATTCTCATCTCTCATCTTATGTGGTTGGAGGATAGTGGAATCCCATCTGGAATGCTCAGCTCCCCCCGAAGATTAAGGATTTTCTCTGGAGGTTGTTGCGTGATTTTCTTCCTTGCAAACAGAGACTTCATGACAGAGGAGTCTCTTTGGATGTCTCGTGCAACAGGTGTGGTCTAGTGGAAACGGTGGATCATCTGCTGCTTTCTTGCCCCTATGCTAGAAGTGTTTGGACTGCTGCAGGGATTGTTATTCACGGTGTTGATATCAAGTCCAGCATCTCCTGCATGTTAGTTGTCAATATGTCGGATACTGGAAAACGTCTGTTGGTTATTTGCTGGAGCCTTTGGTTTCATCGAAATCTTTTGTGTTGGGAGCAAAAGGATGCCCCTCCTGGTGTCGTTGTGAATTTTGCGGATGAGTTTCTTAAGAATTGGCAAGAGGCTAAAAGTGCGTTTAATCAGCTACCTTCGAATGCTCATACTTTTCCTCGTATTCAATCTTGGTGTAAGCCTGCGGTGGGCTGGTTAAAGTGTAATGTGGATGTTGCGGTTTCGAAGAGGGATAACTGTTCTGGTTTCGGGGTTGTGCTTAGAGATGCCCAGGGTCGGTTTTTGAAAGCATTCTCGGGGCATATACCTTGTTGCGTGGATGCTTTCATGGCTGAAGCCATTTCCATTAAAGAAGCTCTGGCGTGGCTCAAGAGTGAAAATCTGGATAGAATTGTTCTGGAGTCGGATTGCCTAGATGTGGTAAACAATATTCTTAAGTCTTCCAGTAATTTGTTAGAGGTTGGTGTAGTGTTTGTTGAGTGCTCTTCTCTCATTGCTCACTTCCAACATTTGTCCGTTCAATGGACTTCGCGGAGTGCTAATGAAGCTGCTCATTCGCTAGCGAGGGTCGCTTTATTTCATGCAAACCGTTTTGTTTGGGATATTATTCCTAGTAGTATCGTTTCTGCTGTTCGCTCTGATTTGTCTGCGGATGTCATCAATTCTGAAGAAGCTTAGGTCCAGGGTAAAGCATATTGGCTTGGGTTTAGTTGCTTCCTCGGTTTTGATTCCTTGCTTTTCTTTAATGAATCTTTTTAATTTCAAAAACGAAGGGAAGTGTCTAATTTTGTCGCAAGGAGACAGAAAAGAAGCTTATAAAAGCAGCCTATTGGCGTTGAATAGGCTTTCATTAAGTCTGTTTTCACCAACATCACTCCAGCATAAGGGACTTTAAAATTACGATCTTTTCATTTGAAAGGCTTAGTAGGACAGACAATCCTGAAATTAGATATACTGTTTTCTCTCACTTTGCTTAGAACAGCTAAGCAAAAACCAGAGAGAATGAGTGAGAGTCAGGCAAGTTCCATGTTTGACTCACAACTGCTTGTTCTCTTTCTTCTTCCATCACTTATATCCCTACTTCTGATCTTTATTATTGTTCAAAGAAAACAAGCCAGCTATAATCTCCCACCAGGAAACATGGGCTGGCCATTTCTTGGAGAAACAATTGGCTACTTGAGGCCTTACTCTGCTACTTCAGTTGGAGATTTCATGGAACAACATATATCAAGGTGAAAGAAAACTACCCAGAAGCGAAAAACCAACATTCAGAACAAAAATATAGCAGATATTGTTTAACCATAGCATTTAAACTTCAATTTTAACGTGCAGGTATGGAAAGATTTACAAGTCCAATTTATTTGGGGAGCCAACGATTGTGTCTGCAGATGTTGGGTTGAACAGATTTATATTGCAGAATGAAGGAAGTTTGTTCGAGTGCAGCTATCCGAGAAGTATAGGTGGAATTCTTGGAAAATGGTCTATGTTAGTCTTAGTAGGAGACATGCATAGAGATATGAGGACAATATCACTCAACTTTTTAAGCCATGCCAGGCTTAGAACACATTTAATGAGAGAGGTGGAGAAGCAAACTCTCCTGGTTCTAAGCAGCTGGAAAGACAATTCAACATTTTCAGCTCAAGATGAAGCAAAAAGGGTAACTTTTGACATTTGCATTACAAAAATAATGTAACATTAATGTCTGAATATTATTTGTAAAGAAAAAAGTATAGCTTATAAGAAGAAATTGCAGTTCACCTTCAATCTGATGGCAAAACATATCATGAGTTTGGATCCTGGGAAGCCAGAGACTGAGCAGCTAAGGAAAGAGTATGTCACCTTTATGAAAGGAGTAGTATCTGCCCCTCTAAATTTGCCAGGAACTGCATATAGAAAAGCCTTGCAGGTAAGCTAAGAAAATAGAAGATATAATGCTTCATCTTCACTTTTCAGATTCGAGTTTAACGAGTTCTGTTCTTGCATGTTCTTTTTTGACAGTCTCGTTCATCCATCTTGAAATTCATAGAGGGGAAAAAGGATGAGAGAATTGAAAGAATGAAGGATGGAGTTGAATATAGGGAGGAAGATGATCTTCTTGGATGGGTTTTGAGACATTCCAACCTTTCGACAGAGCAAATCCTTGATTTGATACTAAGTTTGCTCTTTGCTGGGCATGAAACTTCCTCAGTGGCTATTGCTCTGGCAATTTTCTTCTTACAAGGCTGTCCCAGTTCTATTCAAAAGTTACAGGTAAGTAAGCAAACATCGTATACAGAAACATGTTAATGTTAGTTTTTATCAGTAGCCTTGATGTTTATTTAACTTGCAAGATTTTTGCTCAATTTTTTCCTTAATAGGAAGAACATAACGAAATAGCCCGAGCAAAGAAGCAATCAGGAGAAACAGAGTTGAACTGGGAAGATTACAAGAAGATGGAATTCACTCAATGTGTAAGCTCTGCTAATCTTCACTATCCAGTCAAATCAAAAACTTGCATTCGTGCTGTGTTAAAGAAATTAATCAGCTTCTTTTCTTCGTTCAAGGTTATCAGCGAGACACTTAGACTTGGAAATGTTGTCAGATTCCTCCACAGGAAGGCTCTGAAAGATGTTCAGTACAAAGGTAAACATAATCCCACGTGTCCCAAAACCAAAGAAATCTGTGTCTGTTTTGTCTGATTTACTGTAGATTTGCAAATGAAATTTGTAATGTTTACAGGGTATGACATTCCACGTGGATGGAAAGTGCTTCCGGTGATTTCAGCAGTGCATTTGGATTCTAACCTTTTTGAACAGCCTCAGCGCTTTAATCCGTGGAGATGGCAGGTTCGTAAAAGCATTTTGATATTGACTACAAAAGCGTTGCATCTCCTGTTTCCAATGTTGTACTTGTCATAATCTTCTTGTTCTTTTCCTTTTAACCATAAAAAACCATGCAAGTTTTCCATCTTGTTTCTTCTACCCTGTAGCTAGCATCCCTGATTCCCGTTGTCTTCTCTTTGAATTTTACACACCAAAACGCTAAGGCACTAGAGAATTATTATGTGACTGAAATATGATAAGTATAGACGAAACTCAAAATTATGTTGATAACTTGTACTCTAAGTATCTTTATGTAAAACTTGGAACATTACACGAGGGTTACGAAGTTTAGAGAGTTCCAAAAACCCTGTACTTCGGGGTAAGTAAGTATGCATTTTGGGATGGTTGCTACTTCCTATCCCCTAGAATGGAAAATCTGTAAGAAAGCAACCACAATTATTTGGGCTAGAGCCTAGACGTTAGTATCTGAAAAACGGATTAAGAGACGTTAACATTAAGTGGATCCTGCATTAAAGCCATTGTTTTGTGCCTCGTCCAGGGATATTTACTACATATGTTGCTTAGGATTAGAGGCGAAGACTTCCTACGATCTTACGGTTTCTCCACTAGATCAGCTTTGCAGTGTCAGGATCATTCAATAGGATGTTTTGCTTCTTGTTCTTGGGAAGCTGGTCCACTTTAACACACACAATCTCTTATCTTTCTATTTGCTTCGCGTGTCGATGATTTGATATGATTATAGCCACATGCGAAGGTGGGGCTTTAGGGTGCACGTGCAAGTCTGCTTTAGTTGCTCTAATGGATCAACAAGCAAACAGCAAGCTGGTCCACGCCAGGGTTAAAAGAAAAAAAAGAAGCTCCTTTTCTGTATGGTATGTTTAGAGAATCTTTAGCTTGCACCTTCGCGAAGAGAAACATTAGATGGGAATTAATTAAATGTAAGTTATACGGGACTGACTTGAACCAGTGACAAAAAATAAAAAACGAGAATCGAAAATAAAAAGAAAATTATTAATTATGCAAGTTTGGTATGTATATGAAGTATTAAATATTAATCATAATGGAAGCTTTTTTTATACTTTAGTTAGTTATTAAATTATTTATTTTATAACTAATCAATCAAAATATTTTATATTTAATAATTAATTAATTAAAATTATTTTAAATAATTTATAAAGTATTAATTTTTAAATAAGCAGGAATAATTTTATAATAAAATAAAATTAAAGAATTGAAAAGACCTGTTTGACTTGATATAATATCAATAATAACATCAAATAAAATTTAAAGAAATTAGATCTAAATTAACGTAATATACAATTTTTATAATAATATTATGATAAAAATTAATATTATAATATCTTGAAATATCTTAATAATGTTTTAATAGTATTCTACTCAATTTCTTATTCTTATTTTTATTTTTATATTTGATTTCATCTTATACTTACACTCTTCTTAAAAATAAAAATTTAAATTATTTAAAATGTATTCTTATGATTTCCTATTTTAACCAAACAAACTAAAATTATGAAATTGCATTTTCATTCTCACTTTTTTGTTATGACTACTAAACAAAACTTTAATGGCACCAGAGATATATATATATACTGTGACTATCAAAATATCTGGTGCCATTGCTTCCAAATATATATAAATATATATACCAAACACTATCACAACTAGATGATTTTTTCTGCATTGCTGTCACTATAAAAATCTAAGAAGGATGGATACGAACACGGGACACGTCAACTTTTAAAATTTTGTAGACACGGGTACGACATATATATATATAATTTAAAATTAAGAAAAAAATCAGAATTTATAATATAAATGATATATATTAATTGACGTATTTCAAGACTTCCAATTGGCCAATTGAGTCCCTTTTCTTGAACTAGTGTGTCATGGATTTAGTGTAGGAAAATGAAATTTCCTAAAGCCTTGTAAGTAAGCAGCTGCCCAATTAGGTTCGAGTTGTCTCAGCCGTATCCGAGCCGTGTCCAGACGTGTCCGAGCTGTATCCAAGCCATCTCTAAATGTGTCCGAGCTGATAAAATTTTTTTTGATACTGACACGTCACGTGGTGAACACGTGTCGGACACACCGTGTCCGTGCTTCATAGATCAAAATATATACACTATCACCAACTAGACGATTTTTTTCTGCATTGCTGTGACTATCAAAATAGTTGGTGATAGTGTTTGGTACGGATCTCTCCTTCCTTCACGTCCATTATTGAATGGTTGTTAATCCTACAGGACCTTATCTGAGTAAAAACTACTTGCTTGTGTTTCGTGCTCAACGCATAGATATGCTAGTGATTGATCGAGCTAGCTTATCTACAAGTTTGGATCCTTCAGACTAGTTAAGGTAAGGAAAAGTCAAAGAAGTCGAATTAATTCACTTGGCCAAATCCAGCTCGTCTTAGAAGTTTGGTATTGGTTAGATTCACGGATTGAAATATCTAGGAGGAACTGGTGGCACTTCTAGTTCTAAATATCACATTTGCTTAACCAAGTTCAACTTTTGGACTTTGTCAAAACTCTACCTTCTTGCAAGTAGTGAAAATGTAAAACTATTGCTCTGTTAACATCTATTTCATGTTTGTAACTTGCTTATTTTGCCTTTCTAATGGTCGCCATCGCGGTGGTGGTTGTAACAGAGTAATGGTGCTGGTGGATCTTCTACGGCGGCTACTAACTATTACATGCCATTTGGTGGAGGACCACGGCTATGCGCCGGATCAGAGTTGGCAAAGCTTGAAATGGCAGTTTTTATTCACCATTTAGTCCTTAACTACTACTGGGAATTGGCTGATACTGATCAAGCCTTCGCATACCCATTTGTCGATTTCACTAAAGGTTTACCTATCACAGTCAAGAACATCGCATTTTCACATGAATGATCATCGTCTCATCCCTCTGTTAAAGAGACTGCTCTCTTGCTCTCAGCCTCTTGAAATGCACGCACGTTGGACTATAGAGGTAGATACAGAACAAAGAAGGTCATTTCTACGTGAAAATTGAGTACTTTTTGACGTGATATACGTCGCCTCACGTGAAGGAATTGAAGTACATAGATATTAGAACCTCTCTTTCTCTCTGTCCACTCTGTAAATTCTACGTTTCCTGTGCCCCGTTCTTCGCTGTTGGGATTAAGGATTGGACTGTTTGTTTTTAGAGTTTTACTTTACTTCTGTAATTAATATGGATTTTACTTCCATATATTTCAGTCTAGTGCTATGAATGTCAAGTCTGCATGCCTCTTTCTTTTCTCTCTTTCTGCTGGGGTAACCAAATTTCTGCAGGTTGTTTACAAAGATTTTCTGGGAAAGTAGGACCTGAGCAAGCAACTTTTAGATTCTTGACTGATCATGCTCCATCAAAAAGTCACTGGAAATTTATTATTATCAATGATCATTAATTAACTGAACCAATATGTAACACTAGGACCATCGGAATCGAATCAATGAGTATAAGTAACACAAGGATCATCGGAATCGAATGAATGGGTACATGCACAAGACTCCAATAGTAACAAAATATGGAAAAATAAAGTTAAAAGAATTTTGATATTACTCTATGTTATTTATAAATGTTAAAGAATTTAGTTATTATTCTCAAAATATGTAGAGAGAATAAACAATTTATAGAGCAAAAGTAAATATTAAAATGTGTGGAAATTAGAATAAATTGAAATATAAGACTAATTAGTTTGATTCATCTATAAATAATATTTATCTCCCTTCTTCTTTCATTTATTAATAAATAAATTTAAGCATCCAAGATTATACTTTGTTGGAATCTCAATCTGATAGGTTAAATTGTAAATTCATATTTATAACCAATGTTTTAAAAACCAAACTAGACATTAAATTGGTCAAATGAAAGATTTAAGGTTTAAAGGTTTATCCGTTATCAAACTGGTATATAAAAATAAGAAATAAAAATTATAAGAGTAAGTAAAAATAAAACATTTCATTGAAACGGAAAATACACTAATGTTTTGTTAAAATACTAATATTTTGAATATTATAAAAAATTATGTAACAGCCCAGACGATCATCCTACAGATATTGTTCGCTTTGGGCTCCAAGCCTTTCACGGTTTTGCTCTTCCCACCTTTGGAAAAACGCATATGAGGGGTAGAGGTATCTATACCTTTATAAGACGTACTTCGTTCTCCTCTCCAACTAATGTGGGATCTCCCACTTTCCACCCTCTTAAGGCCCAGCCTAGCTAGCACAACGTTTCGGGTCCTGGCTCTGATACCATTAGTAACAGACTACCCTCCCATAGATATTGTCTGCTTTAGGTTGCCCTCAGGGCCAAGACCCTCACGGTTTTGCTCTTCCCACACTAGGGAAGACACATCTGAGGGGAAGAGGTATTCATACCCTATAAGACATACTTCGTTCTCCTCTCCAACTGATGTGGGATCTCACACTCTCCACCCCCTTAGAGCCCAGCCTAGCTAGCATAACGGTTCGGGTCCTAACTCTGATATCATTTGTAACAGCCCAGACGACCCTCTTATAGATATTGTCAGCTTTAGGCTCCAAGTTCCTCACGGTTTTGCTCTTTCCATCTTTGAAAAAACGTGTCTGAGGGGGAGAGGTATTCATACCCTTATAAGGCGTAATTCGTTCTCCTCTACAGCCGATGTGGGATCTCACACTCTCCACCTCCCTTAGAGCTCAGCAAATGAACTTAGCCCAAATGGAAGCTAAATCATGATAGATTAAAATCAAAAAGTAAGAAGAAATTAAAATACTACAACTGTGAAAAGAAAGATTGCTTAAAAAAGGATTATTAGAATTTAAACGAGAAAATATTCAAATTTTGTACGTAATTTAGATGATGGCCACTCTGCTTTGTGAAGTAGCCACAACAATTGAAATTAAGAAGTTACTAATTGATGTATGACTCTTCGATTCAAGAGCTACTTTTCACATAATGTCTAAAAGAAAATGGTTCCATCATTATGAACCTTTCTTAAGAGGATCTGAGTAACATTGTGATTATTATTCTATAAAAGTTATTGGTATTGGAACTATCAAGATGAAGATGTATGATAGTATAATTAGTACTCTTCAAAAAGTCTGACATCCGGAGAATATGAAGAATAATTTGTTATATCTAAGATAACTAAATGATCATGGGTGTAAAATAAAAATTTTCAATAAGATTTTGAAAATAATTCAAGGTGCACTAGTACTTTAGTAGAACGAAAATGATTTATTATATATAAATGTATTTATATTGTTTACTAATTATGAATATTTTTGTTCTCCTTTATTCCCTTTTCCTTTGTTTTCCCTTTTCCTTTGTTATCTTATTTAACGATTTCGCCCTATTACAACCTAAAATAAATTACTTTTTATTTTTACTTATACGTATCTATTTGAGTAGTAGAGATTAGACGACTTCCAAGCTTATGGTAAATTTACTTCTATAAAAAGATGATGAGTGCCTCACTAAATTTCAAACACTTATATAAATGAATGATATCTTACGAGGACTTATCAATTCATAATATTTGAGCTTGAAAAAGGAGGTAAAATAGTGTTTACCTTGTTTTAATTGTGATGAGATTTTCTTATGAAAGTTTATAATTCCATTGAAGTTCGGATTTTTATACGTTGTGTTGTTAATTGAAGTTAACTAATGTATATGTGTTTAGGTCAATAATTAGGGGTAGCATTTAAGTAAGCCCTTAGGAGACTATAACTCCTCTACTAGAGACTTCTAAGGGTTTAAAAGCTTATGATATATGCTAAATGTCATCATACACCTATGAAAGTGGAATTTTTCTTGTTTTAGTTTATTTATTTTAAGTTAGTAGTTATGGTTTAAGTACTTGAGGACAAGCAATTAGGTAATCTTGAGAGAAATTGATATTTCAATATTTTATATGTTATTTGGGTTTAATTTACTTAGTATTTAATACCTTTATAACATATTTTATATTGATTTCACTATATTTTTCTATGTTTAGTTCATTGTCTTGTAGGTGACGAATTTGAAAAATAAAGATAAAATTAATTGCAACTTTCTCAACAATTGTCTAATTGAGGTGATTTTAGAATCACTGGAAAGCTAATTTGATGCGAAAATTTTATATAAGACATTGGGAGCTAATTCTAACGTAAATATGTCAAAAAGTGGAGAAGTTAGAGAAGTCAAGCAAAACAAGTGCCAGTGTTTACTATAAAATCGGGACTTGTGTTTCGTAAAGATCCTAGGAGATAATATACAGTAATATATTAACACCAAATTTGACTTATAATCGGCATCAGACTCGTTATTAAAGTTATACAAGAAAGAAGCAAAATAATATTGGAGTCAATCTTGAATAATTTGCACCAGTTCTCGGAGAAAAATTATAAGAATGTGGAATGCTTCAAGTTAAAGTCATTTGGAACTCTATTCTTATAATTGTAACTATAGATACTTATATTATAATTAATTTAGGAGACCTCGGGTAAACTTTAATTAGACTTTTGTTAGACCTCACTTAAATTTATATCCAACATTAGGAGACTAAAAATCTTCTCTTAGATTTTTGCTTAGACATTTTTCTAGCTTAGTTATGATAATTTTTAGTTTTTTAGCATCAAGATGGAAGAATTCGAGCAAGGATTAAAGAAGCCAATGATAACTCTCAACTCTTTCTTCTACTTTTTTGTTTGATGATAAAATTCATTTGGTAATATTTTGTTTTTATTATATTTAGTAGCTAAAAATCGTAGTTAATATTAAGGATGTAGCTTATAAGGATTCATTCAATTATTTATATATTACTTATTATACTTATTAATTTATTTTCTTTTCTTTTATCTTAATATTAGATTTTTGATGGCCAATATAGATTCAATATTAAGGATTGTATGATAAACTAACAGGTGAAGTATGATTTATGCATTAGGATAATAAACACTTTGGAGTTAGAGAACGTATTATCCTAGACTTTAGTGATAACTACATAAATTTACTAAATAAGTTTGATTAGGTTCAATTGCACATTAATGAATGGTATTCACTTAGTTAGATATATATGTGCGCATCAACAGAGGGCATAGATGCATTAGGTTAATTGTTATTTCAACCTAAATAATTGGTTGTGTGTGGTAATTGGATATCAATATAAGTGAACCCTAAATCCCTAAAGTTTATGTTATTGATTTCTTTCATTAGTTATTTGCTTTATTTTAGTTAGTTTATTAGTTAAACCAAGGCTTTACTGAACCGACACCACTCAACCTTTGACACTATCTCTTAACCTCATTTACCATGAAAGAATTTCACACCCAATAATACGACCGACTCGTGTTAACCTCGTCAGAGAATTTTTTTAAACTATTTTTAATTAAACGACAATTAATAAAAAAATAACTCAAGTATTTATCAACTAAGAACAGAACAACAATATGCTTGAGATAAAAGAAAACAACTTTCTGAGAGGTTTAGCTCTACTGAAATAATCTAGAATTCGTCGCAACAACAATCACATAAACACCAACACGAAGACACAACTGCACCGATAACACATTCACCAACCAAAGTATATGCAGCCCATAAAGATATCAATTAATAATCGTTAAGCCAATGAAGAATGATACAGAAATCACACACAATCCCAGATGACCAAGTTTAGAAAATAGATGTTAACCCACGGTGTTTATCTTATGAATAACATCTTATAACCCCCAGATGAAGAAGACTGGAAAAATAACTAGCTAACCCATGGTATTTGCAATCACCGAAGACATGCACATGCAGCTGTATTTTTCAATAATAATTAACACACTCTTCACCGTCATTATTCCAAACTAACATCATATTTGCTTCAGTTGTAGATAAAGACGTGCACATGTACTCAAGCAAGAAGAATCCCACTTTAACCACGGAACTGTTGGTTTAAGCCCTTGCAGCCAATTTTTTGGTTATATATTTATTTGTATAAATTTTGTTTTTTATTCAATAAAAGGCATTCTTTATCTTTGTGTATTTGTTAATTATTTAATTATTAATCATAAAGATAAAATCCCTAGAATAATTGTTATGCAATTAGAAATTATAATGTGATTATAATTATGAGATTCATATTGCATTTTGTATTATTCTTAAAATATTCCTAGTCATAGTTTCATCAAGACGAGGTATTGATGAAATAGTTAGACTAGCACATATTTGTTTCTTTCTTATGAAGAAAGTAATCGATCTCATAGATAAAAGTGTGGAGATACTTAAACAAAAATGTGGGTGCTTATTAGAGAATAAGTTTATTGAATTGACCCAATTATATGAGAATCCCGAATGGAACATTACTTGTGTGTCTGTGGATTATCTCATTATAATGGTTGTATAATTGATCCTTAGACTTGAGATTACCAAACTTATCTCATGTAGGAATTACTATGTTTTGATACTACTGATGTTCTGTTCTTGGAGTAGTTCAATTCGATAGTTATTGGATATAGTATGAATTATGTGGAGATAGTTGAGTAAATCAATAAAGAATTTGTTGTCCTAAAGTAATTAGGGAGAATGCTTTGTTGTTCTTCATT
Organism: Erythroxylum subrotundum; assembly: GCA_027563845.1. Taxonomy (NCBI): domain Eukaryota; kingdom Viridiplantae; phylum Streptophyta; class Magnoliopsida; order Malpighiales; family Erythroxylaceae; genus Erythroxylum; species Erythroxylum subrotundum. The sequence continues at coordinate 6,611,878 of JAOQMQ010000196.1, forward strand.
AGTAATGATTTTGGGAATCTCTGGGCAGAGTAAATTGAAATTTGAAAAAGTTGTTTTCAAATATCAATTATAAATCATTTACTAATTAGCA
>JAOQMQ010000196.1:6612068-6626715 GCA_027563845.1 Erythroxylum subrotundum
GAGTTGAGAACAATATCACCCTTAAAATCACAGCAACTTTGACTGAAGATCAGGGCACCTTGGAGACCTCCAAATCCAATCTCCACCGTTCAGAATGAAGAACAATGAGAGAGGAACCTCTGGTTAAAAGTTCAGATCGATCCGACAAGAAATCACCATGTGATTAAAGGTTGGAAGATTACTGCGCAAAAATAGGAGAAAAACGAAAATTTTTTCTTATTTCTCTCTCTTCTTTCGGCTGAACAACTCTAACTTACCTCTCTTTAGGGTTTTAAAAACCCTTATATATGCTAGGCTTTGGGCTCCACTTAGGAGTGGACCCAAAAACCCAACAATAACCACATCACCTGCGTTTTTATTCCATATGTATTCAACGCCCACTGCACACTTAATAATACTCACACACCCACATTAGCTCAAACCCAACGCAAAAGTGCCTTTCTATATATGTGGGAAGTGAGATACGTGCCACTTTTGTTTAAAACATATAAAAGAGGATGTGGTCAAATCGTAGAGATTGTTTGCAATCAAGAAAAATTAGTTGAATCCATCCAACATTTAGAATTCAATACTTAATAGAAACCCAGCTCACACATCAACGTAATCCGCCACATCTCTTTTCAAGATACGCATCTATTCAAAATATGATTCTATAATATCTAGAATATTATCCAAAATAGCTTCTTAAATCCAAGTCAAACAAGGATTATTTGTTAGTTATCGTCATCCAATTAATATCCTATAGGTCCAATTAATAAAGAATGTCAAAACTAATTAATTAGACATATAACGTATATCCTAACAGCGACAATTATCTGACCTTTTCTTCGAATAACACGGGGTCTGCTCTTTACACTACGTACGACTGTCTTTTGTTGCACTAAGAGTACCTATAGAATTACAGAATGTACGGAGCACGGTGACAGATTTACGGTGACATCTTGTCTCTCGACGAACTTCTAGTAAAATGAAACTTTCTGGATCTGGCCAGCGCATGCAAGGAATGGAATTTTAAAGTGCAGAAGCAAATACAGTCCCTTTTTTCATTTGGATTTCTATTTATTTTCTCACTTTATCAGAGTAGTTGAAGCTTTGCTTTAAATATTTCCTGTTAGGTCCCATGCATGCATATGTTTGGTTTATCGTGGGACCTGATGTTATAGTTATCCACTCTATCCCTAAGCACAAGTGGTTCAGTTTCCTTCCAGTTAATAGGCCCTTTCTTGTTGATAAAAAACAATCCGTGTAAAATTTTGACTGCATTGGTTTCAGTTTCCAGTCAATGACGTTGGAAAGTAAATTTTATTCGAGATACAGCAAGGTCGAAAAAGCATATCCCAATCTGGTGCGTGTAAGTTAAGCATGTTTTACTTTTACCCCAGATTTCTGTATTATCGCTACAATAAAGTTGGCCTTTGACTATGAAAAAAATTGTAGCTAAAAGTACTAAAATTGTAGCTCATAAGGATTGGGGATAATTTAGTTTCGTAGCTCAAAACGTCGTTAAATTCTCGTAGCTGAAAATTATAGACAACTTTTTAGGCCAATCGTTGCAAAAGGTTTTTGACAACGCTTTGCTTTCGCATAAAAAAACTTTTAGTGATGATTGGAGGAATTGGGAAAGAGTTTGGCTATGCTTATTTTTTGTAGCCAAAAACTTTTGACTACATTTCCGAAAACGTAGCCTAAAATTTTTAGCTACGTTTTATAAAATGTAATAATTTTTTCTACGTTTTAAAGAAATGTTATATCATGCTGGAATGAATTATTATATATAATGTTTCATTATATTTTTGTTGTTAATTTATTATAAAAAATTTATACAAAAATAATTAATAATTTGAAGCATTGTATATACAAAATAAAATATCATTAAATTCAACGTATACAAGATTTTAATCACAACTTCAACAATTATTATATACAAAATAATAAATACAAAGTCTAGTTTCCAAATTATAATACAAACCACCTAGCCGGTGCATCTTCTTCAAACATATAATTCAATAAAAAATTTTAAATTTAAATTACAATTCAAACATGAATTAAGAGAAATGGTATAAGAAAAGTAACTAATACCATTCACTTTCATCTTCACTGCTTTGATAATTCAGGCCAAGTTTTTTTTTGAGGTACTTATCATGCTTAGCTAACTTTTCGAGTATGTTGTAATTTAGCCTTAAGCGAATTGTTTTTCCTCTTCAAGACGGTGAATGTATGTGGATTTTGATGAGGTTGAAACCTTTAGCTTAGGGCTGAAGCCAAGACCTTTGATATAACTAGAACGTGTACCAAACACAATATTGCAAATGTCTATTACATTGACCTTATTACCTTTAGACATTGATTTCAGTAACAATACTTGTTTCTTATTCTAAAATTTTAAAAAATAAAACCAATATTCAATGCAAATATTATTAGTTAGTACTACGTAAATAATAAACTTAAAATTTAAACAAATTTTTATACTTATTAGTTATTTTCTGCTTTTTCTTTCATCCACCCTTGACCTTTCTTATAGTGAGTAACTTTGTACAGTGTGATCTTATCACACTCTTGTTCATGTAGTTCCTTCTTACTTTGTTTTATGAAAGACAAATACAAGGCATAATAAATAATGTAATGTTTATTGATATAATTATAACTTGTAAACAAAGATCTTAAATATTCATTTCGGATAACTACAAATAATTTGGACCCTTGATTGTGAGATTTTTTTTTTCATTTTTCCTCTATTGACCTTTGCCTTCTCACATTTTTCCTAACTAAGAAAAAAGGTTAGGGACATTAAATCATCTAACAAGATTAATGGAAGTAAATGTGAAGGGAAAGAAACAAACTTGAACTTTCAGGTCAGCTCAATAATCACACAAGTTATTCTAATTTTTTTAAGACATTCATTAGAGAACATGTCTCTGTGCCTTCGCATCAGAAGGAAAAGATTTATAATACCGATGCAATTTAAAACAACAATCCCTGGTCTTTTGTTTCAACAATGAACTCATGTAGTTTGAAACATCAGGTTTTCGATATTGACAACATTCAATTTCATCTGTGAACAATAAGTAAAAATGTAATTAATCTTAAAATAAGTGAAACAATATTACATATAGTTAAATAAATTGAAAATTTACTGTAACATCATCCAAAGCATTTTCAGGCAAGTTGTCATCCTTCAAGTCCTTAGAATGCTTGAGGTAAGGTAATTCTGTTCTCGTAATAATCCCTAACTCGCTTGACAATTTTGTAGATGAGATCTTATCTACGGGACAACTTTGTGAAGTATCAATATGTATTGACAACTTGTTATCCATTGCAACATTCATGCGTTGAGATTCACAACATCTAGTTATACCTTAACATCTTTTTTTAATATTGACAATAGAACCTGATAAAAAATCAATAATGATAAGAAAATATGCATTAATCATGTAAATATACATCTGAGCATAAGTTTATTTGTAGGTGTTAAAGTTTAACAAACCTGCAGATCCCTCAGTACTAGTTGATTCATTATTGTTTGAGGAAGAATGAGGTTATGCCTGACTAACTTTATCGGTGGCTGAGATCGAATGTTATTGTTGGCTTAGAACTGATTGATATGTTTGAAGTTGCACATCCATCTGTTCTACAATTTTAATACCTATCACCTTCTTTCCTTTGTTTCTACCAGGTGCCATTATATTGGATATCTATAAAAATAAAATAAATTTTATTAACATTACAATACATACAATCATAATTACAAAATTACATTCAGTCATTAACATTAATCACATTAACATAACTCAATCATCAACAATCCGCATTAACATAAGTTAACTATCAACAATTTGCATTACCATAATTAAGTTAACTATCAATAATCCACATTAACATAAGTCATTCATCAACAACAACATTAATATAACTTAATCATCAAATATCCGCATTAATATAACTCAGTCATCAACAATCTGCATTAATATAACCCAATCATCAACAATCCGCATTAACATAATTCAATCATTAACAACACGCATTAATATAACTTAATTATCAACAATACGCATTAATATAACTCAATCATCAACAATATGCATTAATATAACTCAATCATCAACATCTGCATTAACATAGCTCAAGAAACAACAATTTGTATTAACAAAACTAAAACATCAACAATCCACATCGACATAACTTAAACATCAACAATACCCATTGATATAAATGTTAGCAACATTACATTTCAAACAATATAAAGAACTATTCTATTACCTTCAATCATCATGATCAAGATCGTGAAAATCACCATCATTAATTGCATTATGACTCGACTCTTCATCGCTATTATATTCGGCCAAAGTATCATCATTTTCATATAATGAATCCTCAATATAGTCTTCATCTCTTTGTAAAACAAGATTGGCTTATACTTTATTTGCTTATAGTATATTGGGATCAATATCTCTTTTATGAAATGATGACATATCTGCATCTTCTATTTGTAGGGATCCATTAGTCAACTCCGATTCAATCTCTTAATATACTTTATCACCGTCCTCACCTATTGGACCATTTTTCTTTTCACAAAAATAAAAACATTTTGGTTTTGAAACTTTTGAATAACTTTCCAGTTACTACCTAATACAATGTCGTTGAGGTAGAATACTTGCTTCACTTAACTTGCAAGCGCAAAAGGGTCATTATCATACTATGTTTTACTAACATTGATGCTAGTAATATTGCCATTAACTTTTATTTTTATCCCTTTATCACCAAGATTAAACCATTTTCACTTAAAAAGAACAACATTTTTATACTTGATGTAATGTAACTTTATTATTTATAAGATGACACTGAAGAAGTTAAAAATCGTCGTTATGTTATCCCCCAACAATAACCCCATAATTTTAGCTTCTAAGTCAACTGTCACAATCTTTTATATGAAATCTAACTTCATTAACAATGCAACCAGTATATTTTTTTTCCCACACATATGAGGCCCACATGCTAAAACATATAATGTTGTCATCACCTCTGGCAATTTACGGTTACCTAAAATATTCTCACAAATATTTTTTTCAATATGCATCACATCAAGATTATGCCTTAATAACAATTGCTTCCAATATGGCAAATTGAAATTTTTGATTTTTTTTATTCCAATTAAGATCAATAACACTTCGCTTTTGCTTTTTATTACTTGGGTATTTGCCAAGTGTAAACTCACCCAAATGTGATAGTTGGTCAACCACATAATCATTAGACAAGTGCAAATGAGCTTCACTATGTTCTACTTTGCCATTAAATAATTTGCTTCTTTGCCATCTATGCCTATGTTCCAAGTAACGACGATGTCATATATAACATATTTTAATTTGTAGCCTCATTAAATGAGTTTGATGGTTACACACAGTACAAGCCATATATCTTTTAGTACTCCATCTAGATAAATTGTCATAAGCTGACAAATCATTTATAATCCATAAAACAGTCACATGTAGTATAAATGTTTCACCTTGAACAACATCATAAGTTTCTAATCCAACCTCCTAATGATGGTTTAAGTCATCGATTAGTGGTTGCATGTATACATCAATATTCTTACCAGGAATGGTAGGTCCTGGAATAAGTCAAGATAATTAAAAAAATGACTCCTTCATACATTTTCATGGAGGTAAATTGCATGGCACAAGAATTACCAGTCACATGCTATAAGAAGTACTTATATTACCAAATGGATTAAATCCATCAAAGGCTAAACCAAGTTGAATATTACGACAATCCTCTGCAAACCATGGAAACTTTCCATCAAAGTCTCTCCATGCCTTTGAGTCTGTTGGATGACGCATAATGTTATCATCAATGTGATTTTCTTTATGCCACCTCTTATTTGTAATTGTTTTTGTTAACATAAAAAGCCTTTGTATTTGTGGTTTAATGGTGAAGTATCTCAAGAATTTATGTGGTATCTTTTATCCCTTTCCCATCATCCAATTGCCATCTTGATGTACCACAAATGGGACATTCTTCAAGATTTTTACTATCCTTCCAAAATATTGCACAAGCATATTTACAAGCATGTATTGATATATATCTTAATCCAAGGTCCCTTAACAATTTATTTGCTTTATAGTAAGATTTAGGCAATTTATATCCAATAGGTAATGCTTTATTGAGCAAATTAATTAACATATTAAAAGATTTGTTACTCCATTTATTATATAACTTCAAATGGAACAACTTGACAACAAAAGATAGCTATGAGAATTTCGAGCACCCTTAATATAATTCTTCTTGAGCAATTTTCAATAACTTCCTAAAATTGTCTTCTATAATACTACCAATTATGTTAAGCAAACTAGTATCATTCATAGTCTCTGTATGATTCTCAAAATCCTCTAACATCTCTCCAATCTCATCATCATCATCGTCATTAATATCACAATCCTCTACATCATTATTGTTACTACCATTATCACCTATATCAACACTTCTGCTATTACCTACTTCAGAACATTCACCATGATAAATCCATAGAGTATAGAATTTATCTATTCCTGATATTAGCAACTGATTCATCCCACTAAATTTACCACATCACCCATGATGTTATCCAAAGGTGAAGGTTAGCTAAGTTCCGAGCCAATTCGCGCGTGGTCCGACCAATGCGCACCTATGGTCTAGTCCGTTCGTCCATGGTCCATCATTTGAGCACCATTTCATCCTTAGTCTCACTAAAGACGTCTTAGGCAAGTCCAACTCGCCCTAACCACCAAGCTAATCAATGTCCCACGGTCATCATAACTCAAACCAAGCTTGATCTTTACTTGGTTAACTTACATTGGTTCCTTTGGCATGCCTAATCCATGCTAGACATTGGCCAAGGCTCACCAATGCTAGCAAAAATGGTCCTGCAATGCTAAGGGGCTAACAAACCACCCCCACTAGATGAACCCGACGCCCTCGTCGGAACAAATTGAAGGTAGTCGTTTTCCTGATCTTCGAATTACCACAAGGTTATGTCTTTCTCCCAAGTAGCTTTCGAGACTGGTTTATTCTTCCATTAAATCAGGAACTCCATCCTTCGATTCTTCTTATGTTGCCCTAATATTCGATGATCCACATTCTTCTTAATTTGCTCATTGAATTGTTTCCTTACTACTGGTGGAGCTCTTTTTACTTGACTCCTTTTAGGATCTGTTGAATCCTCATGATATGGTTTAAGGAAACTCACATGAAAAGTAAGATGTACCTTTAAATGCTCAGGTAACTTGAGGCAATAAGCTATATTTCCCACCTTTCCAAGGATCTCAAATGGGCCATCATACTTTGGCGCCAACCCTCGATGCACCTGCTTGTTACTAATCTTCTACCAAATTTGGGGAGAAAGTTTGAGAAGGACCTTATTCCCATTGTCACAATTAATCAGTTTTCTCCTTTGATCCGCATATTTCTTCGTCCGTTTGGAAGCTTTGCTAAGGCTATCTCTTGCTTCATCCAACAATTCTTACTTTTCATTTGCAAAACAATAAGCAGCTGGACATTTTTCTCCTGACATCTATTAAGTTATCTTGAGCGGAGTGAGTGGTTGTTATCCCAAAACAACTTCAAAAGGACTTTACTTCGTTACCAAGGATTTGTGGAAGATATAACAAAACTGTGCAGTGTCAAGTAAACTTAACCAATTTCGTTGACTTGCACTTATATAACGCTGCAAGTATTCCTCCAATAATCCATTGATCCTTTTTGTTTGGCCATTCATTTATGAGTGATTCACAGTTGAGAAATTCAATTCACACCTTATCATGTTGAAGAGAGACATCGAAAATCGACCAGTAAATCGGGCGCCTTGGTCACTTACTATGTTCGCTGGAACCCCAAAATGCTTCACCACATTTTTGTAGAAAAGCTCTATAGCAACATCCAAGGGACACGAAGTTGGAGTTGGCACAAAGACCGCATATTTGGAGAACCTATCAACCACCACCATGATTGAAGCCATGTCCTCTACCTTTGGGAACCTGACAATGAAGTCCATCGAAACTAACATCCATAGTTTTTCGAAATTGGCAAGGGCTACAACAAACCTGCTTCCTTCTTCCTTTCAGGTTTATCCAATTGACAAACAAGGCAAGTTTTAACATATACCTGAATTTTTTTCTCTAGCTTTGGCCAATAATAAGATCGGGAAATGAGTGTTAACATCTGTTCGACTCTAGGGTGACTAGCCCACTGTAAATCGTGTGTCTCCTTCATTAATTATTTATGCAAGGCACCAAAACTTGGCATGCACAATTTATTATTCTTTGTTATGAGCAACCCCTCATTATCAAGACAAAATCGTCACACAACACCCTCCTTTACTTGCTTCACAATTTGGCCATAAGTGATGTCCAGCAGAGCTGTTATTTTAATTTGCTCCAACATATCTTGTTCCACTCTAGTGATCGCATACAAGGCTGCAAAGACTTCCTTTCTACTCAATGCGTCCACCATATTGTTACATCTCCCCGGTTTGACTCCTATACAAAATCATATTCGACAAGAAACTCTTGCCACGGGGCTTGTATTACTCACAATTGATACAAAGGATACAAAGCTCCAACCTTTACATTATTCACAATTAATACAAAGGATACAAAGCTCCAACTATCTCTAATGAATGAAGCCTTGTTCAAATGAGCTATTTATAGGCTTTAGGAGACTTGTTGGGCAAGAATACAAGAAAGTAGTATTAAGGCCACTAAGCCACTAACTTAGTTGGTGGTTAACATCTCCAACCACTTTAGGTTCTATTTTAGTAGGTGGTTTACATAACTTACCACTGTCTCACTCCTAAGTCAAAGTAACATGTGTAAAATCCTTACAAGACACCTCATCCATGTTCTTTGCCACATCATCCCACTTTTTTGATGATTCCTCCCACTAAATATGCCACATAACCCATGATCTTATCCAAAGGTGAAAGTTAACCAAGTTCCGAGCCAATTCGCACGTGGTCCAACCAATACGTACCCATTATTTAATCCATTTGTCCATGGTCCAATATCATTTGAGCACCATTTTATCCTTAATCTCACCAAAGACAACTTAGGCAAAGTCTAACTCGCCCTAACCACCAAGTCAATCAACACCCCACGATCATCGTAATTCAAACCATGCTTGATCTTTACTTGGTTAAGTTACCTTGGTTCCTTCCTCATGCCTAATCTATGCTAGACTTTGGCTAAGACTCACCAATGCTAACAAAAAGGGTCTTGCAAAGTTAAGCAGCTAATAGTTGCTATCCACTAGATTGGTGCTCATGACCAACTGAAAACGTCCTTCTGTACTGTACCTAGAAAACGTGTTTGGGGCGATCTTCTTTATTGTCGCTTCTGTCCTGTCGAGAATAATTGGAAGGGGAAGCGAACAAGATTGTCGTGGAATATATAGTGTAGGATAAATGTGGATGGGAAAATATTTTCCTTTCTCCATTATCCACTGTGTTTGTTGTGTCATCTTCATCACGTCTTGTGCGTTGAAATTACTTGGCTCTAAACGAATATACGTCGAAAAATCCAAAACCAGTATCGTCCTCTGGCTACATGGGAATGGTGGGGAATCTAGGATACGAACATCGATTGGTATTGTGATAACTATAGTTGAAAACAATTGCATGACACAAGCTTCATTGAATGAGGATACAAGCGCAAATTTCCAAGAAGGAATTGCTCAATTAAGAAAGCTAACCTATTCATTTTGTTGTCTACCGACCAGCCACATATTTTCGAAGTGACAGAAAGCGATATACTTGGACAATTCTATTCAAAGAAAAGAAAACAAACGTATTGCTGATATTTATTATACGATTACCAGAACTTTCCAAGCAACGATTGTAGCGGATACATTACTTTTCTAATTCACATATTAGTATACGTAATTAGGAATTAAGAACCATTGTAGTATTGGCTTATCTACCACAATCAATTGGTTGATTGTAAATTTTATGACATAATTAACTAAAAATATTCTTTGTTTTTTTTTATATCTATACAAGATTTGTATGATAAATTCCATAGGATGACATATAAGATAAAATTCATGAGATAAATTTATTTTTTAGATGAAATTAAGATAATATCATAATTATGACGTATTATTTTTAAATTGTTTTTAGTTGTTACTCTGTTAAGAATGGATATTAATAGATCGGAAAGACGATCACATGTTTTTTTTTCCTTCTAAAAGAAGTAGTTAATCTCGTAACAACAACAACAACAACCTAGTGAAAGTCCCATTGATACACGTAGTCTAGGAAGGTTCAGTAATACACAGCTTTTTTCTTAACTGATAGAGAGACTATTTTCGATAGACATATATGAAAAAATATATAATTAAAATAATAATTAAAAATAAACATAAAAAAGGATAATAAAAAAAAGTAAATACATAAAAATAAAAATATAAAATAGTTAATATAATAAATATAGTACAAGGTAAAGAATACAAATAAATGATAAAATAAGTAAATAAATATTCAAACAAGAAAAGACAAGAAAATATTTAGGTTAAGTAAAGAAATGTTTAGACTAAATAATTAAGAGGGACGTACTACATATTAAATATTTAGGCTAAGAAATGAGACTCGAAAGAAAATGTTTAAAAAACATATAAGAAAGAGAAGGACCTTTCTACATGAGATCTTTTACCTGTATCTTAGTACCAAAATTTTCTATTAAGAGTCATGTCTTTAATAAGTTCTAGTAGGTCATATCATTCTTGATCACCTTCCCCTTATTCTTCTTAGGCCTTCCTTTTTCTCTCTTACAGTTTCTAAGTACAATTTGCTCTTATCTTCTCATTATAGCGTCAGAGTATCTCCTCTTAATATGTCTGAACCACTTAAGCTTTGTCTCTCTTAATTTTTCATTAATATTAGCCAATTTAATTTGTCTCTTACTATTACATTCCTGACCTGATGTATATTCAACAAAGCATCCTTATCTTTGCCACCATTAGCTTATGACTGTACACCTATTTGATAGGCTAACACTCCACCCCATCGAGCATAGCATGCCTAATCGGTAAACTATATAACTTACCTTTGAGCTTGAGTGATATCTTCTTGTCACATATAACTCCTCATGCACTTCTCCATTTAAGTCACCCTGATTTGATACGATGAACTATGTCTTCATTGATCTCTCTATATCTTTAGATGATAGATCCTAGATACTTAAAACACTCTTTTTGTGGTATAAATTCTGAATCAATCTTTACCTTCATATTATAAGTCACTCTATGGACTGAAAAGTTACATTTTAAGTACTCAAGTCTTAGTCATGTTCGATTTAAAACCCTTTAACTCCAACGTTTCCCTTCGACTCTAACGTATCCTTTAAATAAAAATGTGAGCACTTACTAGAGAAAAAGTTCACTAAACTAACCCAATATGAGAATTTCATATGGAACATTACTTAGTATATATGGAAATGCTTATTAAAAAGGTTGTATAAGTGATTATTTGATTTGAGATCTCTAAAACATCTTATATAGGGATTGTTATAATTTGATAATACTTGTAACATATCATAGTCAAAAGTAACTCAATTGGTAATTATTAGGTATGACATGAATTATATAGAGATGGTTAAGTGATCAATATAAGATTAATCATCCAAAGGTAATTAGGGAGAATGTTCTAATATTCTCAATTAGCATTGATTTAAGAAATTCTTAGTCAAGGTAAAATGATAATTTAAAAATAAAATTCAAATACTGTTAAAATTCAGTTAATAATGCTGGAAAACTAATATAATTTGATTCAAATAAAATAGACACTAATTCCATACTTTATATGTAATCAGAATATTATATGATGAAAAGATTGAATTATACGAAAAAAATCACACACAGAAAGGTCAGTCAAAACTAATTTGACATTGCTAATATTTGGATAGTTATAATATGTTGTTATATGTCAATCTTGATCTATAGATATAATTTATAAAATTAGAAATTTAAAGGTATATTAAATGAGATTATTGTATATATTCTTAAATACAATTTATGATTATAATTTATATGAATTGTCAATATATTTAGGAATCTAATAGGTCACACACTAATAAAATTTGAACAGAGAAAAAGGTAATTTAATTAAGTTGAATTTGATTGTAAAGTTTGAAAAAATTTTAGGATAAAATATAAGATATTTAGAAATAAGGATCAATATTAGATATTGAATCTTATTTATACCCCCATTGAATTCAAATTTTGTTTTAAAATTAAATTAAATATATATTTGGAATAGAATTTTCATTTATTTTGGGAAATAATTGTTTAATCTAATTTAATTATCCAAAGAATTGGAAATATTATCTTAACTAGGATCAAACAAGGATTGATATTATCATATATGATATGATTATATTGAATTGTAATTCTTATATATGTTTGAAGTATTTTATATGCATATTGAATTGCATACACACACACACACACACAGATTAAATTATACATATAATTTGTGTTTGATAAGACCGTTCAAAAATTAATATCTCGTTAAAATATTAAGTATATATTTATAACATGAATATTGTCTTCCAATTTTTTAGAAAAGTATTTTGACTTTCATTATTATAATAATAAACAAGAGTTTTGTTCATTGTTGGGTCTGTTACGAAATTCAAGATCTCTTTAATCCGAATATATTACCTTATAATAATAGGTTCTACTTAATTAAAATGTGATTTAGATAAGCAAACTCATGATCATTTGAATTTGGATACATGATTACTCTGTGTGTGTGTGTGTGTGTGTCAGGATCAATAGTAAGAGTAGCCAAATACATTAATCATTCTAAAGTAGTAGTGAAGATTATTATTTCAAATAAAATAATAAGAATAACCAAATATATGATTAAAGATCTAATCTTATTTGGTTGTTATGACATATAGCCTATTATTTGCTTTCTTTACATTTATTTTGTTTTGAGTAGAAATTATCTTTGTTTAGTAAAGTTAATACTAAGTATTACTGAACCAAATTTCTTAGACATATGTTAAGTTTGAAATGAGTTCTCAAAGTTAGAAGTAAAAGTTAGTATGTCTATTATGCAATCTTGATATTAATTCCTAGAATTTTTTTGATAAAGTCTAAGAGATATTTCAATATCATATAGATAAAAAAATAGTGATATTTTACAATTGACTAATATTTCATAAACTTAAAGGTAGCATGTAAATGGATGTCAACACTATAATAGTACAATATAAATAGTTGCATAAAGTAAAGATGAAAGGTATGTTACCCTTAAAGGAATTGTTCCACTTAATTTAACAACAATTTAGTGAAAATCTTGCTGATACATGAAATCTTGAGAGGTCCAGTAGTATGTAGCTTTACTATAATTGGTAAAGATATTGTTTCTGATAGACTCAAACATATAAAAAATAATTAATTAAAAATAATTAAAAAATAAAAAATAAAATACTCATAAAAATAATTGTTCCACTTAATTTAACCAGCTAGAAGCATAAATTGGGATTGTAATTATACGCATTTGTTATAGTATGACAATAATTGTCATTATAAGAAGATAAGTGCATAATATTTCTTGCTAATACTATATATGATAGAGATAATATATATTTCTAATTAATACTTTTAGGTACATGATACTGAATTTTAATTGAATATCACAACAATTTTTATAGCATGATAAGAAATAAATTATTGAGTAAAAATAGTTAATCCAAGTTTATACAAATAGTTTATATGTGTTTGAATAAGAATGACTTATGCTCAACATAAGTGACAAAAATTTAAAGTTAGATAACGAAGACTATCCTTTTATATCGTATTGTTTAAATCCACGTAATGAGAATCATACACAAAGATATATACATATATACATATATATATCTATATACATATACATATATATATCTATATACATATACATATATATATCTATATATATATACATATATATGTATATATATACATATAAGATATATGCTTGTAAGATATATCTATAGATATACTTGTAATTAGTTAAAGCATATATATACTTGTAAGATATATGCTTTAACTAAGCATCACATCCCTAAATCATTAACTTTGACTACTTTAGAGTCTTATAATTCCATATCTTATATGTAATCTTACTAATTGATTTGAATGGAACTATGAAAAGGTTAGTTGTTATTTAAGGTATAGCCATAAAAGAAATAAATATTGCATGACATAATATCACATATTGTAAATTTCCGCCTCACATAAATTTATACTGTAATGAAATTTAGTTATGGAGACATTTACTAGAGAATCTCATTCCCTATAGATATAAAAAAAATTAATATAAGAGTCACTACATCGATCTTATCGAAGTGTTTTAGAATTCTATACGTACGCCTAATTTTTATTTAGATTTAAATACTTGGAACTTTAAACTTTTAAATTTTAAATTATTATTTCATTTAATACACATGACCTTATCATAAGTCATTAGTACATTTAATGAAATATAAGTGTTCATCCTTTTATTATTATTACATCTTATATACTATATGTATAAGATTTAATAATTTACTATTATAATTTTCCTTTATCTAAATGTTGGTTTGTTCATCTTTCAACCTAACAAGTTCCATACAATTTATAATCAAAGGAATAT
>JAOQMQ010000196.1:6685235-6702887 GCA_027563845.1 Erythroxylum subrotundum
AATAATAATAAGATTGGGTAGTACTGAATGTTATACTAAAATCAACCACCATCTACCCATTGTCATGTCCACATTATGAGCCACTTCTTTAGATTATAAGGCACTACAAATTGAAGGCTAAGCTCAAAGACTTGTTCGTGGTGCCAAAAAATTGTACAAATGTCTTCTTCTTTTCCTAACATTAAGTGCAACATTCCCTTCTTGTTAGGTAGGAATTCTACCATCTTCAACATTCCCTTTATCATCTTGACCACTAATAAAAGAACTTCTACTACTAATTTCGTAGTTTAATCTTTACCTTATATCTTTCTTATGTTGGTATTCTTCAAGCAAATTCTTCATTTGCCATTTCATATCATGACTCACTTTCTTACAAGGCTCTATATCAACTTTAACTCTAGTTAAATGCTTCTTTAAGCTAGTGATTACCCCACCTTTCACATGCTTGTTACAATACAAACAAATGGGATGATTCTTCATTCTATAAATCAATCCAACATGAGCCCAAGTTGGATCATTGAATCTTCCTAAACTTGAAGCCATTGAATTATCAGGAGTATTTGAACTTTCCTCCATTTATTTGTAAAATAAATAAAGACATATGTCAAAATTAAATTAATAAATTTATTATCATCAATTTCCAAAGCAATGTGTATCACTTAACTCAAAACAAATACGAATGCACATCTTAGATTCTAAAAGCATACACACAAATTGAATTTAAAAATATGCATGCATCTTATATTCAAAGTCAACAGACCAAAAATCATTATTACCAACTACTAATGTCATCAAAATATGGAATAAGTTGTGTAAAATAATAAGAAGAAATAGAGTAGTAACAACTTCTTAACATTCATACGATATAAAAATGCAAGTGAACTTCATTAACTTATAAATGATTGTTGCACCTTTATAATTATAACTCATTTTGTACGATTACATAATTTAACTCACTGTTATGAAAATCGTACTAGTGTTGGTACCAGATTTGGTTCTGGTATGATACTATACTGGTACCGATCAATACTAGGTACTATTTCGAGTAATTTTTTAAATTTATAAAGTAGTCCCTAATTTTAAAAAAATTACAAAAATAGTCCCTCAATATATTGTATTGTATAATATATAATTTTACATCAACTCTGTCTCTAAAAATCATAATAATAGAAATTTAAAATAAAAAATATATATTTATTTTATTGATATTACTTTTCACTTATTTCACCAAATAATAACCATAATTAATATGAAAACGATTATTTAATCATCATACAAATATAAAATTAAGGGCAATATAAAGTACTTAAAATGTTATAATTTCATTATATAATAAATAATAATTACATCAAATGACGTGTTAATACTTTTCCATCCAAGATTATTTTTCTAGTCACTCTCATCTATCAAACCCGGTTCCTCAGAAACTCAATCTGCTAAAAGATTAATATGATGAAGACACATTAGATTTATAGAACTACTTGTTTTATTAAGAGTCCTAGTAAATAATAAAATTAAATTATTAAGAAATTACAAGAAATTATATCTAACTTAAAAATGATAATAGTATACTTTCTCGAAGTTTTAAATTGTATCGAACAAATACCAAGTCATTCAATCCTTTGTGCTTTAATCTATTCCTTTTCTTAGAATAAATGAATTCAAATGTGCTCTAATTCCTTTCACTCCCTGTTGCACTCACACTTTGACTTAGAATTCGAATTGCAAACCTTTGCAATTCTAAAACACCATTTCTAAATTGGCTCCATCAAGCAACTGTAAAAAATAAAGTGATGATTAACTTTTAACAAGTAACAAAAGTGAAAAAAAAAAGACCTGGATTAAGTTTCTCTCTTTGACGAATAGCAATTGGCATTCCAAAATCATAAGAAACATCCTTATAAATTTCCTTTTGTGAGCTTAAGAGATGTTGTATCATCTTATGAGCAACAATTGTTGTAATAGTTAATATCATTTCCTATTAACTTCAACTTTCTTTGTAAAATTTAGTCTAAAATAGACACTAGGATTAAAAAATGCTCTAACTGCAAATAACAGAGAGTAAAGTTACATTTCACATCTCTCATTGATGATTGCAAGATAAAGTGCGTACAGAGAAGGCCTACTTTTCATATTAGACTTTATTGCTTCTTTCACTCTCTCCATGACATCATAAAAATAACTCATTGTTGCCTTCTCATCATTATCAACCAGATGAAGTACCCTCACCAGAGGCTCAAAACTCGAATGAAAAATTGACATTGAGACTAAAATCTATTATCTTCAAGTATAATTTTAGAAACCTCCAATCCAACATTAAACCTAGCATGTTGAGATACAACCTACTTATCACTTGTAAAAAAATTTATCAACTATTTCTTCATCATAATAGAACACTGAAGTGATAAGAATTGGCTATAAATCTTGTAATAATAGGACGACATAAATTCCTAACATTGGTGAAATCCTTTCCCATTAAATTCAAGACCCATGTATGATTGTAGATGAAATTGGTCAACTTTTGTGCTTTCCACACAGTCTCATCAATAATAGAAAAATACCTAGCATCTCTTATATTTTTCAACATTAAGTCAATGCAATGTGCTACACAAGAAGTACAATAAAAAGAATTATACTTGTTTTGCAATCTTCTTTTATATGCTTTATAAGCATAATCATTGTCAGTAATGAACTGAACAATATTTTTTGGCATAACTTCATTCACAACTTCATCAAATATTTCAAGTAGAGTATCATCATTCCTAACAAGGCTAGATGTATCAATAGATTTAAAAGATATTTCTCCTTTGTAAAATAAATCAAAAATTAATAATAGGATAATGTCTTTTATTTATCCAACGATCACATATGACTGAACACCCATAAGTAACCCACAAGTAGCCCAAGTCTTTTTTCTTTCATCCAAATAACTTTTAATTTTATAAACAGAGCTGCTTAGAAGTTTACCTCTATAGTCATTAATTGGAAAAGCTTTGTATACTGGACCGTAAGAGGTAATAACATCCACCATAACCAATATTAATAAGATTGGGCAACATTGAATGCTATACCTGAATTATACCACCATCTAGTCATTGTCATGTCCATATTATGAGCTGCTTCTCTAGGTTGTAAGGCACTATGGATTGAAAGTTGAGCTTTAGGAGTTGTTCGTGGTGTAAAATTTTTTGAAACTTGTCCTTTTCCTTTTCTAACATCAGGTCTAATATTTTCTTCTTATTGGGTAGGAATACTACCACCTTCAACATCCACACTATAATCCTGAATACCAACAAAAGAACTTTCATTGTTAATTTCGTAGTTCAATCATTATATTCTATCTTTTTCATACTGATACTCTTCAAACAAAGTCTTCATTTGCCATTTGATATCATGAATCACTTTCTTACAAGGCTCCACATCACATGTGATCCTAGCTAAATGCTTCTTTAACATAGGGGTTTCCCCACCTTTCAAATGCTTGTTACAATACAAACAAATACTATGGTTCTTTATTCCAATAACCAATCTAGCATGAGTCTAAACTAGTCATCGAATCTTCCTATAGCTGAGGTGACTGAATTATCAAGGGTACTTGAACTTCCTTCCATTTAACTATAAAATAAATAAAGACACATGTCAAAATTAAATTAATAACTTTATATCAAAATAAAGAACACTTAATTTCATTATCAACTATTATCACCAAATGTGTATTGTTTAACTCAAAAGTCAAAACTAACACAAAGCATATAAACCTTATATAACTCATTTCGTATGATTATATCATTGAACTTTAAACCAAAGACATACACTCACAACTATATCCTATTCAACTTCAAGCATAACTCACAAATATAAGTTTACAACCTATTTTATGTAATCACATAATTCAACTATAAACTAATATATTTTGTTTACTTATACAATTGAATTTGTAGTTCTTATCTAATTTTAATCAACATTGTTACTAATACTAATTCCTAACTTTAATTTAACAATCTTCCATTCACCAATTTTAATAATCATTCTTAGTTTCTTACTCAAGTTAACTCCATAATCAAGAATAATATACATTACACAATTCAATTTCATCCAACATAATTCACCAATAAGCTAAAAATCAACAATTCAAGTATTCAATATATATAATTACACAATACACATATAAATCTTATATAAATCATTTTGTATGATTACATCATTCAACCATAAACTAAAGGCATACAGTTACAACTATAACCTATTCAACTTTAACCATAACTCACATCTATAAGTTTACAACCTATTTTATGTAATCTCATAATTCAACTATAAACTAATTTATTATGTTTGCTTATATAATTCAATTTGTAATGCTCATCAATATTTTGTTTTATTAAATAATTTAAACCAACATTATTACCGAAATAATACATTATCTCATGTTCTCGAGATGATGTATTATACACAAAATTCCCCATTTTTAATTATGTCTATTGAGGAGTTCAACTAACTTCTGATTTGTGTAGTAGTATTAGAAAATGTCATTTTCCTTGTTAGTGAAGCATCAACTTTCAATTCTTTAGTTGGGTGATGAGGATTCGGCTTACACTTAACAAGGAAATTCGGAACCCTGACGTCAAGTAGACGACAGTTATGATTGTAAGAAATATGGCCTGATGTTACGACCCATATTTTCTGTAAGCTCATATTAAACTTGGATTATGGTTTTTTTAATTTAATAGTATGTTAAATCTTGACTATTATTTAGTACTTGATGGATGTACAAGATTTAATGTTAACAGCGAAGTGTATATAAACTAGTCATCTCTCTACCCTAATTAAGTATAAACGAAAACAAATACAGAACGAAGGTATTTTGTGTATTGGGTTATCCATCAAACCATCATACAGCAAGAGGGTTACGAGAGAGAAACTAGTTTGTGATCATTGAAAGTTTTCTCTCTACATCATGACAAATTCTGCTCAAGATAAGTGATTTGTTCGCTTTATCTATGTGATTATTATTATATTCAAGATCTGAATAGGCATGAATGATTTACATATGATTCATGATTTACGTATGATTATATCTTTAATGTTTGAATATTAAGAACAAAAAATTTACATGTGGTATCAAAGCCAAGGATTTTGAATAGATAATAATCCTTATATTATTGATTTGATGATTGATTCAATGATGTTTATAAGAATTATGATTTTAGGGTTTTGTATAGAGATTTTTTTCTATAAAAAAATCGCCGCACCGCAACACCTCTTTTCTCCTCTGTTCTCTCGTGTCTTTTTAAATTAACTGAAACCAGAAAAAGACAGAGCGCCACATGAGAGAGACTGCATTTTTATAAGCAGAAGTGTAAATATGAAACTCACACTAAACTAGTAATAGGCAATGGTGAAGAGAGAAAGCCTAAATTAAAATTGTGTTTTAATGGTAATAAACAATCAGAAGGTTGGCAACAATGAAAGGGCCCCACACAAACTTGTCATACCTGTTGATTTTCTCTAATAGATAGTTTGTTGTGGTGCTTCTACACGTTTTAGATTTGTTTGGCTTATGTGAAATTCCTCTGTATGGGACAAAAGATTGGATCTTTTGAATCTGAAAGGTCGAAAGTTGAAACTTTCGTCTAGGGTTTATTACAATATGTGCCGCAATAAGCCCACATGATTTATGATGGATAATGATCATTTTAAAGTTTTGATTATGGTTATATTAATGATATTTTGACCTATAATCAAAATTTTAATTTTAATTTCATCTTATGGATATATTATTATTATTATTATTATTATTATTATTATTATTATTATTATTATTATTATTATTATTATTACGACGGTATGATTAAAATTAATTTATTAGTCACAAAAATGACCAAACTAGTTTTGAATGTGTGGTCATATAATTTATACATTTTATGAAAAATTTATTAGTTGATCGAAATTAAGGACTTTACCCAGAGGTAAATCAATATTCTATAACTAATAAATATAAAGGAGAAAATTGATATACTTACGTATAGTTATCCAAAGATGTTAGATGTATTTGATGAAGTTTATTTAATTTTCTTGTAAAGTTTAAATAACATTCTAATGATGGTGATGATATGTATTGTTGTGTTTACCCAAAGGAAACCTGCAATATATTTAATGTATGTGCTTCCTATCTAAATCTGTTATTTAGTAAGCGTTTATATGTTTGCAGTTATTAGCCTTCATTTTTAAGGGTTACCTTGTTCACTGGTGTGAATTTTTATAAATGGAGTAAACAAGTCACTTTCCATTTAGGTGCTTTGGATCTTAACTAGGCATTATTAGAGGATAAGCCTTATGACCTTAATGACATCATTACGGAGATTGAGAGGGCACATTATAAGGTGTGGGCAAGGTCTAACAGGTTATGTTTAAATTTTATGTGAATGACGATTGCCAACAACATTAAGTCTACTCTTCCTAGCACCAAAAATCAAAATGCTAAAGATTTTCTTAAACTTATGGAAGATAAGTTTCGTTCTGCCGATAAGGCACTTGCAGGGACACTTATGGCTAAACTTATGACCATGAAGTTTGATAGGTAAAAGAGTATGTTGCAGTATGTCCTTGATATGACTAATATCGCCGCAAGACTTAAAACATTAAATATGGTTATGGAAGACTCCTTCTTAGTGCAGTTTATTATGAACTCACTTCCTACTTAATATAGACCACTCCGCATCAATTATAGCACATTAAATGATAAGTGGAATATTGATAAATTGTCTAGTAAGTTTATTCAGGAGGAATCGAGATTAAAGAAACAATAAGTTCATTTTATTAATCTAGTGGGTTAAGGAGCTGGAAAGAAACTCAAACCAAAGGCCAAGAATTTTAAGAAGATAGAACCTACTAAAATTCCACAGTTTGCTGATGATGAAAGGAAGAGACAAAAGTTAGATAAATGCCACTTCTGCAAGAAAGAAGGATATTATCAAAAACCTAAAACTTAAGGCTTGGTTCGAAAAGAAAGGTATACATTATGTTTTCGTATGCTTTGAATCAAACTTATCTGAAGTTCTTTCTAATACTTGGTGGTTTGATTCTGGTGTCACTACTCATGTTTCCAATATTATGCAGAGATTCTTCACAATCCAAACTATAAGCCCAACTAACATCTTTCTGTTTACGAGGAATTGAATGAAGGCCCCAGTTGAAGCTGTAGGGAATTACAGGCTGACAGTAGATACTTGGTTTCACTTGGATTTAACGAACACTCTCTATGTACCTTCAATTTCTATAAATTTAATTTCTGTTTCTAGACTTGATGCTAGTGGATATACCTTTAAGGGTGGACATGGATGTTTCAATTTGTATAAGAATAATTCCTTTTTTGGTTATGAAATGCTTATGGATGATTTATATAAATTGAAACTTGATGATGTTTTTTTTTTCTGAATCCCTATTTATTGTTAATCATAATGTTGAAATGAAATGTAATTTAGCGAATGAACATTCTGCTTACTTGTGGCATAAAGGACATATATCCAAAGAAAGGTTAGAAAGATTAGTAAAGAATGAGATTATACCAAATCTAGATTTTACTGATCTTGGCTTATGTGTGGTATGCATAAGGGCAAGCAAACCAAACATAGCAAGAAAGGAGACACGAGAAGCAGTCAACTTCTTGAAATAATACACATCGACATTTACAAACTTTTTGACACTCCGTCCTTTAATGGAGAAAAATAATTCATCACTTTTATACATGATTTTTCACAGTATGGATATATATATTTGTTGCATGAAAAATCTCAAGTTATAAATACCCTTGAGGTGTTTGTAAAGGAGGTTGAGAGACAACTAGACAAAAAAGTAAAAATTATAAGATCTGATAGAGGTGGTGAGTATTATAGAAAGTATGATGAATCTGGACAGTGGCCTGATTCGTTTGCTAAGTTCCTAGAAAGTTATGGCATATGTGCACAATACATTATGCCAGGCACATCGCAACAAAACATTGTGGCAGAAAGGTGAAATAGAACATTGACGAATATGGTTAGGGGTATGATGAGTAATTCCTCATTACCCAAAAGTTTGTGGATGTATGCACTTAAAACTACTATGTATCTGCTAAACAGGGTTTCTAGTAAGGCAGTTCCTAAAACTCCTTTTGAGTTATGAACTAGAAGAAAACCTAGCTTAAGACACCTGCATGTTTGGGGTTGTCCAGCAGAAGCACCTATCTATAATCCACATGAAAGAAAATTAGATTCTCGAACAATTAGTGGTTACTTTATTGGTTACCCAGAGAAATCTAAAAGGTATAGGTTTTATTATCCAAACCATAGTTCTAGAATTATTGAAATAGACAACACCAAATTTTTTTAGAATGGTGAAGTTAGTGCGAGTGTTGAAAATCAAGCTGTGGATATTAATGAAATAAGGGTTGATGTTCCATTACCCATAAATATTCCTAAACCCACAACTACAACAAATGTTGTTCCTACTTTGGAAGATCAAAATAATCAAGAAGAACATTTGGATAATGAAGAAGCACTCTATGAAGAACCTAACTTACCACCAACTTATGCAAATGAACGAGTTGGTATAGCTTAAATAAACATATAAGGGTTAGAAGGTCGACTATTTCTAATGATTATGTGGTTTATTTGCAAGAGTCAGATTATGATTGTGGCATTGATAATGATCTTGTTTCGTTTTCACAAGCCATAGGTAGTAATAAGCCTGAAAGATGAATTGATGATATGAAAGAAGAGTTTAAATCAATGGCCCAAAACAAAGTTTAGGATCTTGTAGACTTGCCAGAAGGTTCTAAATGAGTTGACTGTAAATGAGTCTTTAAGACTAAACGCAACTCGAATGGCAATGTTGAAAGATATAAAACTAGACTTGTTGCCAAAGGTTACACTCAGAAAGATAACATTGATTATAAGGAGACTTTTTCGCCTATCTCAAAGAAAGATTCATTGAGAATAATTTTAGCATTAGTGGCTCAATTTGATATAGAATTACATCAGATGGATATGAAAACAACCTTTCTGAATGGCGATCTTGAGGAGGAAGTTTACATGGATCAACTTAAAGGTTTTTTCATTATAGGTAAAGAAAGTATGGTGTGCAACTTGAAGAAGTCAATATATGGACTTAAGCAAGCCTATGTTGAAAAAATTCTTGAGAAATTTAACATGAGCAAGTGCTCAATAGGTATAACCCCTATTCAAAAGGGAGATAAGTTTAGTCTTATGCAATGTCTAAAGAATAATGTGGGACATAAGAAAATGGAAACAATTTCATATGCTTCTATTGTGGGAAGTTTGATATACCTACAAACCTGTACTAGACTCAACATCAGTTTTGTAGTAGAGCTGCTGGGTCGATATCGAAGTAATCCTGATATTGATCATTGAAAGACTGCAAAGAAAGTGCTGAGATTTTTTTAAGGAACAAAGGATCACATGCTCACTTATAAGATGTCTGATCATTTAGAAGTGATTGGATATTCAGATTCATAATTTGTTGGGTGTGTTGATAATAGAAAGTCAACGTTTGGCTATTTATTCCTATTAGCTAAAGAAGCAATCTCATGAAAAAGTGTCAAATAGTTTGTCATTGCTTTATCCACTATGGAACCAGAATTTGTAGCTTGCTATGAGGCTACAATTCAAGCATTATAGCTGCGGAACTTTATTTCAGGGCTTAGGGTTGTCGACATAGTAAGCAAGTCACTGAAAATTTATTGTGATAATTGTATAGCAGTCTTCTTCTCTAAAAATGACAAATACTCCTGAGGCATAAAACATATGAAATTAAAGTATTTTGTTGTTAAAGAGGATATTCATAAACAAAGAGTACATATAGAACATATCAGGACGAATATCATGATTGCAGATCCTCTAACTAAGGCTTTACAACCGAAGACATTCAAAAAACATGTGTTTAGGATGGGTCTTAGTTGTATCAATGATTGATAATAATGTTTGATGATGATGTTTTCGCACTCTTGAGCTCAATAATAATATGTTTCTAAATTTTATATTTCTTATTCATTATGTTTATGTATACATGATTGTTAAATAAGAAACTTGTATGCATTGTCACAACAATTATGTGGACTATATGTTGTTTATATATAATTTATGAACCTAAACATAATAAGTTCTTAATGTAGTGGTATATAGAAGGAAGTATATAACTATACTGTGTATGACATCTATAATCCACATTATGTAATTTGTTGTGTTGAGGTGCTTATGATGTTAACAGTTTATCAGATTTAATTTTGATAATCTTATGTTATTTATTAAATATAATGATAAAACATCCAGTCAAGTAGGAGAATGTAAGAAATATGGCCTGATGTTATGTCCCATATTTTTTGTAAGCTCATATTAAACTTGATTTAAGGTTTTCTTATTTTAATAGTATATTAAATCTTAACCGTTAATCTAGTATTTGATAGACACACAAGATTTATTGTTAACAGAGAAATATGTATAAAGTAGTTATTTCTCTACCCTAATTAAGTACAGATGAAAATAAATACAAAACGAAAGTATTTTATGTATTGAGTTATCCATCAAATTATCGTAAAGAAAGAAGGTTAAGAGAGAGAAATTATTTTGTGATCGTTAAAAGTTTTCTCGCTATATCATGATAAATTTTGCTCAAAATAAATGATTTATTCGCTTTATTTATATTATTATTGTTATGTTAAAAATCTAAATGGGCATTCTTAATTTAGGTATGATTATTTCTTTAATATTTGAACACTAAGATCGAAAAACTTACGAGAGATTGGAAAGAGGCCCCGGCGCCCCGGCGAAAGGTTCCCGAACACAGTGGAAACGAAGAAAATTAAGGGGTACAGGTGGACATCGTCTTGTCACATCCGCGTTGTCCTTACGATCTTTTCCTTTTCTTAAACCTGATCTCATTGGGTTTTTACATGTCATACAAATGGGGTAAGTGGGCCCCCTGTTTCATTTTGGATGGACTTGTTTTTTGTTACAAGGAAATTAAACAAAACTACACAATCATCATTAGTCCTCCTCCTTCTGGAGTTTAGGTTTTCGTTGTATGTAACTATATATAAGGCGAACACCCACTCCAAGCCTCACTCCATTCAACTTCCTCTCTCTAGCTAGTACCCTGGTTCTATGCGCAGTCAAGCTGTGACTTGGGAGCCTGGCGTTTCTTTGTTTCCAACGGTGTGCGTACTCTCTCTCTTTCTATTCAGTGTTTCATTCTAAAATTCTGAGTTTTCACCATTTTGAGCGTGGTAGAGACTGTAGGAAGCTTGTTGTATTTACGATGTTCTGTTGGGTTAAAGTGAGTCTAGGTTAAATTTTCCGGAGAGGTCTGGATGGCATATATGTGCGCAGACAGTGGGAATCTAATGGCAATAGCCCAACAAGTCATAAAGCAAAAACAGCAGCAAGAGCAGCAGCAACAGCATCACCAACAACAACAGCCTTTGGCCCTTACTGCGCTGCCTTTAAATCCTTGGCTTACTACAATGCCTAGGAACTCCAGCCTGGGTTACGGTGGCGTCGCTGGAGCTGGCTTATACGACCCTTTTCAGGTCAACGGCGAAGGCGACACCGACGAGCCTGGGTTCCAGTTCCCGCATATGGAGCAACACTCCGGTGGGTTTAGATACTCCGGTTTTGATGGCTGTGCTGTTGGTGGTGACTTTGATTCTGATGAGTGGATGGATAGCTTGATTGGTGGTGGAGACTCAACTGATAGTTCGAATCTGCCATCTATATGCGACGCGTGGCAAAACAATGATGATTTCGGGATTTACGGTCCTGATCCGTTTGTCAGTTGCCCGAGTCGACTCAGCGTCGGTTGCTCTCCACCATCGGATCTCAATCGACTTATCTTCCCCGAAACGCACAAAGCCCAAAATTCGCTCCAGGTACCACCATGGGCTGCATTACCGCCGCAGGCGGTGGTGAAAGACACAACGTTGCCAAATCTTCTACCACGGACGACACTTGAAATCGATGACGCCGGTTTCTCGTCGATTTCGCTGGAAACTGAACCAGTGTCGCCGCTTTTAAAAGCCTTAATCGGCTGCGCTGAACTATTTGAGTCAGAGCCCGAAAGAGCTGCGAAATCGCTGGTTGAACTTAGAGACTCGGTGTCTGAAAACGGAGATCCAATAGAGAGAGTTGCGTTTTACTTCATCGAAACTTTAAACAGCCGACTGTCTTTACAAGCAGAGAAAAGCTTGACCGTATTCGAGTCTACAAGTGAGGATTTTATTCTCTCATATAAAGCGCTAAACGACGCTTGCCCATTTTCGAAGTTCGCTCATTTAACGGCGAATCAAGCAATTCTTGAAGCTACAGAGGGAGCTAGCAAGATTCACATAGTTGATTTTGGGATTCTTCAAGGTGTTCAATGGCCTGCTCTTTTACAAGCTTTAGCTACTCGCGCCGCCGGAAAACCCAACAGAATCCGGATCTCCGGCATACCGGCTCCTGCACTGGGTGAGTATCCAGCGGCTTCTCTGTTTTCTACTGGTAATAGGCTTCGAGATTTTGCAAGACTTCTTGATTTGAACTTTGAGTTCGAACCCATTTTGACCCCTATACAAGAGTTGAATGAATCGTGCTTTCGTGTCGATCAAGACGAGGTTTTGGCCGTGAATTTCATTCTTCAATTGTATAATCTGTTGGATGAGACTCCAGTTGCTGTAGAGACAGTTTTAAGACTGGTAAAATCGCTTAATCCGAAGATTGTTACTTTAGGTGAGTATGAAGTGAGCTTGAACCGGGTTGGATACTTGCAACGGTTTAAAAATGCACTGAGATATTACTCTGCAGTCTTCGAAACTCTTGAGCCAAATCTGAGCAGAGATTCACCAGATAGACTCCAGGTTGAGAGATTGTTGCTTGGTCGCAGAATTGCCAGTGTTATTGGGCCAGAGGACACAGAAAGCAGAAGGGAGCGTATGGAGGATAAAGAACAGTGGCGGGTTTTAATGGAAAATTCGGGTTTTGAATCAATTCCGCTAAGTCATTACGCGAGGAGTCAAGCTAAGATACTCCTGTGGAACTACAACTACAGTCCCTTGTATTCTCTATTCGATTCGCAAGCTGGGTTTATGACTCTGGCATGGACTGAGGTGCCTCTGCTTACTGTTTCGTCATGGTGTTGACGATGGATCTTGGTTTCTGACTAAGTTTCCACCTAGTATTTTTGTACTGTGGTGTGAAACAATTTAGCTACATCATTGATGGATTCTTCAGGTGTCGGGTTGATCAGACAAAAGACCTGTCTTTGTTTAGTTATAGTTTGATCTGAACCCGTGAATTTACCAACTCTTTAGTCCAAACCACGTAGTTGTTAATTGTTCAATTTGATCACTCGATGTATGCACGCAATTCCCTTTCACTTTGTTTTAGGTTCTTGTTATAGATTTGAAACCTTTTTAGTGCAAATTGTATAAACCATGGAAGAGGGAACTCAAGTAGAAGAGAAAAGAGCGAGCTTCCTTATTGTTTGTAATATGTACATGTGTACTTCAAAACTTTGAAAACAAGTTTTTAGTTTATTTTGCGTGTCCACGATTGAATAAATAAAATAGTATTCATCTCCCTCTGAAAAGGGGACAAAAGTGGTAATAAAAATAATAGAAGAGACTTTTTTTAGACCTTTTCTTAAACATTAAGGTGAAAATTATACCTTTAATTAATATTAAGTAAAGTTATTTTTAAGATTATATCAATATTTGGCTGGTTCATATTGTCTATCTATGACATCACATCATAGAGGCAAAATTGATGACTCATATACTAAAAACAGCTAAAACCTTAACATTTTTAGAATCTAAGGTATTTTTAGTATTATTTTGAAAATGTTAAAATGTAACATAATATCATCGATAATGATAAAAACTAACTTAAAGTCTCTTAAAAAATTAGGGAGTAATACCATTGCTTTTCTTTGTGACCTTACTATCTTCTGTACCTATTACATAATATTTAGGCTTGGAATCTATTATCAATATTGTATCAATTTCGATACGAATTTTAGTTTTGATACGATACAGTACATGTACCGATCAAAACTGCATAATGTTTTAAATAATTTTTAAAAAATTATAAAATAGTTCCTAAATTTTGTAAACTTAGAAAATAGTTCATCAATATAATATGTTATGTAATTTTTAATTTAGCATCAACCATGTCTCAAAAAAATCATAATAATATAAGTTTGAAATAACAAATATCTCTTTATTTCTGTTAATATTACTTTTCATATATTTTACATATAGACAATAAACACAATTAATATAAGAAAATATTGTTTAATCGTCGAACATATATAAAACCAAGGATGATACAAAGTACTTAAAATGTTATAGTTTCATTATATAGTAAAGAATAAGTGCATCAAAACATCGTATATAAAGAATAATAAAGTTCTATGATTTCATAAGTATTATAATTAGGGATGTCAATGAATCGGGCAGAGTCAAGGCCTGAGTAAGACCAAATTTTACTTTTTAAAAAAATAAAGCGATATCGTTTTGGGTTATCGAGCCTGGATAACCCTAGCCACGCCTGAGGCTTAGTCAACCCAGGCTGGGCTCGAGTCCTTTTGTCATCCCTAATTATAACAAAAGTTCGTGTCAAGGAACATAACCAATTAAAGACCAAATCTATAATAAACATACTTAGAGTTAAAATTTTTATATTTATATTGTATATACAGAATTTAACATATGCATAAAATACAAGTGAAGTTAAAAGAAGAGAAGAAATAAAAAAACTTGGAACTTTGCTCAATTGAATATTCACTCAAATCACATTGAACTCAATTCTTATTTGGTACAAAATTTTCATCATCAAGAATAGTCTCATCATTACATTGTTCAAATTTATTACACCAAATCATATATCAATACTTTCTCATCCAAGTTACTTTTATCTATCAAACTCAATTCCTCAAAAATCTACTATGTTAAAAGATTAATATGATCAAGACAAATTAGATCTATAGAATTACTTATTCAATTAAGAATCCTAGTAAAAGATAAAATTAAATTATTAAGAAATTATATTTAACTTAATAATGATAATTACATATCTTTTTTGAAACTTTAAATTGTATCGAAAAAATACCAAGTCATTCAATCTTTTGTATTCTAATATATTTCTTTTCTTTGAATGGATGTATTAAGATATGCTCCAATTTCTTTCACCCCTTATTGTACTCATATAATGACTCAAAATTCAAATTGCAAATCTTTGTAATTCTAGAATACCACTTTCGAATTAGTCTTACTAAGCAACTATAAGACAATAAAAGTAACCTTATGAACAAAATAAAGTGATGAATAGTTTCTTACAAGTAATAAAAGTGAAAAATATATATCTCTGGGTTAAGTTTGTCTCTTTGATGAATAACAATGGACATTCTAAAATCACCAAAAATATCCTTATAAGCCTTCATTTATGACAAACTTAACCCAGATATTCTTTTTGATGAATAATAAGGGGCATCCCAAAATCACCAGAAGTATTCTTGTAAACTTCAATTTATGAGATTAGGAGATTTTGCATCATCTAATGGGCAACAATTGTTATAATATTAATATTATTCTTCTATTAACTTCAACTTTCTTTATAAAATTTAGTCTAAAATAGATACTAAGATTAAAAAAATTCTCTAGTTGCAAACAAAAGAGAGAAAAGTTGTCTTTCCCATCTCTTATTGATAACTGCAAAATAAGGTATGTACAAAGAAGACGTATTTTTTATATTAATTTTGATTGCTTCCTTCACATTCTCTACGATATCATAAAAATAAACTATTGTTGCCTTTCAATCACTTTTATCCAGACGAAGTACTATCACTAAAGGCATAAACTCTTATTATAAATTCTCATTAGGACTAAATTCATAATCTTTAAATATAATTATATAAACCTCCCCTTTAACATTAGACTTAATATACTGAGATGCGAACCACTTATCACTTATAAATATTTGCCTCAGGTCTTTCTTCATTATAATAGAACACTAAAGTGATAAGAAATTAGTCACAATCTTGTAACAGCAGGATAACACAAATTTATTATATTAGTGAAATACTTTCTATTCAAATTCAGGACCCATGTACGAATATAGATGAACTTGGTCTTTTTTTTTTTACTTTCTGGAGAATTTTATCAATGATAGGAAAGTATCTAACATATACCTATTTTGTAATCTTTTTTCAACTGCTTTATAAGCATAATTACTGTCAGTAATGAATTGAACAATATTTTCTAGCCTAACTTCATTGATAACTTCATCAAATATCTAAATCAAAGTATCAATATTTCTAACAAGGCTAGATACGTCAATAAACTTCATAAACATTGTCCTCTTGGCAGAATAAACCAAAAACTAATAATATGACCCTTTTTATTTTTCTGACCATCACATATGATTGAATATTTATAAGTTATCCAAGTCATTATTCTTTCACTCAAATAACTATTTATTTCATAAATAGAGCTACTTAAAAGTTTATCTCTATAATTATCAATTGAAGGAGTTTTATATCCTGAATCATAAGAAGCGATAATATCCACCATAGGTTGATAACAATAAGAATGGGCAAATATTAAATGATATACTTTAATTATACCACCATCTTGCTACTGTTATGTCCACATTATGAGCTACTTCTTTAGATTGTAAGGCACTGAGTTTTAGGGGTTGTTCTTGGTGTAAAAAGGTTAAATATATGTCTTCTTCTTTTTCTCGTATCAAGTGCAATATTCCCTTCTTTTTAAGTAGAAAAATCACCTTCATCCTCCTCACTATCATTCTAACTACCAGAAAAAGAACTTTGATTACTAATTTCGTAGCTCAGTCTTTGCTTTCTATTTTTTTCACGCTGATACTCTTAAAAAAAGTTTTCATTTGTCATTTTATAGTATGACTTACTTTCTTACAAGATTCTACATCACCTTTGATCTCAGCCAAATGCTTTTTGAATCTGGTAATTTTCCCACCTTTCAAACGTTTGTTGCGATACAAACAAATGATATGATTCTTCATTATAAGAACCTATCTAGCATGATCTCGAGCTGAATCATCAAATTTTCCTAAACCTAAAGCATTTGAATCATTAGTACTTGAACTTCTCTCCATTATCTACAAATAAATAAAAATGTCAAAATTAAATTAATAATTTTATATAAAAATAAAATAAAGCCTAACACAAACTTAGAAAGCAACATTATTAGATGAAGTCTTGAAGACATCAATAATAGGAATTATTTGAAAGAATTAAGTAGCAGATAGCCTTTTTTAATTTGATGGATGTAATTAATCCCCGTAAAAGGGAAGAAACGCAGAAAAATTTAATCAACTTAAGTTGATTAGAGTCTGCAAATTAAATTCTTTTAAAACTAAGTACCTCTTAAGACTTACCTTTTAAAAATATAAGTAGTTAATTAATTCAATATATTTCAAAATTCAATTCCTCAAAAAGTAAAACAAATAATAAATATAAACAACATTATATATAATATAACCGTCACTATGATCAAGTCAGTAGCAGCGGCCTAGTGGGAGCTGCCGAGTGGTGAAAGACGGACGGCGAGGGAGAGATGATGTTGTAGTGTGTTTGAGGTGAGAGTTG
>JAOQMQ010000196.1:6748313-6768214 GCA_027563845.1 Erythroxylum subrotundum
ATCAAATTTACGTACAATGAGTGCGTGTGACAAGTGTTTTGTTGGAGCTACATGGAAAGTTCTCCCTCTGTTGTAAAGAGCTCGAGATCAAATTTACGTACAATGAGTGCGTGTGACAAGTGTTTTGTTGGAGCTACATGGAAAGTTCTCCCTCTGTTGTAAAAGTAGTTAAAAGAAGCACAAATTTCTTGGTCAGTTTTGTTATATAGTGGTGTTAGTATGTAATTCATTTGTCAGACCATAGATAATATTATGCAGTTACAAGTTTGCTTTCTCAATTCTCCATGAATTTCCATTTTTAGCGATAGAAAGATGAACAGTGAACAGAAGACTAGTACAGTGAAATTTCCATTTTTAGCATAACACTAACACACGATCACTTCTTGTCAACCGCAACCACCTTGCTACCCTTGAGAAGAAAACGGTAAACAACAACTCCTATCCTGGACCCCACTTGCGGGGTATCCACGTGAATCACCTCAACATCGAAAAGCTTTCTAGCTCTCTTGAAGAACACAGAATCCTTCTTCCACCTCCTCAAATGGGCCATAACAAACACCATTTTCTCATCCAAGCCCATCAATAACCGCAGAGTCTGTAGTAGAGGCTCAAACAGATGCTCGTGGTACACAACATCCGACGCCACCACGATATCGAATTCCCGCCCAACCGCCTCCACGTCACCGGTGTCTCCCCACCGAAGCGCCGCCACGTGGACTGTACCGCCATGTAGCGTAAATAAACCGGCATTGGCGTCAACGTTGAACTGGAGGTTCGTAATGACGTGCGGTAGGTCCGTCACCGTCACATTGGCACCGAGGATCGCCGCGGCCGCTATTCCGACGAGCCCAGTACCGGAGCCGAGCTCGAGCACTTTGAGATGTCCGCCGCCGGATTTGGAAAAGGCGGCGAGCGTCTGTGAAAGAGGACTGGTCTCCGGTTGGCGATGGTGTTGCTCAAGAAGCGAGACAAGGGTGTTCGCCGCCGGCCATAGCTGGAATGAGAGGCCCTGGGAAGGGAGCTGTCTGATCACCACCATTGACTTAATTGAAGGGAGGTCATATTGCTGCAGTACTTGTTGCCTCTCTACTCCATTAGC
Source organism: Erythroxylum subrotundum (assembly GCA_027563845.1). Lineage (NCBI taxonomy): Eukaryota > Viridiplantae > Streptophyta > Magnoliopsida > Malpighiales > Erythroxylaceae > Erythroxylum > Erythroxylum subrotundum. The sequence continues at coordinate 6,749,413 of JAOQMQ010000196.1, forward strand.
TAGCCTAACACTTAAACCATTCCCATGGTTGTCTGGTAAAAGTATTTTGATCAAGTCTATGTCATCCTCGTCGTCGTCTGGTTGTTGTTGAGGTGTAGCCATATCATGCGCCGTCCACGCCCAATATCTGTCCTTTGGCTTCGGAGCTGTATTGACACAAAGCCCGACCTAGGGCATTTTCACCACAAATGGTAAATATTTAAAGTCAGAGTCCTCCGTTTTAAAATACTTTTCTAGATCCAACATATACTTGGAGTACCGTTATCGTATATGAATGTTTTGTTAATGCCGTTAGTGTGGACTAGAAAGCAAAATGCAACTTTTTAGGGTGGAAAATGTAATTTTAAAATAAAGTGGGACGAGAAAGCTAAGATGATTTCCTAAACGGTCATTTAAATACTGTTTTGTCTGTGTAAAAGGATTCTTCTGGAATCAAATATTGGCATCCGGTGGGAGAGAGAGGGAAAAAAAGATGATAAAAGCTGTAATGATTATAAACACACAAGGCAAGCCTCGCCTCGCGAAATTCTACGATTTTCTGGTGAATAATCTTCTCTCTCCACCTGCATACACTGATCGTTGATTCGTTTTCCATTTCGATCCTATCAATATAGTTGAAACTTTTGAATTCAGACTGTGGAGAAGCAGCGGGAGCTCATTCGCAGCGTTTATGGAGGTAATCGATAACTATTAACGATTGATGATCTTGCCTGAGATGTCTCAGTTTTTGTTAATAAACCATTTGCGATTCCGATTATTGAGTTTCTGTGAAGTGCTCTGTAGTAGGGCGGAGAATGCAAGCAATTTCATTGATGCGGATTCAATCTTTGGTCCGGTTTGTACTTTAAGCATTTTTTAAAGAACTTAAATCTGCTTGTTCTTGTTTTTTCTTTTTGGGTGAAAATATTATGAGTTTCTTGAGATATGATTAACTTTTTTGTTATTCTTTTCCTAAATCTGTTTGGCAGGATAGTCGCATCGCTTATAAACACTACGCCACTCTGTATTTTGTGTTCGTGTTCGATAGTTCTGAAAACGAGCTCGCCATGCTTGATCTCATTCAAGGTCATTTACTGAGTATGTAATTCAAAGTAGAAGATATAGGTGACATTTTGGAACTTAATTTCTAGCAACTGGTAGCTAAAGGGAAGTTCCTATTTTCCTTTTAAGAAAATATTATGGATCTTTAATTCGCATTCTGATTTGGTCACTAGCAGAATCAGAATGCAAACTCATACTTTCTGGTTAGCAGTGCTTCTCTCGTTAGCATGGCACAAACTTCGAGTGAACTCTTTAAGAAGCTTGTCAATCTAGAATCTTATGGTGGTTGGAGCACATATAGTTTCCTAGCTATAGGATCCTGTGACCACTATACTAATCCTCAAGGACTATTTGAAGATTCATGCAACATCTGTATTGGAGCGCTTCCTTAGAAGTGTATGACATATTTTTGTGAGAAAATTTGAGGCATGTCTCGAGACTTTGGTAGTGCCTTTTGATCAAGCGGAAGGTCAGATGAAATATTTAATGACACCAGTGGCTGCTTTAAAATACTTAATGATTAACCGTATAGAGACACCGTAGGGTATTAAATATATAAATATCTTTGACACCTATCTTTTTCTAGTTCTGACGTGCTTCCTTTTGAAATCAGTCTTTGTGGAGACACTGGACAAATGCTTCAGAGACGTGTGTGAGCTTGACATAGTATTCAATTACAATAAGGTATATATCTATAGAGTGCATGAGATATCATACATGTAAATGAGGTCATTCAAATGTGGCGATAAACTACATGAATCAGGATTTCACTCTTTTCTGGTGAGCTTAACACCACAACTGGCCATTGCTGCATTTATCGTCTACAGTGACTCTGGCTATTTTATCTGGTCTAAAACTTATGCATGCTGGTAGGTGATGCATGTATTTAAGTTACCTAAGCTCTTTTTTTTTTTTTTTTTTGCAGCTACATACTATTTTAGATGAGATAGTTTTTGGAGGTCAAGTGTTGGAAACAAATTCTACGGAAGTTATGAAGGCCATTGAAGAAATATCAAAGTGATCCTTCTCATTCACTTATGACTCTTCATGCAGTTTCTTTTTTTGTCTGTTTCTCTGTGATGGAACTTTTAATGAACAATTTCTGCATATGATGCAGGTTAGAAGCAGCCTCGAATTCTCTGACATTAAAAACTGTTTCTGGTTGGCGTAATCGATAGCATGTGTAATAGGAACGGTGCTAACATGATCAAACATTTAGTCCTATCATCTATGGCACTCTGAGCATGGAATATACCAGATAAGTGGAACTTTTTTATTTGAGCTGTCATATTTGTATGATCCTTCCATTAATATTACACAATCCTGCATGAAGGGAAGTTATTGGTCTATTTCTCTTTTGGGATGAATGATTGATTATTTTAGTAACAGTCTTTGAGGGTCTAACAGTGCTAGGTCAGTTGGTCTCAGAAATGTTGAAAGGTGAGGGGAATTGATGTCCTATCATCGGGCTTATGAATCTTGTTTTCGAAGATATAAGTGTTAGTACATGCATGAAGTCTCTTAGGTAGCTTAGGGCAGGGCCTATAAACTTATTACTTGCAATTTAAATAAATTATAAAATTTTATTTAATGAAATCTTTTTAATTTTGATAAAATTTTTTAGTTTTAAAGTAATTGTTATTATTGAAATACCTATAATTAAGATATTTTATTTTGAAAACATTTTAAGATTTTTTTATTCTAAGAATATTTGTAACTTTAAAATTGTTAAACAATTTCTTATAATAAAAATTGAACGACTATAATTTTTATTAGTTATTGATAACTAAGGTATTTTTTTTTCAAATTCTTATAATAAAAATTGAACGACTACAATTTTTATTAGTTATTGATAACTAAGGTATGTTTTATGTTTCCCCCAAGTGATAAAATCAGGAAAGTTATAAGCGAAAATTGAGAACAGAAATTTAACAAAAGCATAGTTTTGTTTATTTTTTTAAATTATAATCAAAATCAAGAAACTGCAAGTAAACCAAACAAGATATTCCAGGTGCAGCTGCGGCATTCTGTGCTTGATATTTGCTTGTTCTGAACGGAAATAAAAGTAATGTCACCAGCCTTAATTAGAAGGGAAAACGTTTGTGATTCATCCAATAAGGACTTAAATGAGACACTAGGGATGAAAATTGAGAACCTAAAACATGAAAATAACATAATTATAATTTAGGCAATTAAATTTCTTAAACTAAGTGTCAACTTATTTTATGGTAAATAAATTTATTTTATGGTAAAGAAGTACAAATTACAATTTTAATATCGAAGAAATTAATAACAAACGACACACTCTAGAAAGTACATTTCTGTCCTTTCATATTATTATTTTAACTTAAATGTCTAGCTTAACTTTGTTTGGTATTTTTGTTGTTTGTATTTTGTACGATAATCTATTGTGTACACTTTCCTGTTAGTTTTATACATCCAGTAGAACTTTTACTATTTTTTAGAATCTCAATTTGAAAGATTGTGTGTTTGATAGTGATTAATTTGAGAAGCTAATAATTTTAGGTTTATGTATTAACGAACTTTATAAATTCAAAGAGTTGCATCTTTAATTTTTTTAATTGCATTTATTGTCATTTAAGTGTCGTTAGAATTCATAAGAAAGATGGTAAATCAATATCATTGGTCCACTGACTTCGAACTTCCTCATGTAATTCCTTAATTTGCATTGAGAGAATCTAATCTCGTGGCACCATGAAGTGTACAATCCTACCCTTATCATTCATATTCTTTCACGAAACGGAATTGGGGTTGGACTTTAACAGTAGATTCATGATTTTTTTTTAAATTTGAAAAATGCACACATTTGGAAACTCTTCACTTTAAAAATGCGTTGAGAGGTGAAAAATGATATATTTATGGTAAAGATTTTTATTTATTTTAAAAAAATTTAACATCTCCACTATTTTGAGAAAATAATTCTTTCAATGTGGTTGTTTGCACTTTTTAATCTCAAGTTATTTTACGAGATTTCATTAGTATCTGTAGTTCAAGTTCTGGAGGAATTCTGAAGAATCTGTAACATGTGAATTTTGAAATTAAATGATGGGTTAGATGTTTCCCACGTTAATTCTGCAAGTCATTAGGCCGTTGGAAAATATCGGTCGGGCCAATTTCCCTATCAAGGTGCGGCAGAGTAAACATGTCATGACCAGTAACCGATTCCTAAAAACAGTGGAATTGTAAGAGTTCCAAGTTCCAACGACAAGACACAAAATTACAGTCGGTACTTGTCTATTTCCAGAAGGCAACGGTTTGTATGTTTGACAACTTAAAACAAGGCAGTTGGCAGTATCACCGCATCTATTGAAAGACGTAAAGAGAGAGCTTACGAAAGTAGGTTAAATCTGGAAGAGGGCGGCAAGAGCTACAGTACAGTCAGATGATAGACAAAAGATGATGAAACCATTTCTCTCTTTGGATAGCAACAAAATAAAAGAAGATAGGAAACTAGTAATTGGAGGATGGTCGTGAAAATCAATACACAAGCAATTAAACTGCAAGTTACAAATTAAAATTCTTTGATTTAACTTACACTACAGCCAAAATCTTCACAGCTTCCATACGATGGCTTGTGTTGGGGTGATTTGAACAAATAAGTGGATGGCATCATTACCTGCAAACATACATTAATGCCCCCCAACTTCAGGAACAGAGGTTCGTTTCTATTACTTACATACCCACGAACAGAGGTTACGGGATGAATACATAAAATTGTCTTCTTAACAGAGACAATTTGTTGATGATCGATGTTAAATGTCTCCACTTTTGTAGTGTTGACCACTTTGATTTATGCCAACAAAGTTTAATATACAAAAACTGTATATTATAATGTTAACTAAGATTAAAATTAATAATGTTAAAATTTGTTTTATTGTAGAGAAAAAAAAAAGTAAAGAGAATGCATTTCATGTTTACAATTTTAACTTTAGTTTGTGTAAACATGAAATTGTTTCTACTCGGCCATGGTACCCCAGTATGTAATACTAGCATATTGTATAAAAAGTACCATCGATTTTTAAAAATAAGTACCAAATACAGTTTAAAATGGGAATACTATTCATGAGTACAAACTATACTCTGTCTAAATACAAACTATACTATTACTCTATTTATCCAATATCACATTTATGTACAAAAATACTATAATTCATTACAGATAAACAAGACAAAAATTTTAAATGAGAATATGTTGATTGAATGAAAATATAAAATATATCAGGACTCAATACATTCAATATCATAGCTATACACAAATATTACTATGACGCAATAATAATATTAGCTTTAGTGAAAAAATGAGAGTATCATTATTGAGTACAAACAATACCCTATCTCAATATAAATTATACTAGTACTTTATCTATTCAATACCATGTCAGTATAGAAAAAATATTATTATTCATTATATATAAGTAAGACCTATATTTTAAAATGGGAATAAAATGATTGAGTATAAATAATATCATATTAAAATAGAAACTATACTAGAACTCGGTATATTCAATACCATAACAGTAAATAAAAATTACCATGACATTTAAAATAAGTAAAAGATTCAATAAAAATGAGAATACCATCTTTGAGTATAAACAATATCTTGTATGAATAAAAACTGTACTAGTGCTATATTTTTCTAATATCATGTTTATGTACAAAAATTACCATCATTCGTTATAGATAATTAGGATGCACACTTTTTAATGCAAATATATTAATTGAATAGATAGAATACTATGTCTCAATACAAACTATACCAAAATTCAGTATATTCAACATCATAACTTGTAAAAAAATACCAAGATGTATAACAATAAGTAACAGTTTTAATGAAAAATGGGACTACCATCTTTTAGTACAAATTATATCTTCCCTCAACATAAACTATACTAGTACTTTATTTATTTAATACCTTGTTTATGTAGAAAATACCATAATTCATTACAGATAAGCAATATATACATAGGAAAGAATACTATGCTTTTATATAAATTGTTACCAATATTCAGTACGTTCAATACCATAACTATGTACAAAAATAACTATAAAATGACAACAATAAGTACTAGCTTCAATGAAAAAGAGGAATACTATGACTCAATAGAAATATTACCAAGCATCAATATAAAGAACATATATTAGTGCACTCTTGTGCCATAAACTATATCCTTTAATGGTTTACACTTAACTACATTCTTGTATGTTCAACTGTGCTCTTATTAGAAATTTTGAATGGACAATATAAAGGATATGGTTTGGTATTTAATCGTACTTCAAATATTGTCTATTAAAGGATTTTTGGACATGGTTAACTATATGGTCTTATGGTCAATTGTTTTGTTATTAGAAATTTTAAAATGTGAAGTACATAGTGCATATGATCATGCATCAAACTATGTCCATTAACTATTTTGTTCAATATAACTAACTTCACAAGCTTATGATCAATCGTGTTCTTGTTTAAATTTTTTAAAGGACAATGTAAATGACGTGGATTGCTATACGATCATGTACAAAATTGTGTAGAGATAAGGTTTTATTAAAGACTATTAATTATACTCTCATGTACAAAATTGTATCAATTATTTGTGTCCTTGGACTTGGTTAAGATCACAATAGTTTGGTGACCCGTGTTATGTTAGAAAATTTGAAGGAAAAATATGTCATTTAAACCTAAAAATTTTCGTCTATTAGTAATTACTTTATACCTATACCTTGTACTGACATTGTTAGGTTTTTTGTCGAAGCTTTATTAAAGCTTGAAAATGAACGTCCACTTCTAATATGCAATAAAAGTTTTCAAAATTTGTTTGTGTATTCCTTTTTTCCTTATGTATCAACTATTTTTAATGTTATTTAGCAAGCACGGAAGAAATGAGTATCAAGAAAAATTTTCAAATTGCATTTTTGGAATGAAGCAACAATATCAATGACATTTATGGTATCAACCAATCAATTTTTAGAGTTGCATACAAACCATTTCATTGCCATTTGTGGGATCAAACAACCATTTCCCACCTAGAATATTATGGTTGTAGTGCTGTGCATTCTCAAGTTTTTTTAAGATGCGTTAAAATGTGTAAGAGAGTTTGCAGTAATAATAATATTGTGAGAAATGAAAAGAAGAAGCTTAGAGGGTTTTGCTAGAAAATATACATTAAATATAAAATAAAATTTTTTATTAATACATTAAGTGTTTTGTGTTCTCGTAGCCACTGCCTCTACTCCGACGAGTCGGACCTCCTTCTCACCTCTGTCGATGACTCACACATAGTCTCCTTTGAAGATCTAGTTTCTGGGCCAGCAAGAGCTACCATCGATAAAACTGTATATGACTTCAGTGTAAAGGTATGCTTTGTTTCTTTTGCGGGATCTATAGTGGGTATGTCACAAGAAAACAAAACATTCTTGAAGTTCCCGGTAACGAAAAAGGTACAATCTTTCTTGTGACTGTATTCTAATAAGTAACTGCTTACTATCCTTGTTGTTAAGCATGTTGTTCTCTTTGCTTTCCCTTTTTCTTTGTCGTGTGTTATTTGTTGCTTTATTCTTACTAGATATCGTTTCCATCATTGTCGTTGCTCTGTGTCACCATTGCCTTGTTTCCTTCCAAGGTTGCTTCTTCGTCTGACACTGTTTTTCTTCTCATCGAGACTTAAGTGTCACCTCTTCAGCTCTTCTGCTTTTTGTGCAACAATTTGTACCAAAGTCAGGGTTGATGAATGACGATGGTGATGTTTGTCTGTTGGCTGTGTGTCTATTGGTTTTAGCATAAGTAACCTTCGTGCCTTCGACGACGATACGGTAAGTAACTGGTTTTCGTAAATCTCACTGTGAAGTACGGTAACTCGAAAATTGATGGAAAAGAGGTGAGTGGTTTGCCATATATCTCTCTGGATCCTAACAAGCTCTCACCTTTTCGAGTTGTATACCTTACGTGTGGCGGAAGTCAACGTTTAGAGCTCTGAAGATATTATCGTTGTCGCTGGCGACGGAGTATAAGTTTCCTGTGTTTGAAGACAACGGCTGACGAGTGCAGACGGTGATGCGACACATCAACCCTTTGGCATTTGCTGACAACTCTATTGTATTGAGCATCCTGACAAGTCTGGTAAGAACTCTGTTGTGAGTCCCGTTAGTGACCTGACGTTTCTTGCTTCTGTAATCTTTATTATCACACCTTGTTTTACTACTACTACTACTATTATTATTATTATTATTATTATTATTATTATTATTATCATCATCATCTTTATTTTTATTTTTATTTTAGTATTTTCTTTATTAATTATTATACTCATTATATATCACTCCTACTGTATTAATTTCTGTGGTTAGGTCTGTTATGGTCACCATCAGGTATATATATATATACTACCAGTTTTTACGTATTTACTCTTTTAACCTGCATCACTATTATCCTATCATATATGCATATGGGTCTACTGGAAATAGCCTCTCTAAAATGTAAGGGTAAGGCTGTATATTATCAGGCCCCCCCGGACCCCCACTTCACTGCAGAACTTCAGGGTATGAAGATGATAATGATGATGATGATTTTGTACTTCATTGGTATTTGTTTATAGTAAAATTTGGTGTAGTAAGGAGAGAAGAAGAGCTAGAAAACAAGAATAAGAAAGAAGATCGTCTCTGTTAGAGTGTTGAATCATTTTAATGAGCATCTATTTGGTGTGTACTATATATTGATGTGTATTTGTTACCATTTAACAAAAGTTGGTATATTTGCTATGATATAATGGTACATTTTGTGTAAATCAGTCATATATTCCGAATATTGTTATAGTATTTGTGGTATAATGTAGATGGTATATTAGAGATGAATAATAAAATAAAGAATGAGATAAGTTGTTTAGATGCAACGACCTCGCATAATAAGGCAGAGTACATAGAGATAGAGGTGGTACTTGACATAGGAATGACATTTGAAAGTTGGAAAATAAATTTTGATTTGTACTAAAAGTACGCAAGATTTCATAGTTTGTGGTTGCTATAAGGGGAAGGAAGAAAGATGAGAATAAAGAATTTAAGAGTATAAAATTTGTGTGTCATAGAGGTGGATTGCATAAACCACGAGAACTTTATAATGAAACCTAGATGTAGTGGAAGAATTATGTGTAATTCTTAAGTATATTGTTAGTTACATAAATAAGTAATTTAGAGCATGGGCAAGTTTAAAGATGTGTTTAACTATGAGCTAAATCCAATTAATATGAGGTTTGTGAGGCAAAATCAATTTACCAATAGTCATATTAGATGTGGATTGAAAATGAATGATTGTTATGAGATTAGGTCGTGTATAAATATATAGACTATTATTGTAACTATAAGTGGATGTGAGAACACACACATGTTTACTTGAGGACTACCTTATTCATATAGAATGGTTTAGGAGAGTGACGCTAGAAGCAGGTAACACAAAAGTGGTTATAAGATATTTATTAGCATGAAGGAGAAGGATAGTGGGTTTTTTTTACAAAATTGATTATGATACGGAAGGAAGGTTAAGGAATAATTTTTTAGTCGATGTGAGGATTTGTGCAACACATACTGAATTTGGTGATATGGAAGGTGTTTGGCAAATTGTTTATTTGCTGTTTTTTAGCTTTTTGACTAAAAGTTAGCTTTTTGATCATCTTAAAAAGCTATTGATGTGTTTGGTGAATGACTTATTGTTTAGCTTATTTAACTCCAATAAGTTGATTTTTAAAAACTCCATAAAATAAGCTTTTGGAGTCAGCTATTTGCCTAATGACAATATTGCCCTTTACTTTACTCTCTACTTTTGCTTTGTGTGTTTTTAAAGTTGACTTTTTTTGATCGTACAATTATGTCATAAAGTTTGGAAGAATATAATAAAAGGGGTTAATTAAACTTTTAAATCTTTGTTTAATTTTATAATATTAGTTTACATTTAAGAATATGTTTGTGACATATACGGGAAAAAAAATACTTAAGAAATTTGGTGCGAAACGAAAATGCAAAACTTTAGAAGGAGAAGGTGAAGAGATGACATGACTCTCATCTTAAGCAGAAGGAATTCAAGGTAGGAGATGCAATTTTGCTGTATAATTCGAGGTTGAGATTGTTTTCAGGAAAGTTGAAATCGCGAGGGAGTGGACCTTTTACAATCACCCAAGTTTTTGATCATGGAGCCCTCGTATTGAAAAATGCAAACAAGGAAACCTTTAAGGTGAATGGGCATTGTTGCAAAATGTACCTTGGTGGAGTGATTTTAAAGGAAAAAGAAGTAATCTCTTTTCTTTCGAAAAATTGAACATGCTTTTAAGGACGCAAAGTCAAGCTAATGACCATAACTTAACACATTTTGTAGTTAGATTTAAATTGTTGTGCAATTAGATTTGTTTTAAATTCCATAAATAAGTCTTGATGATATGGACTGGGTTAGGTTAGTAATTCTCTTACTCTCTGTTAATCAATTATAAGTTAAGAAAACAATGTCGGTGTCAAGTTGAGATTCCACCTCCTTCACCATCACCAACTTAATCAGCATGACGGTTATATACTCTAACCCTTGTCTTTTATTTTTATAGTTATTTTCAATTTTCTCATGTTTCTCTTGTTTCGTTAATTTTTATTCCCACCTTATGTATTGTTTGTTTGTTCTTCTCACATTGAGGAAAATGTGTTGTCCAAGTATGGGAAAAGTTGTGTGCATTATATGTTTTTATTTGAATGTGAATTTTGCAGGTTGTATGTTAGTTTTGTTTAGGATTGCATGATGTGATTTGTGTCAATGTGTCAATGGCTAGGATTTAACGAAATCGATTTAGCTTTGAACATAGTCTTTTAGGTTGCTAAACATTTTTAGCTTGTGAAATTAGTGACCTAGGTTACCTTGGTTAAATATGCATGTTAATTAGGATTGATGTTAGCTCGTTGCTCTAGGAATTTACCACATTTATTTATAACTTTAGGCCAATCGAATAAGTAGCGTTGTTAGTATCTTTTCATGAGAATGATTAGCTTAAGAAATGAGGTAGGCAAGAAAATTAAAAAAAAAGTTGTGTAATTCTGAAATAAATAACTAATCCGCTGACCCTTTTAAAAACAAAATCGAGTTATAAATAGAGCTAGTAGCTAGTTGAGAATGTAATGTAGCTGAGTAACCAGAAGACATTCATTACAAATGTTTGTCTTCGCGTCAAAGGGTTATAATGACATTCCAACCAAGCCGCTTAATAAAAACATGGCTTAGTTGAGTAACCGAAGGACATTCATCACAAATATTTGCCTTCACATCAAAAGGCTAGGTTCATGTTAATAAAATTTACAAAAATAATGTGTTATTTAATAAATCCTACTGATCTTGTGAATAATATGATTTCTTATGAAAAGTCGCTTAATGATAGTTACAATTTTGATTGACTAAATAATTATCAATGTGTGTGTGCAAGTGATAGGAGTGAATGAATGTGACATTAAGTCTTTATTAGTATGTATATTAAGTTCGAAGTAATGAGACACATATTTTACATGTTAATAAGTTAGAACAACTTGAAGGATCGTGTTTATAGTTAAATTTGTTTTGTGAAGTTTAATGAAACTGTTTCATTATTGCATATGTGTATGTGTTGTGTTTTGGTGTGTTTTGCTTGTTTTATCTTTGCTTGAGGACCAGCAAAAGTTTAAGTGTAGGGATGTTGATAGTGGTAGGTTGCATAATGTTTTAGTGGGTAGTTTAGTATGTGTTTAGTTGTTAAATTGAATGGTTAGTGCATATTTAAGATATGATTGTGTTATTTAGTTAAATGTTTGTGTTTTGAGGATAAACAAGTTAGAGCATGCTTTTGTGCTTAAATTTTGTGTATTTAAGATGTTTTGATGTATTTGTTAGTGTTTGAGAACAGATATGGAAGAACGGAGGAGAATCGGAGGAAACCTGGAGCTAGACCTAAGCCCACGACAGAACCAGTTGGGGGGAGCCACGATCGTGGCCTTATTTGCCATGATCATGACAGAGAGCTAAATGAAGTGCCACGATTATGGCAATATAGACCACAATTGAGGCCTACGGACAGACAATGAGGACGGCCTCCCAAATGCGACTTACCGAGAGACATTTGGGATAAAAAGATTATATAAAGAAAAAGAAAGAACCCTAGGAGGAGCTCCAATTTTTGCCACTTTGGGAAAAATCCAATAAGAAAGAAGAAGAGAGAGAAGAAGAAGAAGAAGAGGAGAGAGGAGCGGGCTTCTGCTGTTGCTACTTTCCTGAGCCATCCCGATCCCGTTCAAGTAAAATTTTCTTTTCATCTTGTTTTTTTTCGTCTTTGAATATGTAAGATGGATAAGATGATGTTGATGCATTTGGGATTGATGATGATGTTATAACTTTTCTTTAGGGATTTAAACTTGATTCAATGTTAATCTAGTTGTTTTTATGTTGATTCATTTTGGTGTTGTGATTATTTGTTGTAACTTCATGCTTCAGTAATAAATCGAGAGATTGAACTAAATGCAAAATAATTGAGTTGGTTAATGAGAGTTAAACGATCCAATAGATCACGCAAATAATCAAATCGGTAATTATACGGATAAAGATCTCGTGTAAGACCTAATTGTTTATTAGAAGGCTTAAGAACTAATTAGGTTGTGGGTTGATTATTAATCGAGAGATGACATTTTCAGTAACTTGACTTAGTTAGAGTTTATTAATTAGGGCTTAGTGATTATAACTAGAGAGAGTTTAATCCACCCTTCGATAGTCTAGAGCCGAAACCTCATTAACACAAAAGCGATTAAGTTAACATTGATGATAATATAAATCTCTTTCTTATAATTTGGTAGTTCTTCTTGTGTGATTTTCCATTGTGAATTTGATGGTGCTCAATATTCAATTTCTTTTGTGTTAATTTTACAAATTAACTTTCTGTCAATTATCTTCACGTGTTTACTTTTCTGTTCAGTTTTTATTTTTATTTTAATAATTCTTTAGGTTTAGATAACTTAGAATTAGATTATTTCAATAACTCCTCGAGGGATCGACACCTCATATACTACACATACAACTTGTACGCTTGCAGTATATTGAGGGTTTTAAATAGATTAAAACTTGCCTCAACACTCACCACCTCGACCAGACCTTAATCTCTTAATTTTCCTTTCCAATTGGTTTTTAACCTTAGCTTTGTATTTCATAAACATTTCCTCTGCATCACTTTTATTTTTCAATAAGTAAACCTTATTAAATCTAGAATAATCATCCATAAAAGTAATATAGTATCTCATGCCTCCTTTACTCACACAATTCTTAAAATGACCCAAATCTGTGTGCACCAAGTCCAACAATTGTAACTCTCTCGCGGTCACTGACTTAAAAGGTTTCTTAGAGTGTTTAGCCTCAACACAAATTTGACATTTTTTTCATTTCATTAGTGATCTTAGGCCACAAGTTTAAGCTTTGCATCCTTTTAATTGACCTCATATTTATATGCCCAAGTATAGAGTGTCATAGGTCTAGGGACTCAACAATATAAACAGAAGAAGTAGATGCATTCATTTCAACATCAAGTACAAATAAGCCCCCATTACATAACCCTTTACCAACAAAGTTCTGATTCTTAGTAAGAACTAGCTTATCAGAATCAAAGGTAAATTTAACACCAGCCTTGTTAAGCAATGCACTAGAAATCAAGTTTCTACGTACATCAAGAACAAACAAACATTTTCTAATGCCAACACTTTTCCAGAAGTGAATTTGAGAGTGACCTTCTTAACTCCTTAGACAGTTTGCTAGACTTGCCTATGTATACAAAATCACCATCAAAAGCATCATTCAACTCCTTAAACAGGCCCTTATTGGTGCAAATATGGCGTGTGGCTCCTATGTCAACGATCCACTAAACCAAGTTTTCAGTAAGGTTGACTTCAGATATCACAACAGTAATGATCTCCTCGTCATCATCACCAACTTCGACCATATTAGCTTGAGGCTTCCTAAAGCTCTTCTAGTTGCCCCACTGGTATCCCGTCCGGTTTCCTTTCTTGAACTGTCGCGGTTTTTATCCTTGGTCCTTCTTCTCATAATTGATTCTAGCTTGGCAATGAGCAATAAGATGGCCTGGCTTGTGGCACTACCAACAGTCGTCATCAATCCTTTTGCGCTTAAACTGATCCTTCTTGTTGTTGTTGAAAGACTTGTTTTGTCCACCATTTTTCTTTATGTTCTATCACATTAGCCTTAACAGTAGGGACAAGGGTGAGTGATTTGGTATTATCTTGTGTATAGTTGGCATCCTCAATCTTTATATGCCCTATCAACTCCTGAAGCTTCATGACTTTCTTCTTATACCTCAACCGGTTTTTTCACTCTTTTCATGAGACAGGTAGCTTCTCAATAAGGGTCTTAGCTTGAAACAACTCACATATGTTCATACCATCCTCAGCAAGGATTTTGGTAACTAGGTTTTCATACTCATGTAATTGGTCCATAATAGGCTTATCGTCAACAACAGTAAATTTTAACCACCTAGCAATTGCATATTTCTTAGTGCCGGCATCATCTGTCTCATATTTCACTTTTAAAGCGTCCCAAATTTCCTTGGCAGTTTTGCACTTGCAGTAGATATCAAACAGTGGATTTATCATATGGTTAAGCAACACTTCCTTAACGGTGCGATTATCATTAGTTGTCTTAGGATCGGTATTATCATTAGGAATTTCTTGAAACAATACGTAATCAAATTTGTATTGTTGAAAGTAAAATAGAATTTTCTCAAACTATCGTTTAAAATTTCTCTCATCTAGAGGCTCTAATCTAGCTAAGTTATGTATAATTCTTTGGGCTACGGTGATAGGGACAGAACCTATGTGGAGAACAGTAAATGCAGAACCTATGTTGGTCTCATTCTCAGATGATATATTAAATTCGATCACTCGAAATAATCAAACAATACGAAGAGAACAATAGTAAGAGCAACCGATATTTCGAATAATGTAGCAACAAAAACAGAACAATATTCCAACTTATACCGAAATAAATACGAAGTAATTTCCAACAACAGTAGCAATTTTGAAAATAATAGCAAGAATAGAAAATATCCCGACAAAGAGCAAGCAGAACAACACAATTTCTAACAATAGTAATGCAACAAATAAATTTCCGACTTGGATTGTTGGCGAAAATAACATAAATAATTAGATTAGAACAACTTATCTGAAAATAACATAAATAATTAGATCAGAACAACTTATCTGAAAATAACATAAATAATTAAATCATCAATTTTGGTGCACTCCAAAGGGTGGAGTAGGAACTATCCCCGAGAAGTAAAAAAAGTGTAGACAAAATGCAGAATAAAGCAGACACGTGCGACAAAATACGAAGATGTTTTTGTTAAAAGGTGTTTGTATGTGTGTAGAAAAAGGACAAGTTGTATGGTGCAAAAATCAAAACAAAAACACGAATGTAAGAGGAGAGAAACAAGAGTAGATGAGTAGGTCGTATATATAAAGAGAGAGCTCCATACGTTGAACGGTAATAAAGACATGTTAAAAGGAAACGTTAATAATAATGGTAGCAATTAACAACATGAACATAAGAAATGTTTGGTTAATAATGATGGTGAACGTTTGAGAAAATTAACACATAAATGTTATGAATGTTTAGGTCAACCTTTGCCATTAAACCAAGTTTTTGGAACAATAACGCCAACAAGCATCATAACTAACAAATGCACTGCATATGACCTTTGGGTTAAGTTTAAGTCGATTATGTTCTAACATATGAACATAATGTACAAATTTAGGAGGTGCTTGATTAATGGGTTTGGGAATGTATCAATGGGTAAGAAATGAAAAACGTTTGGTTGGTTATGTATTATCATTGTATGAAAAGTTTTTTGATATCTCACTTTTAAGGATTATTCAATACCCTCCAAATGTGATAAGAATGATTTCCATTCCTTAGTAACTTTTACGCCCGTTACAAAAAATGTCATAGGCGTAACAAGAATTACTTCTTTTTTACAATTAAAATATAATTAATTAATTAATTATATTTTTCTCTTTTTTAGCAATTAAATATAATTAATTAAAATATATTAAAATTTGATGTAAAGCAAAATTTTAACAAATTTTTGTTTCTTAATATTTTTAACAAATCAACTACTATAAATGATAATGATAATGGTAATCATTTCTTTCTTTTAACTAACTATTATAATTATAATGATTAACTATATTTATTCTCATTTTTATTATCATTTTTTTTGTATGAACTAACCACCGCCTTAAAATTATAAGATGTCTCACGTTGGGTTTTTGACCGGGCATGAATCTTTAACCGGGCATGGAAGCAAATGATTTATGACATAACAAGCACTATAAGTAGTACAAAAAGTTGTAATTCATAGTTTTCTTGAAAGGCTCTTTGCATGAGGTCCTGACAGACGCAGATATGTTAGATGAACTAACTTGCACGCAGCAATCATATTTTATTGTGGGATTTCTAGACAAGTTAACATTGATTATCATGCTAGTTACAGTAATTCAAAAATTGAAGGGCATAAATATTTTATTGGAAGCCAAAATTCTCCCTCTACGTTGTCGTTGAACTAAACAATTTTGGAAAACAATCTCACTTTTGTGTTCTGAAAACTAAACCCATGTGAGGCAAGAAAAGCCGACCATTGCAATTAAGTATTTTTGTTGGCCTCAAGATCCGAATGAATGAATTGTAATACAGAAGATGCTCTATTATCTGAATTTTGGGAAGGGAAGATTGTGAGGTTTTTCGTATCAAAAAACCACATCATGACGAATATCTTTAAAAATTGGAATCATCGTTGTAAATTTTGTATTGTATCGATGATAAAATGGTAGAGAATTTCTTTTTACCGTACTATATTACTATATCAAATTGTTCAAACCTTACTAACCTATACACTAAAATATATAAAATATCAAGTCAAAATTGTAAAAAAAAATGAAAAATATATATTTATGATTAAATATTTTTAAATATAATTTTTTAAAATAGTTATTATATGTAAAATAAATAAATTCTTTTATAATAATTTTAATAATTGAAATTGTTGAATCAAAAATTGAAAATTTTCAATTTTAATCATAATAAGAGACTAAATTTTAATTCTATAAAAATTTATAAACTATTTTATAATTTTTAAAAAATAATTTAAAATGCTATCTAGTATTAACATATACTGATAATATACCATACCAGTACTAAAATTGATACAAGTTATATTTGAAACAGTCTTTATATTAATGTTCATTAGCTGCTTTCATCCTTCAAACATTGTTTTTATATTTCTTTTTCAATTTTAATATTTAATTTTAGTTTATTTTTCAAGTTATCCATATTTATTTGTTAGCATCTATCTATTTTATTTTAATATATATGCATGTAGATTTAATTTAATTATAATAAATAAATAAATAGAATAAAATAAGGATATAATTATTGAGGGCTCACACTTACTTTTAACCTTTTGTTTTCTCTTTAAAATTATTTAATTGAATTTTTATTTTTTAGTTTATCCCTACTTTATAATAATGTATGAAGTAATTAAAATTTTTATAATCTAATTTTACTATTGGATAAATAAAAACTATTTAACTACTAATAATATTATAATTAATATTATTAAAGTTTTTATTGGTAGTAATACTATTATTAAATTATTCAAGCTATTATTAATTTTAAAATTCCTAAAAAACTTCACGTAACTTTTAAAAGATAAATTTTATAATAGAAGACTTAATTTTAATTATATAAATTAAGAGATTTTTATAATTTTATAATTTTATTTGAGATGACTACTAATACTCTATTGTATTAGTACTAAATTCAATACGAAATTCAATATGGTATTCGAAACTTTGATAACATACGATGAATCTTTTCTTTATCTAGTAAGCAATACCTAAGGATATATTTGATTGTGAGTTTAATAATGGAATAAAATAGAATATAATATTATTCTATCGTTTAGAAAGAAGGTTTATAATGGAATGATATGGAAGAGGAAGATTTTATATTACATCTCACTCCATCCTAAACAGTAAAAATAAAAATTTTCTAATTTGGGAGGTTTAAAATGGAATGTAAAATGATAAACAACTTTAAACTATATTACATTATAAACTCTTCATCCAAACATCTTACTATATTACATTATGAACCCTTCCATCCCTCCCAAACAACAATTTTCTAATATTACATCCATTTACATTATGAATCTCTTTTAAGTATCATTTTGTTGGCTTTGATTGAATGTCTGATTAGTCTAACTATAGGTCTTCAGATTCTATTATGCCCATGTTGGTAGGCGCTGTCTTTTTTATTTTTTCCCCTTGTTTCGGGTCTTTAATGAACCAGAGGTTTAAATTGCTGTAAGGGAGTGGCGGTGGTGAGATTCCTTTTTGCTTTTTACTCTTCCATTTGTGCTGTTTTGTTTTGAGATCTGGTGGTTCGAGTAGTGGAATGAGTGATTGAGGCGGCTGGTTGTTCCGATTACAATGGAGGAGCTTAGAATGAGTGATTGAGGCGGCTACTGTTGTAAAGTTTAGATTTTTAGCAATTTCTCAGCTTCTTGCAACTTGGATATGTTTTTTTTGTGTGAATAGGATGTAGATGAATTATTTGTGTTCTGTTCCTACGAGATCACTGTTTGCTCTTCATGGGTTCTGCTGATTTACGGTGTTTCTATTAGTTGTCGTGCTTAGTTGCTCAATT
>JAOQMQ010000196.1:6768314-6782279 GCA_027563845.1 Erythroxylum subrotundum
TCTTGATTTCCTCGGGTAGCTCCTCTTGCACTTTTCAGAAGTGTCTTGTTTATATTTTTGTCGTGTTTTCTTACTTTTTCTGCGGTGGGATAGTAATTTTTGTCTTCTATTACTGTTTTTATCATGAAAGCTTCGCTTTTTGGGATCCTTTGGGGTTCAGATCCTTCTAGATTTTGAAGTTTTGATTAGTTTAATGCCCTTTTTCTATTCTTTTTTCTGTTTCTCTATTTTCCATTTGTTTACCTTTGAGACCTCAGTGTTCGAGAAGGAGAAGGTTACACTTGTTGGTCGCGATGAGGTAATTTGCTATGTGGGTGTGTTTTCTAGAGGAAAGTTTGGAGCTTTCTGGTTTATGTAGTCCTAATCAACTGTGTGAACTGCTTTTATGTGCTTATTCATGTTGGGGAAAACAGTGGGCTTTTTAGGGAGGTAGGTACTAAAACAGGGAAAATTGTTGAGAATTTCCTGTGTATTTATTTGAGTGGTTGTTCTATTCGGGAGGAAAAGCTACGCTACGGGTTTAAACTGTTTTTGGAGCCGTGTAGCTGTGTTGATATTGGACTAAAGCCGCCCCCGAATGGTTGGTAAATCTAGTTACGGTTTCTGGTTACCGTTGTTTCCTTGAGGAGGGAACGAGAGTGACTCTTTTTTTCATGCTTTTATGAAGTTTTTGTGTGAAAAGCGTAACACTTTCTTTGAATTAGGACCGATTTCTAAACCTTTACAATGATTTTAGGAACTTACTGTGTGGTAATGAGCGTACTTATACATGTCTGAACAATGTTTTGGAGAAAACGTCAAGTAGCGTTGTACTTGTACATGTGTTTATAAAGAATGCAGATCTGTTGACGCTTCCGACACCGACGTCATCATCGTCGGCGCTGGTGTAGCAGAGGTGGCTCCTGCTTATACTCTCGACAAGCATTTGTTGTCAGGGATGTCACACGGTGCTGCAGCGTCCATTGCAAGTATTGGATCTCCGGTCAAGTCTAGTGTACGATGTAGATGACCATAACCCACCTGGGGGTCCCAGTTGTTTTGTCTTGGACAATCAAAGGTATGGGAGCAAATGAGCATTTTCATTTGGTCATGGTTCCTTACTCTCTACAGATTCTCCATTACATCTTTGTTTTCCCTTGGTATCCCTCATGTCGGAGGTTCTGAGTTTGTCTTTATTAGTTTACCAATATTATTCTATACGTGCAGTTTGTCCTTTACATCCATGTTTCATATTTATCTTTGTATTCTTTTACTGCTATTTTATTTTATTATTTATTAATTTTCTTATTTTATGAGTTTTCCCTTTATTAGTATTATTATTATTATTATTTATTATTCTTATTATTATATATTTTTTATTATTGCCTAATTATTTATTTTCTTTTCGTATTTGTATTATTTATTATTATTATTATTATTATTAGCATTTTTAGTATTATTAATATTAGCCTTGTTTTCATTATTTTATATATATCTATATCTTTTGTTATTTTTATTATGATTTCTATGAATTGATGTTGTTTTACCTATTTTCTCTATAGCCTGCATTATTTTTTATATTGTCTCATTTGCATGTGGATCTACCGAAAACAGTCTCTCTACTATGTAGGGGTAAGGCTGCGTATTATTGATCTCTCCAGATCCTGCTTCAGTGCGGGACTTTGGACTGGGTGCGATGATGATGATGATGATGATGATGATGATGATGACATCCATTTACATTCCATTCCATTATAATCCATTTCATTTTATTCTGTTTCGTTCCATTAAAAATCTTACGTCCAACGAAACATAACATTAGGAGTTAGCACCAATGTTCTAAAATCTAGAAGTTAAATCGATAAGATAAGATATTAAGGCTTAAAAGGTTCAACCACTGTCATAAAACTAGTTAAAAATTTAATAAAATTTAATAATTTAAAATATGATTGAAAGAGAATGTCTTTATCAATCGAAAATTTTGAAGTTTAATTAGAAAAGGAGATTGTTAAGAAAATTTATTTATTTATTTTGGTGTATAATAATTTATTAATAATAAATCGTTTTTTACAAAAAGAGTTATAAAATTAAATCAAACCGAAAATTTAAAAATCAAATTGAAGAGTTGGAAGGTTTAAAGTTTTACGATTGAATTGGTCGAATCAGTTAGATTTTTTAATCACTGAATTTATTAAAAAAGGTTAGATGTACATTAATTTCTTTAGTTGAGTGAAGTTGCCCTGGTTATTTGGGAAAATGACATCAACCGGGGAAAGGTTAGAGCTTGGAGTGCATGCAAATAGGAAAAGAGAATTGACCCAGAAAAGACAACAGGCTTGGGAAAGGAGAATTAGCTTGGTGATGGCCTAGGCTTCGTAAAGTGAAAAGCAATTCAGTGATTTTATTCAAGCTTCAAACAGCCACATACTATTGTGTACTAAATAAATAAAATGTGGTTGAGTACCGTCATGCAAATGGTCCCATGGTCTAGTGGTCAGGACATTGGACTCTGAATCCAGTAACCCGAGTTCAAATCTCGGTGGGACCTTTCATCGTTAATTTTGCTTCCTCGCACAAAGGCTACTAATTCCGGCCGACACGGGCTGGTTGGCTAAAATTGACATATCTAGGAGAGATTCAACCTTGAAGAGGACAAAACGATAATTTCAGATTACCTATCTCATTATTGTTAAGTACATTACTATTTTTTTTTTCATCATTCGAAATCAGAGTCTCTGTTAATTAAAGGTAAAGCTGCGTATATTAAACTTTTCAAAACTCTAATTTTAGTAAGATTTTTACTAAATTTTTATTGTTATATTACTACAAATTATATTAAAAACTTATAACTAATTATTTTTTTTATAAAAAAACTTATAACTAATCTCCATTTTATATGTATTCAAAAAATTTATATCGTTCTTAATGCTATAAACTTTTTAGAGGCAGATCTTATTGAAAAGACTAAGATAAAAGTCCTATTACATCTATCCTCTTTCATATTATTAATCTAATTTTAGGTATTACAGAGTCTAAAATTTTCAAAATTGAGACTTTCTCACTTTTCTCTCATTTTCAAATATTCACAAATATCATATTTTCATTATGCATATACGAAGAACCATTTGTATCTTCTTAAATTAAACATGCTCCAATTATGTGTGATTAGAGATTTCTAGCTTCCTATATAAAGACAGAACTTCAAATCTCTTATAATATATGTCTAAAACAAAATCTCTAAAGAGGAGAGACCCGACCCCACATCTCTTCCAAAAGAAAATTTAAATTTTGAAAGGGGGCACACCGGCATAGGCGTATTGTCTTTTGTTCAGATTCTCAAGAAGTGATTCATTTAGTCTGAGATGGTCATTTTTTAGTTCATCTTTGTACTAATTTATTGGGTGATATTTTAGCAATATTACACTGAGATTGACATGTTAAAATTATTTATTACCTGCGTGAAAGAAATCAAGTCGCTGATCAGCTTGCAAAAATGAATAGTAGTGTTTTTACCTCCTTTTAGTGTTTGGAAGCTCTTTCTCTTAAAGTTGACATTGTTTTGTTAGCTGATATATTTGGCGTTTTCTTTGAACATCAGTAGCCCTATATTTTTTGGGTTATTTGTATTTCTTACGTTCACTTGCATTAAAAAAAAAAAAAACCTTTAGTTCCAAACATTATAGCAAAAGTCCTAATTACGTGTATCCAAATGTTGATTTTCTGCTATCAATGTCTTTTTAAGAACTATTAAAAATGGTAAATTGAAAGCTGCTCTCTTTACTATTTAGAACAATAAAGAAAATAGGTACAGATGGCTGATGCAAGGAGTTCAAAAGGCCTATCCGCCTATGAACCAAGTTCAATAGTCATCTTGCTCTTATTATTTACTATTTTACTTACAGTATAAACAACATCGTATGCACAAGCCGCGTGCTTTTATTTTTATTTTTATTTTTTATTTTTAGTTTTTAGTTTTCTGATTTTTTTTTATTTTTAATATAAAAAAACTTGTTTAATTATTAATATTAATGTAGTTATATTTTTATCACTAATAATAATTACATATTAAATAAATTAAAGATAAATTATTTTTAAGTAAATAAATTTATTTTAATATCTTATATAATATTTATTAACAAAATTATTTTATTTATGAAAGTAAATATTTAAATTTTAACCTTTTATTTATAAATTAATATTTGTTTTAAATATATTTTAATTATTAAATCAAATTTATTTGAAATTTACATATTTTGAAGATATTTTAAATTTTGTTGTATTTATCCATAATTATTTAATTATATTTAATTAAAAAATTAAATTAAATTATTCATAATTCTTATTAAAATTAATATATTAAATAATTAAATAATCTATATGTAGTTTATAGTAAATCAAACTATTAAAAAAATAAAAATAGTAAACAACTATTTTTTTAGTTTTCATAATTTTTGAAAACAGGAAGAATTCAAAACTAAAGAAAAACACCAAAAACTCAAATAAACATTAATTTTCTACTAAATTTTGAAAAAAAAATAGAAAACTAACAATAAAAACAGAAATAAACAATCATAATATTTTGTTTTTCAGCCAAACACCCAAATATTGACAATTATCGTCAAAAGAAATATAATAAAATAGATGAAGGCATTGTTTATTCAAAACATAAGTTATGATATCACATGTAAAACTTAATCTTTATGATAAAAAAAAATCAAAGTTAACATTCTTAACATTAGGACTGTAAATAAACAATGGTCATAAATAATTAAAGTATAATATTGTATGCTTGATGAAAAAGCATCATTATTATAAAGAGATCAAGAAATTCTATCTTATCATTTATTAAAATTAATTTCTTTTTCTGAACTCTTCTAGAGTTACAGAGAATTTCATAAAGCATCTTTAAAAACTCTAATTAATAGAGGGAAGATCAATTTATATATCTATAATTTTTAATCTAGAATGTTCTTCAATTGATTAAAATAAAATTTTGAAATTTATTCTATTATTAAATAAAAAATACAAACTAAATAAGACTTTTTAATTATATTGTATATATATAAACTAATTAGTACACATTCTAACGTAGAAAACTAAGATATACAGCTCGAGGGATGAATCTGCTTTATAGTTTGTGTGTTTCTATTGCAAGTAGAACTATTCTCTGGGAGTCGGAGAGACGATGGACGCTAAAGTGTTGCTAAAAGCAAGTCTGTAGCATGTGCTCAACCACAACTAAGTACGGATTTTCGGGAAAATCCGTCTTAAAAAGAAGAGTTCATAAAAAACGACGGTCTCAAGAGGACACCTCACAGGCATATATTGTGGTTGAGTGGAGGGAGAGCCTCCAAGAGTCTTATAGTTATTGAGAATGCACTTAAGAGGATGACTGTTAAACTTTTCATTATCAGTATATATTTATATAGTTTAAAACACTGACACATTCATAATGGATCTTAGTTGTGCTCTTATTAGAGGTAGATGCAAAGAGTTGAGGCTAACACAGTAATAGCCCACATGGGTTCCAAGTTCCAACGTTGTGAATGTAAATGACATACGAATCCGGGTCACCCTTAATTTGTGATAAACATCATGGATGGAAGGGCACTACAAAGATCAACAAATCAGGAGGAAGTTCATGTCAGAACCAGACATTTCATGATCAACATCAACTTGAGGAACAGGTTAATTTTCTGTTAACTAGGTTTGACAATGGAGAAACAGTTCCAGACTGGTTTGGTGGTGGGGATCACTCATTTCAAGAACGTGAATTTTCTGCCTATAAACGCACCCCCACATGCTACTTATAAGATACAAACATCGTACTTGCAAGTAACAACAATTGATATTATAAGAAGACCCACTTATAATAGCAGCAATTCATCCTCGGAAACCCTCATCTCATGTACCTTCCCTAGTTATATACTGTGCTTATTGTCGTTTTAAATATTACCAACTTGCACACTCCTTTTCCCCACAACGCGTTTCCACATTTAAAGGCTTCTTTCCTTGCCCTACTTGACACTTGACTTGACACCCAGTTAATTTCATGTCCTGAAGCCACCCCAACACCAACCCTAAGCTCAAAAGGCTTAAAGATTTGATCGCTTTTCCTGTTTCCAACACAATCCCCATGGGTTCCTTTTCTTTCGCAGAGGGTAACTCGAATTGGACAGCAAAGCAGAACAAATTGTTTGAAGAGGCCCTGGCAATATATGACAAGGATACTCCTGATCGCTGGAGGATTATTGCCAACATTGTGGGGGACACAACTGAGGAGGAAGTGAAGAGGCGATACCAGATCCTTGTAGATGATGTCAAACACATCGAATCAGATAGAATCCCGCTTCCTGATTACAAAGAAGAACCGAGTATCAGCGAAAGCGACATCAACAACCAATAGCAAAGGTAACAATTTATGCCTCCTGTGCGTGACGCTTTGACGTTTATTCCACCTCAAACTATCCTTTCCTGTCCCGAAGTCTACGGACTCTTCATTAATTGATTTATCACATACATATTTCCTCTTCATCTTTAGTTTTCAACGAAATATATGTATGAAACAACATCATAATCATCAGGAAAAGATTGCACAGTTTTTACTATCTGTTAATTAGCATTACATTTGCACTCGAGGCTTGATCTGTCACGGAAACATGAGAAAAAGGCTTTCGAATTTCGGCAACATTAGTTCTTTCCTGTTTCTGACTCGTTCAATCTCTCCACAGGCTGGAACAATTAAAGCTCCAAAGAAGGATGGAACTATGCGGTAGAGACAGCCCGAGCCTGATGTAGCATCTTTCACCCTTCTGTTTCCCTTCTCATTGTAATAAATCTTCAATGCATTCTCAAATTTCCAAAGGATGTAGTTTCGCAAAAATTCTGTTTTGCTGTAGTTGTTTTGAATTGTTTCTGTCGGTTGCTCAATACAAAACAACTGTGTTAACAACTGTTAGTTTTTCAGATTTAAAACGCAGAAAAAAAATTAAACATGCAACTAATAAATTGATAACTAAAATTTGATAACGCAGTTCGGTACATTCTACTTATGTCTGCATGATTTTCACCCAGCTTAATCAACTTTTATTGTGATACAATAGTTTTACCTAAGGTTTTCCTAAGTCGGCACACTCACCTCTTGATACTATTCACTTGTACTTACGCCCTATAAAAATATTCCACTCCTAATAATATAACCACCTCGTGTTAACCTCAATAGAAGATTTTTGCAATATTGATCGACAATAAAGATGAGAATAAAAGCTCAAGTGATTGAATCAAAAGTAACTTTAAAAAGGAAATGCTTGAGATAAAAACACTCCGTTAATTATGCAGCTTCATCAACTGAAAGTGTAGGAAGTTGTAGAGCAACATCTGCTGTGAACATTTGGGAATAATCAGTGAATAGTCCATACACAGCAACTTCAAGAAGTCATCAATCGAATAATTGCTTTACCACCAAAACATCACAAAAATGCAGTTGCACACTTAACAAATATTCTGCTCATTTTTTCCTAAAAAAAACGATAATGCAATAGTATAAATCATTCACATTATGTAGAGAAACACAACAACAAATGATTGTTTAAATCACCGAAAAATACAGCTACCAAAGATAACTCAAATTAACAAAAATACATAAAATCACTAAAAAATCTACTGCATATTATCTTCAATAAAGTATGGTGATCTTATCTATAATAAATCCTATCTTCTCTAAGATTTTATCTTTCACACTATCTTATCTTCAAGAATCCCACAAAAAGTAAATTTCTTATTATAATGATATTCCAAATATATTCAATTATATCCGGTTACAAATAATGCCTAAAATAATTGATAAGATATCTTAACAAATATCTTAACAATCTCCACTTTTTTGGCATTATTTGTCACATATAAGAACTCTCCCTTAATAAGATAATTGGACACTCCCCCTTAATAGAACATTAAGTTCCAACTAACATCAAGTTCAATAACAATTGCTAAGTTCACATGCAACAGTCTCCAATAAAGCATAAAATAGCAGATGAAAATAAATAATCTTATCTCCCCTTTAGGACAAATCAATGTTAAAACGAAGAATACCTTTAATGCAATCAATCTCACCAAATAAGGAGACATAAAAATCAATAGTAGGTGCAGCAGAAGAATCATAAGCATATAGTGCAATAATCAACAGTAAGTGCAGCGGAAGAATCATAAGCACGCAGTGCAGCAGCAAAAGGCCAAGATGACAATTTACTACCAGTCGATACATATGCCAATATATTATTACTCACTTCAATTCCATCTTTATAAGACTAATCCTCATTAAATTCATAAGTCCCAAAAATACATTCAACGAATTAGAATCAAACTTAATTAATTTCTCACTCACATAAATCATATGAAAGCATAAAGTTGTATCATCCAAAACACCTTTATCCAAATTGCAGTAAAATTCTCGCACCAACTCAACATCAAAATGCTATGGCAATAAAGAAGCATGTAACAAATTCCTCTTAGTCAACAAAGCATCCAAATTAAATTGTTTATACTTAGCTAAATTTATAGAATGATTAAGAACAAACATGGTTAAAACGAGAGTATCATATCGCTACTGTTTGCCAAGGAGATGAAATGGCTGACGATGATGAAGATGCTGAAGACGGAGACTAACCCTCATCTATCTCATGATACAGTCTTCCTCCATAAGCAACGAAGTCAGCATAATACATTGGTGGAACTAGTGATACAAGTTTTATGTACTGGGTAAATGTGAAACATATATTATATATGAGCTTCTCTAATTGGTCAAATGTGAAACTATGCTCATCCCATGAATATGATCATTCAAGTTTTTCATTTCATCCCACCAATCTCAAGAAAATTTTCAATGAAATCATATTGGTCAAACTCATACAACCCACGATATAGAGAGAAACTAGGAAAAAGCTTGAAAAACCCAAATCATAGAAAATCCAAAACTTCCTACAGATCTCGAACCAAACATCAACATTTTATCGACATAACTCCATAAATCAAAATCCAGAAGCAGAACTCCCAAATCATCAAGCAGAGTCTCATTTTCACATCAAATATACTATTCAATAAGTAAGGAAAAGCCAAACACACACCAATCAACTGAACCTTAGAAAATTCATAAATCAAAAAGTCTCAACGTTAACTCCTTTTTCTTAAATAAACAACATCAATATACTTCAACAATGTAAAGAACATAGTCTCAGTGGCCCTCAAAGAAATTCAAATCTGGCCTTATTTCACGTTACATTATTTATGTCATCAAATGTCTGGTTGGTTTCTTCCTCAGAAGCAACCAACTGGTCCTCTATCTAGTTGGCTTCTTTTCTAGTAACAACTAACTATAGATCTAGATAGTTTCTAGTATTAACTCCCTTGTGTCCTGTTTTAATGTGTGAGGCTGATTTTAAAGGTTTTCTTCCATCACCTTATCAATCATTTAGTGTTATAGAGTCATATTACCATATGCAGCTAAATTGCAAGAAGTAATAGCCTGCAATATGTAGCAATTATCTGCCACTCTTCTACCACTCAGTAAACATTCTCCTTGTTCGGTTAACAACTTGCATTCATCACTGCTAAATTTAACTAACAATCCATCATCACAAAGTTGACTAATACTTACCAAGTTAGCTTTTAAACCATCCACGTGAAGCACATTTTTGAAGTGTAGCAGTTCATCTATGCAAAAAGCTCCTCTCCTAATAACCGTAGCTTTCTTTCCATCACTAGAAGTAACGTGGCCATCTATACAACTTTGATAATCCATCAAGTAGTTTTTTTCACCTTTCATATGTCGTGAACATCCACTGTCAAAATATCATATATTTTAAGAAGCGCCACGCATTGATTTAAGAGTCATAAGTGCTTGCGGTTGGTTCATACTAACCTAAATCTCCTTTGGTGGCTTCTCCTGCTGAAGGTTCTTCCAAGAACATCTAATTTTCTGTTTTAAGCATTATGGAATAACATTTGCAGTAGCTTGTAACAATTTGGCCTTATGTGACCTTTTACACCACAAAAGTAATATGTAGGAACAAACTTTCTGCTTCTTTTTTATGTTTCTTCTTAGTTACTTGATCTTGCTTCTTTTACAAATCTAACTTCACCATTTTGCTCATTATCCACTTGAGAACATTCACCTTTATAACCAACACCTTGAAAATTCCCCTTGCTTTTACCAATTTCTAGCAATTGTTCTAGCTTTTCGGTACCACCATTCAACATTCTTATTCCTTTTTCCGTATTGATCAACTTTAGCTTTGTTTCATCAAGTTCATCTATTGTCGACAACAACTTCCTCTATAGATCTTGAATGACATCCTTCATGGTTGAATTCTCCTTTAGATTCTCATTTTGCCTACCCGTTTTCACTCATTTGGCATACATTAATTCATAGACCTTGCAGATGTTTTCCTTTTAAAATTTTGAGTTGTTGTCATCGTTGTCACAATCTGAATTTGAGTTTAGAACAGGAACAACTATATTTTTTATTTCAATTTCTTTACTGGTTGCTACTAAGAAAGCAACTAGACTTTTGTTGTTTAAAGCGACCAACGCAACATGATTACTTACAATTTATTCTTCTCTGCCATACTCACTTTTATATTCGTTTTCACTCCCAATGTTGGTGTAAGACTTCCCTTTTCTCCTTTTAAAAGTGTTAGCACATTCCGCTTGTATATGTCCAAAACCTTGACACTTGTAACATCCTATTCTCATATTAAGAGTTAGAACCCAAAAGTACAGTACATGAGGGATCAATGAGAGATTAAGAAAACTGCATTTTTCATGCTCATGCATATTATTAGCATACATGCACGTATATTTGAATTTTTGCACACATTAATGACTGTATATGCATTCATTGACATATTCTAGGTATAATTGATTCATAAATATGTTTCCAATGTGAATTGTGGATTATATATGCTACGAACTGATTTGGAGAGTATGAATTGCTGAATTCGAATATTTGGTGATATTGTTTGTTGATTTAGAATTTAGGTGAATTTTAGGAATAATTTTAAAAAATGTCAAATATTATTGTACTATGAAAAATGCTACTTGGGCAAGTAAATTGATAAATAGAAATAGAAATAAGAGTCAAATAATATTGAAGAATTTTATTGATGACTTTAGAATTTGTGAGAAAATGATATTGAAAATGTAGAGAAAATTGGAATAAAATTTGGAGATGATTGGACTAGTTTAATAAGAAAAACTGGTTTAAAGATTTAGGAATTGGACAAATGGACAAGTGACAAGTGTCACTCGTCAAGCCAAGTCTTAAAGCCATGTTTCTTTTAAACTTGAAAGACCAAGTTACTGAATGTTCTTGCCTTAAAATATCTTCTTCGTGGCTTTCTTCTTGAAACTTCTTCCTCTTCACGAATTTCTCACCAAACTTTCACCAAAGTTACACCTTGCTTTCAACTATCTTTTACTACTCCCACTTTGTTATCTCCTTCTTTTGCCATAAGAAAACCTAACCCAATCCACCTTCAAGATAATATACGTGGGTTGCATAAGAAGTTAGGGCTTCTTGATGTTTTGAAGAATTTGGAGTTTTAGCAAGTAAGTACCAAGTTAAATCCTTATAAGTTGTTAGTATATGAGATAAAAATGGTGATTACTTGACATTACATGATCATGAGAAAAAATGGTCATTTTCATGTACACCGTGGATATATGGATATCTTATTTGTGTGATTTGATGATCAATATGTATTAAGATGGTGTTGAAATGATTTTTTGAGTTGAAAGATCAATGAAAATGTGTGTGTAAAGAGTGCAAAAAAATTAAGGAAAAGTTGGTATATATATATGTGTGTGTGTGTGTGTGTGTATGTATGTATACACACACACACACACACACACACACATATACACACACACACATACACTCTGTTTTCATTGTGTATAGGTGAATTCATTGGGTGTTTTAGAGATGTGTTAAAATGAGGTTAGAGTTAAGGAAATGGTGTAAGGTGATGTCGTGACATGAGAAAGAATGATTAAAAGGATAGTTAGAGAAGATAATGGAGAAGGTGCAGAAAATGGAAAATGCAGAAAAATGAAGAAGTGCAGAAGCTAGGATGAACATTCGAATATGAATGTTCTGTTTTTGATATTTATGAGTAATAATGGATTTTGATTTGTTTGTGAATGATAATGAGCTGAGAATAAAGAGGAAATAAGCTAGAAGAGATCGACTAAGCAAAATAGATGATTTACGATGAAAGAGATGATGAAGGGTGCTAGAAAATGTGCAGATGCAGTGTTTCACTGAACATGCCTCTGTATTTTAGCCATATCTTAATCTGTGGACATCAAAATTGGATTATTTTAAGTTTAGATTAAACTACAAACGTGTGGCTATATTTTTCATGAAGGAATCTGTTTCAAATTCTGTCGCTAAGAGTTTCAAATTTGGCTTGAAGTCAAGTACTGTGTACTGTCGTGGTTTGGGAACAGTCCGTAGTTTTTTTGGTATAACGCTTAGAATACCAAACCAAATTGCAAGAAATTAGTTTCATTAGAAACATAATACATAAAGGAACAATTGTTTAGAAGAATGTTTGGCCTAAATCTTTCATTTTCGTTGTCAAAATGACCATATAAAAGTGACCCGAAAGTTTGTTTTGGGAAGAGACGAAGAAGAAACGAAATCAGATGCTTCGGAGGAGAAGAAAAGCACGATCGTGACTTTGTTGAAGAGTTTGGAGGGTTTCTGCACAATTGTGACATTTGAAATAAGTTAGAAACTCACGATCGTGACTTCTATAGTTACTGATGGGAGACAGACGCGAACATCCTTTGATCTTTTAGCCATATCTTCTTCTCCCGACCACCAAATGACATGGGATTTGAACCAACAGATTCGAAATACATTTCTCTACATCTCCACCAAAAATTATAGCCATCTGAAATCATTTGGAAGAGATTGATTGATTGAATTGGGACCAAAATGATGAACAATTCTGGAACTTCATAACTGGAGTATTTTTCATTGAACATGCTTCAGTATTTTGGCAATATATTGATATATAGTTATCCAAATAGAATGATTATTAATTTAAAATAAACTAGAGACATAGGGCTACAATTTTTCTGAAGGAGTCGAAATTTAATTCTGTCTCTAGAATTCTAGATTTTTGAATTAAAGTTAAGTACAAGATACTGTTTAAGCTTATGAACAGTCCGAAGTATTTGGAGTATAACTTTTGAAATACTGAACCAAATTGAATGATTTTATTGTCATTAGAAACTTAAGACAATGGGGAACATTTTTCTAGAAGAAAGTGTTATCAAATTACTTCATTTTTTGTGTCATAATATTCATGAAAAATAGATCTGAAGGTCTGGAAATTTGGAGAATTTATAAGAAGAAATGAGAGTTTGGATAATGGTTGGTCTTGTAATGTTGGAATAACATTAGTGAATGAATGGTGGATATCAAAGTACCAAAGGCATGAGTTTAATGGGAATAAAGATATTCATATAATTGAAGTTGTGATTCAAAAAAGAGGAGTAAAGTGTATTAAGTTAAAGTGAATGAGAATTTGATAATAAGAGCAACTAATGCTAATAATGAAATGACGAGAAATTTAGTTATAAAATGAGAATTTGGATAAGATGTGAAATTTGATAATATACCCGGGATTGTCATTGAGCATGCATTGTACATAGTCCATAGACCCATTTGTGCATAAATATATGCTTATAATTGTGTAAAGTTATTAATGTCTGTGTGCAATGTGTATATTGCATAAATTGGATGTACAAGATAAACGTCCAAATTCAGACGTTTCTAAAACTTGGAAGCAAATGCTAATCTGGAGCATATTGTAAGTAGACTGAGATGTATTGTAAGTAGACTGAGATGGTCTTACTTTATTGTTTGTTTTGTTTATGTTATGAATTGAATGATTATGCAATGTGAATGTGTTGGTTCCG
>JAOQMQ010000196.1:6791866-6828917 GCA_027563845.1 Erythroxylum subrotundum
TTGATAAATGTGAGAACATTGAAGTGCTCCTTGTATGTGAATTGGATTGAAATAAGTGTACATAATTTGATTGTTAAGTGCCGGACCACGGTCCGATGATAAATGTGTTCTGAATGTGCATTTGCATATGAATGAAAATGTGATTCTCAACTTTAATGTTGAATGCCGAACTAAGGTCCGATGACATGCAAATGTGATTGATGCATTCCATTTCATGAATGCATGAAAGATAAAGACAGTTGTGACTGCAGTAGCCACCGAAAAAGAGCTTAAAGCTCATAATGTGAAAAAGTGCCTAGAGCTTAGAAAGTGATTAAGAGTCAAAGACTCACTATGTAAAACGAACCTGGTATCTCCAACGGATACGGGACAATTATTAATGAGCTCGGTATTCACAATGGATACGGGACAGTTATAGGCACTCGGTCACAACAAAGTAACAAATTGAAATGTGAGTCTCATAAGCGTTGCATATGCATATGATATGTATAATTTAAATAGTTTGATTGATTTCCGAACGTGATAAGTGATTGAATGAAAAGAAGTCAATTATGTGTTATAAGTGATGATGTGTGTTATGTGATAGAGTGAGCCATCGATGATGGTCACTTACTAAGCTCGCAAAACTCACCCAAAATTTGCAATTATTTTTCAGGCTCTGAAAAGTACCTCGTTAGACAAACGAGAGTATACCTACTGCATTCAAGTAAGAGATAGAGATCGGGAACAGTTTGCGTCTGCATTTGTATTTTCTTGTTTTTGTATCAAATTGAGTCTTCCGCAATTTTTGTAACAGGTATATTTGAATATTTGGTTTTGTAATAACTTTCCAAAGTGGAAAGATTTGTAAATGAGATTGATCAAAGTGTAATAATAATTGTGTTTTCGATGTTTATGAAATAAAAGTACGGGCCCGAATTTGAATATTGATTTTCGCGTACGTGTAAAATAAATTTGAAAATTTTTTTGTTCTGAGTTTTTGAGAGTTTGACCGTTCTAACATGCCACCCTTGCGGGATTCGCACTCGTACGTCACTCAGGATGTCGGGTACATGGGTGCTACAATGTGGTATCAGAGCCCAGATTTAGTATCTTACATGGGCGTTTTTTGAAATATGTGTCAAGTTACATGCATTTTAGTCATGTCATAGCAGAAAGTAGCAACTGATCCCTAGTCTGAGTCGTATGTGTATGAGTCGCATGTGTGAGCATGTGTTAAGAGTTTGAGTTGATAGAATTATTGAGAAGAGTGATGCTCTTTTAGAACGTGAGAAAAGGAAAGTTGTGGATAATTAGAAATGAGAAATGATACATAGTTAGATATGATAAATAATGATTCAATGCAATTGGAGGATGTATTATTGAATATGACACTAATATTGTACTATGGTGATATATTCCCGAATGTGATAAAAATGTGAATGTATTGCATGGATTGTGTGAGGAAAATACGGAGATAAGTAGAAATGATGAGATTAAAGTGTACAAGTAGAATGTAATGAAAACAGAAATTTTTATGATCTTAAGGAGATGAATTTGGAACCGAAGTGGTTGTTTGATTAATGTGACAAGAGTTACGATCCACCATAAGAATATATTAGTGGAAATTGATATCAGAATTTTATGCATCAATAATTCTGAATTGATTAAGGATATACATATGGGAAATGAAATAATGACAATAGGAGGATGAGATAGAAATGAGATAAAGAGAAAGACGACGAATCAAATGAGAAGAGTTAATGACCCAATATGGTAATAGAATCATTATGACATGATGTAACACTAGAAGAGGTATATTCTGAAGAAAAATTGGGGGTAAAGTTGATGTTAGTATGTGTTAATGCGAGAAAACCTCGATTGTGGCAAAGATAAAGAGAGAAATATTGTCTAGGATCAATTGAGATCAAAGCATTACTATTGTAAGATAATTGGTGATTTGTCAGAAATAAATCTATGGATGGAATGGGATGACCTCGATGATACACACCTAAACATATGTGACAATAATGATGTCTACTACTTCATCGGGTTTTAGTAACCAGAACATTATGACCTTGTAAGAAACAATAGAGATTGATCTTCTTGAGGAACTAAGAATGTCTGATAAGTAGTGATGGAAAAAGTGGATTGATAAAGGTTACATGAATAATATAGATGATAGAAACAAGAAACCTTCTTTCGAAAAAGAATTTCACCGAATTAGATTAAGCAGACCAGATAGTTTATTCTTAAGAATGATCAATGAAGGAATAAATCAGAAATGATTATTTAATGAATCAAAAGCGAATATTGGAGTCCTCATCCTAACCAAGACTCAAGCATAAGATGCAGAATATGCTACTAAGAGTGTATGCATTTTGTTGATGTAAAGTATCCAACTAAGTGATTGGATTCTTAAATTTGAGGTGACATTAAGTATAAGAGATACAAATCAGATATGATGAATGTGTTACCAACACAGGAAATTAAGATTTCAAATAAATCGAAATGTGTGGAGAAATTAGTATGAATGAACAGACATTAGAACAAGTCAATGTGAAATAAGAGGAAATCGAATGAATTAAGAAAATCATTAGAGAGAAGAAGGCAATTGGGCAACCGAAAATAACATAAGATAATACTACCTCATTGAGGAATTAGATACTTAAAGAATTACGAGAACAAATCACGAGAACAAATTATGGGCACAAGGAGTTTTAGGTTATATCTGTTGGAGTTAACCATGCCCCTGACAGTATTATGGTATTGAAGATTAAAGTTATCCAAGTAAAATTGCATCAATTAGTGACTATGATCATAGATGGTATTTTGAGTGTATTCGAAAAGTAAAGATAACATTTTGAATACTTAAGGAAATCTTACATATCTATAGGTAGAAACAATTATATGCCAAGTTTAATGAGAGTGAATCTTAGCTTGATCAAATAAAATGTGGGTTGTATAATATCTGAACATTGCATATTGGGAGACCCAAAGAAAGTCTGAGGTAATTATGGAGTTTAAAAGAACTGAATATAAGGTTGAGACAATGAATAGAGTTACTTGAAGATTTTGATTGTGCAAATGAGTATTTCTCGGTAAAGTCAAAGTTGTAATCAGATGCAATGAACAGGAAATCCAATAGCAATGTATTACAATTTAGATAGTGAGGTTACCAAACCGAGTGTAATAGGGGCCATTAAATGTCAAGTTGAATTTGGGGCAAAATGAAGTATTATTAGCTACATTGGAGTTTAAAATTAGTTTGTATGAAAAGATTAGCAAAGCGCAAATAGAGGATCTAAAATTGTGAATCTTAGTGAGGAATTGAAAACGAATATAAATTTTGAGTCAGAAGAGGACAAATGTTACTTTGTGGTTGAAATAAGAAGAATGTGTACTCAAAAAAGATGATTGAGCAAAGAGATTACTAGAGAAAGAATAAGTAACAACCTAAGCTAGACATCCTAGTAGGAATATGCCGAAATAGTACTTAATTGCTAAGGATGTAGAAACAAATGACTGAATGTTTGGATTACCAACAGTCTTAACTGTTAGAGATATGCTTAAAGCTTATATTTTTGGAGTTTATAGGAATATAAGATTAATGTATAGTTCTAATTGACTACAGGCATAACAATCGTTATCATAGTGATATCATAAGAGTACTGCATGAGGCATTATATGACAAAAATTGTCAATTCACCCTTATATTGAATTGAATGAGGCCTAAAAATAGTTAAAGACCATAATAGATGGAAGATGTTGAGGATAAGTGAAATTGATATGTATTTGAAATTAAGTGATTCAAGAAAGATAACGAGTTAGGTGGATCAACATCGAAGTTATGGAATATAGTGAGATAGACCTAAGAGTTAAGTGTATTAACATTGAAGAGATATGAATTATCAAGAAAAAAGATAAATTGTTTCTGAGAGTACCACCTTGGTAAGGTGTGCTTAGATTAGGAAAAAGGATAAACTAAGCTTGAATTGTAATGGTCCACATGAATTTATTGAGAGTATAGGTGTATTATCAATAAAGGTGTCACATAATTATAATGTGTGATATGTGAATATGCTAAGAAATGATGATATGATCTGACAAAGACGTATTGTCAGCTTCCGAAGTAAAAATTTTGAGTAACGTAAATTATATTGAGGAAACTGTTATGATGGTGTGATATCTGAAGAAATAATTAGAGGATTGATTAATTACATTGACTATGGTCAATTGGGAGAAATTATTCAAGTGATGAAGTTAAATGGGAAACGGAGGAGTATATGAGGAAACATAACCTTACCCCTTTGATCAA
This sequence comes from Erythroxylum subrotundum, assembly GCA_027563845.1. Lineage (NCBI taxonomy): Eukaryota > Viridiplantae > Streptophyta > Magnoliopsida > Malpighiales > Erythroxylaceae > Erythroxylum > Erythroxylum subrotundum. The sequence goes on from JAOQMQ010000196.1 coordinate 6,796,164, forward strand.
TCAGATAAGAATTTCGAAGATGAAATTTATTAAGGGGGGAGAAATGTAACATCCCGTTCCCATATTAAGAGTTAGAACCTAAAAGTACGGTACATGAGGGATCAATGAGAGATTAAGAAAACTGCATTTTCATGCTCATGCATATCGTTAGCATACACACACGTATATTTGAATTTTTGCACACATTAAAATGACTGTATATGCATTCATTGACATATTCCAGGTATAATTGATTCATAAATGTGTTTCCAATGTGAATTGTGGATTATATGTGCTGCGGATTGATTTGGAGAGTATCAATTGCTGAAGTCGAATATTGGTGATAATGTTTGTTGATTTAGAATTAAGGTGAATTTTAGGAATAATTTTCGAAAATGTCGAATATTATTGTACTAGGAAAAATGTTACTTGGGCAAGTAAATTGATAAATGGAAATAGAAATAAGAGTCAAACAATATTGAAGAAATTTATTGATGACTTTAGAATTTGTGAGAAAATGATATTGAAAATGTAGAGAAAATTGGAATAAAATTCGGAGATGATTAGACTAGTTTAATAAGAAAAACTGGTTTAAAGATTTAGGAATTGGACAAATGGACAAGTGACAAGTGTCAGCCAAGTCTTAAAGCCCTGTTTCTTTTAAACTTGAAAGACCAAGTTACTGAATGTTCTTGCCTTAAAATATCTTCTTCGTGGCTTTCTTCTTGAAACTTCTTCCTCTTCACGGATTTCTCACCAAACTTTCACCAAAGTTACACCTTGCTTTCAACTATCTTTTACTACTCCCACTTTGTTATCTCTTTCTTTTGCCACAAGAAAACCTAACCTAATCCACCTTCAAGATGATGTACGTGGGTTGCATGAGAAGTTAGGGCTTCTTGATGTTTTGAAGAATTTGGAGTTTTAACAAGTAAGTATCATGTTAAATCCTTATGAGCTGTTAGTATATGAGATAAAAATGGTGATTACTTGACATTACATGATCATGAGAAAAAATGGTCATTTTCATGTACACCGTGGATATATGGATATCTTATTTATGTGATTTGATGATCAATATGTCTTAAGATGGTGTTGAAATGATTTTTTGAGTTGAAAGATCAATGAAAATGTGTCTGAAAAGAGTGCAGAAAAATTCAGGAAAAGTTGATATAGTATATATATATTTTCACTGTGTATAGGTGAATTCTTTGGGTGTTTTAGAGATGTGTTAAAATGAGTTTAGAGTTAAGGAAATGGTGTAAGGTGATGTCATGATAAGAGAAAGAATGATTAAAAGGATTAGAGAAGATAATGGAGAAGGTGCAAAAAATGGAAAATGCAAAAAAATGAAGAAGTGCAGAAGCTAGGATGAACATTCGAATATGAATGTTTTGTTTTTGATATTTATGAGTAATAATGGATTTTGATTTGTTTGTGAATGATAATGAGCTGAGAATAAAGAGGAAATAAGCTAGAAGAGATCGACTAAGCAAAAGAGACGATTTACGATGAAAGAAATGATGAAGGGTGCTGGAAAATGCACAGATGCAGTGTTTCACTAAACATGTCTCTGTATTTTAGCCATATCTTAATCTGTGTACATCCAAATGGGATGATTTTAAGTTTAGATTAAATCACAAACGTGTGGCTATATTTTTCATGAAAGAATCGATTTCGAATTCTGTCGCTAATAGTTTCAAATTTTGGCTTGACGTCAAGTATTGTGTACTGTCATGGTTTGGGAACAGTCTGTAGTTTTTTTAGTATAACGTTCAGAATACCAAACCAAATTGCACGAAATTAGTTTCATTAGAAACTTAAAACAAAAGGAACAATTTTTTAGAAGAATGTTTGGCCTAAATCTTTCATTTTCATTGTCAAAATGACCGTGTAAAAGTGACCCGAAAGTTTGTTTTGGGAAGAGAGGAAGAAGAAACGAAATCAGTTGCTTCGGAGGAGAATAAGAAAAGCATGATCGTGACTTTTCTAAAGAGTTTGGAGCACGATTGTGACATTTGAAATAAGTTAGAAACTCACGATCGTGCTCTTGCACGATCGTGACTTCTATGGTTACTGATAGGAGACATACGTGAACATTCTTTGATCTTTTGGCCATATCTTTTTCTCCTGACCTCCAAATGACATGGGATTTGAATTAAAAGATTTGAAACACATTGCTCTACATCTCCACCAAAAATTATAGTCATCTGAAATCATTTGGAAGACATTGATTAATTGAATTGGGACCAAAATGATGAACAATTCTGGAACTTCATAACTAGAGTATTTTTCATTGAAAATGCTTCGGTATTTTGGCAATATATTGATCTATAGTTATCCAAATGAAATGATTCTTAATTTAGAATAAACTAGAGACATAGGGATACAATTTTTTTGAAGGGGTCGAAATTTAATTCTGTTTCTAGAATTCCAAATTTTTTAATTAAATTTGAGTACAGGATACTGTTTAAACTTATGAATAGTCCGAAATATTTGGAGTATAACTTTTGAAATACTGAACCAAATTGAATGATTTTGTTGTCATTAGAAACTTAAGATAATGGGAAACATTTTTCTAGAAGAAAGTGTTACCAAATTACTTCATTTTCTGTGTCAGAATATTCATGGAAAATAGATCCGAAGGTCTGGAAATTTGGAGAATTTATAAGAAGAAATGAGAGTTTGGATAATGGTTGGTCTTGTAATGTTGGAATAACATTAGTGAATGAATGGTGGATATCAAAGTACCAAAGGCATGAGTTTAATGGGAATAAAGATATTCATATAATTGAAGTTGTGATTCAAAGAAGAGGAGTAAAATGTATCAAGTTAAAGTGAATGCGAATTTGATAATAAGAGCAAATAATGCTAACAATGAAATGACGAGAAATTTAGTTATAAAATGAGAATTTGGATAAGATGTGAAAATTGATAATATACCCGGGACTGTCATTGGGAATGCATTATACATAGTCCATAGACACATTTGTGCATAAATATATGCTTATAATTGTGCAAAGTTGTTAATGTGTGTGTGCAATTGCATAAATTGGATATGCAGGATAAACGTCCGCATTCAGACGTTTCCAGAACTTGGAAGCAAATGCTAATCTGGAGCGTACTGTGAGTAGACCGAGATGGTCTTACTTTATTGTTTGTTTTGTTTATGTTATGAATTGAATGATTATGCAATGTGAATGTGTTGGTTCCGGACAATATATGTCCGAGGAGTTTGATAAATGTGAGAACATTGAAGTGCTCCTTGTATGTGAATTGGATTGAAATAAGTGTACATAATTTGATTGTTAAGTGCCGGACCACGGTCCGATGATAAATGTGTTCTGAATGTGCATTTGCATATGAATGAAAATGTGATTCTCAACTTTAATGTTGAATGCCGAACTAAGGTCCGATAATATGCAAATGTGATTGATGCATTCCATTTCATGAATGCATGAAAGATAAAAGCAGTTGTGACTGCAGTAGCCATCGAAAAAGAGATTAAAGCTCAGAATGTGAAAAAGAGCCTAGAGCTCAAAAAGTGATTAAGAGCCAAAGGCTCACTATGTAAAATGAGCTCGGTATCTCCAAAGGATACTGGACAGTTATTAATGAGCCCGGTATCCACAATGGATACGTGACAGCTATAGGCACTCAGTCATAACAAAGTAACAAATTGAAATGTGAGTCTCATAAGCATTGCATATGCATATGATATGCATAATTTAAATAGTTTAAGTGATTTCCGAACTTGATAAGTGTTTGAATGGAAAGAATTCAATTATGTGTTATAAGTAATGATGTGTGTTATGTGATAAAGTGAGTCATCGATGATGGTCACTCACTGAGCTCACAAAACTCACCCAAAATTTGCAATTATTTTTCAAGCTCTAAAGAGTACCCTGTTAGACAAACGGGAGTATACCTACTGCATTCAAGTAAGAGATAGAGGTCGGGATCAGTTTGTGTCTGCATTTGTATTTTCTTGTTTTGTATCAAATTGAGTCTTCCGCAATTTTTGTAACAGGTATATTTGAATATTTGGTTTTGTAATAACTTTCCAAAGTGGAAAGATTTGTAAATGAGATTGATCAAAGTGTAACAATAATTGTGTTTTCGATGTTTATGAAATAAAGTATGAGCTCGAATTTGAATATTGATTTCCGCTTACGTGTAAAATAAATTTGAAAAATTTTTATTCTGAGTTTTCGAGAGTTTGACCATTCTAGCATACCACCATTGCGGGATTCGCACTCGGACATCACTCAGGATGTCGGGTACGTGTCTTGAGAGGGTGGGGTGCTACACATAACATTGTATCTTCTTTGCTTTTGTTTGTTGTTTGAAGTTATTGTTGGACTAACTCCCACTATTATGTCTGAACTCAGATCTATCTTTCTTCACCTTCTTTAGCTCATTGCTGAAATTTCTTATTAGTGACACCACATCATCATTTTCATCGGAGTCATCTCCTAAATCATTCATGGATTTAGCAACTTTAGCTTACAAAGTCAACCCTTTGTTCTATCTCTCAAAAAGTTCATTTAAAAGTTTGTGAGAATCTCAATTACTTTATTCAAAGATAACTCATTAATGTCATGAGCTTCTTCAATGACTGCAATTTTTTGGTATGAATCTGGGAGGTAATGATCTTAATGTTTTCTTGACAAGTTTTAGATTTAAATACTTCTTCCCAAATTGATGTGCTTGGTTGGCAATATCACGCAGCCGTTCATGAAAGTCTCCGATAGTATCACTTTCTTCTATCTTAAGCTCTTCAAATCTAATGCCCAACATCTGCAGTTTCAAAGCTATCACTAATTTTGATCCCTCATATATTGTTTGTAGAGTGTCCCACGGTTCTTTTACTGATTCACAGGCTGATATCATACTAAAGTGAACTTCATCTACTGCACTGAAGATTGCGTGCATTGCTTGAGAATTACCAAGCAGTCCGTCTTCTTCAGCTCTTATCCATTTAGATAGATCTTTAAGTACTGCTTCATCCTTTTCATTAATCGTCATTGGATATGTCTAGCCATTCAAAACCGATGTCCATGCTATGGTTCCTTGAGCTTGAATAAATACTTTCATCCTTGATTTCCAAGCAAGGTAATTAGAACCATCTAGTAACGATGACCTAATGATTGATGCACTTTCTCTAGTAACCATGATTGTGAAACACTGATCTACACCAACTTGACACACCAAGTGCTGATTAGGCGAACCAGGCTCTCATATCAATTGAAATTCCCAAAGGATGTAGTTTTGCAAAAATCATGTTTTACCGCTATTGCTTTGAACTGTTTCTGTCAGTTGCTCAACACAAAACAAATGTGTTAACAACTATTAATTTTCCATATTTAAAATGCAGACAAAAAAATTAAACATGCAACTAATAAATCGACAACTGAAATTTGGTAACGCAGTTTGACACATCGGAACTACTTCTGCGAGGCCCTCACCCAACTTAATCAACTTTTACTGTGATACAATAGTTTTACCCAAGGCTTTATTAAGCTGACACACTCACCCCTTAATACTATTCCCTTGTACTCACACCCTATGACAGTATTTCACTTCCAATAGCACAACCACCTCATGCTAACCTCAACAGAGGATTTTCGCAACAATGATTAATAATAAAGATGAGAATAAAAACTCAAGTAATTGAATCAAAAGTAACATAAATAAGAAAACACTTGAGATAAAAACACTCACATAAATATGCAACTTTATCAACTAAATGTGAGGGAAGTTATAAAACAACATCTGGTGTGAACCTTTGGGAATAATAAGTGAACAGTCTAAGCATAACCACTTCAAGAAGTTATCAATCAGATAAATGTTTCACGACCAAAACATCACAAAAATGCAGGTGCACATTTCACAAATATTATGTTTGTTTTTTCCTCACAAAAATGATAATGCATCAGTCCAAATTATTCACATTATGTAGAGAAACACAGTAACAAAAGACACTATCTTATCGTCCAAAATCTCACGCAAAGTAAAATTATTATTATAATAATATTCCAAATATATCCAACTATATCTGATTACAAACAATGCCTAAAATAATTAATAAAATATCTTAACAAATATCTTAACACGTTCCATGTAATGACCAAATACACTAAGAAATATCATTTCTGTGTTGTCTCGATAACTCCTTTTAGTCCTAGAAGCATTTCTATGGTGTATAGACGGCTTTCTGATATTCTGTCTTCCAAATATCTGCAGATGCATACATTTCAGTCAGAGATAGATGTTTTGAGGGTAAACAACAAGGCAAAAAAAAAAAGGAACCATCCAACGTAATACCTGATTCTTTTCTTTATCAACAGCTGACTGTATCAAATGACTGAAAACCGTAACATACATCATTCCGGAGCCACTTGGGAAAATATATAGAGTCTGAAGAAGATTTTAGGTTTAAACATATCTAAAAGTAGACATTACTTATAATTTATTTTATTTTAAAATTTACCACTATTATTTTAGATTATAAATTTATATTATATTAAAATTTCTAAAGTAATTGATAAGTTATTTAAGCACTGATTGTTATATAATTAGTTATAAGAGTCTAAATGTTTTATGTTTTAGACACCATAATCACATTTTCTAGGCACAGTATCAGACCGGGGCAAACAAAAAATGTAGCATCAAATCCAATGTTTTACAGTAATCTTCCAAAAGGAAAACATTGTAGCATTATTTAGATCTCATGCCATTCACAGGCATTAGTATTTTGCAAAATCAAAGAACCAAATATCATATAACACATTTTGACTTACACACTAGAAAATAAATAGCAAGTAAATGGGAAAAGAAACATGTCATTTCATAAAGACATGTATGCCTGATACTCTTTGAAGGTCATTGATCAAAAGCATTACATTTAATGCCTGATATCATTTGTTTTTTTGGTCTCTAAGAAGGTGTCTACTTAACGGATCCAATGATTAATCCCCCTTCGCTGCCTGATGCTTCCCCTATTGGGTGGCCACAGCTGCCCAGGAGTTTGTTGCACCTGATATCCTTGAGCGATACGAGTTGGAGCCATACACCTAAAGCGTTAGATTGAAATCCACTATGATCTAATTAAAAACCATGTAAAATCGTTTGGAATCTAGAGATATCGCCACAACCTTGTTTTTCTTCATAAGATACTGACTCGCTAAACACGTACTCCACACCCAGATGTTTAACTATCACTTTCAACCAACCAATCTAATCATAATCTTATAACTCAACTTGCAGGCGACACTTGGGACTAACAAGTAATAAGAATTTTAGCTTTTGGGCCGTATCTGGCTTGTTGACAGGGTCCAACTTGAAAAGGCCGACGTGTGTATCAATGTAGAAAGTTGGTGAATTTGCTATGTTGCATTCTCTGCGTGTCTGTTGCCTATTGGAGCATTCTATTAGAAGTAGGATTCGTACAGACGAGCCTTAGAACCAAGCAACTGTGGATATTTGGTGTAAGGAACACCGTTCACCGGCCATCACACGACCCTTTTGTCGAAGCTTGGAGGAGGAAGAGACATGGCCATAAGCAAATCCTCCTTTAGGGTTCGTTAGTGCACTCTACAGCAGCATATGTTGTTCTTATTCCATCTTTTGGCTTTGTTATCTAATGAATTTATTTACACTTGTTGGGTTCTCGTATAAGTTCCGTGGGGTTCCAGGGAACAACCTTTTTATGTGATGTGTCGGATCGTTTTTCATAACTAGTTTTAGATAATGTTGTGGGATTTCAAACATTTTCTTGATGGTTTGCACGCACTTGACGTTTTGGTGCAGATAATTTTGGGTTCATCGTCCATGGCACGCCGGAGAATTCTGTCAGAAATGGGATATGAGTTCTCAATTCTGGTATTTTGTTATTCAGCAGCATATATTCCTTGGCCGTTAATTTGGTCCTTTCTTTTGTCCCTCAACTGTTTATCACCTTTTGAGGGTAGGAAGAGAAGTTTCTCTTGATTATGTTTTCTGTTTAGACTGCAGATATAGACGAAAAAAGTATAAGGAAAGATACACCAGAGGAATTAGTTATGGCTCTAGCTGAGGCAAAGGTTTGATTTCTTTAATGCCCAACTCTTTCTCATAAAGTTTGAAATATCAGTAGTTTTGATTCAAGTCTCATCTTCTTAAGCTTTTCAAAATCAAGTGGACACAAACAACCTGTCTTCTGTTTGACTTGAGATGTCGACTTGATGTGCTCTTCTTTAGAGAAATTTTTGTTCTTTTGGTGGGGCAATGCTCGCTTGTGTGTGTACCTACTTGGAGTAGTGTTGCAAGAAAAAAAAAGAAAGTCTTTTGCTTTTGTATCCGAGGTTACTATGGAAGAATCTGTGGTGAAACATCATTTGTGGGTTGTGATTGTTTTTACTTTGATGTGTTTTCCTCCTAGGCAGATGCCATCATAGAGAGGCTTCAAGCTGGGCCGCAATTGGCAGAGGATTCGTGCCCAACATTGTTGGTTACTGCAGACACAGTATAGTTTGTCTCCTTTTATCTTATTCCCGTCGATAGCTTCTCATTTTGAATTTAACCTTTTTACATCAAGAACATATCTTTAAAACCGGTGAAGCACTGGCAACTTCATGTATTTTACTTTTCATAATGATTATGACTCACTATTTAAATACACTCAAGGAAATCCATGACGCTATATACCTGTCTATGTATCTGCTTAAACAGCCCTGAGGTTGTTTTTTACGGCTAATTTCCTGAATTTTCAGGTGGTGGTGTATAAAGGAGTGGTAAGAGAAAAACCAAGCAGCAAAGAAGAAGCCCGGAAGTTTATCAAAGGTTTTGCTAACGGATTTATTGGCCTTCTCTATTTTCCAAAATATTCAAGTTACTCGTAGCTCATATAATTGTTTGTTGCAGACTATTCTGGGAGTCATGGAGCAGTTGTAGGGTCTGTTTTTGTGACCAACCTTGCTACAGGAACAAAGAAAGGGGAATGGGAGAGAGCAGAGGTACTGCTAGTTTGGACTAACAATTAGCCCGATTCTACTTGGTGGTAATTGTATGAAAATCACCATTCATGAAAGAAAAGCTGGCTGCGACATTGAACTCTTTAGTTAATTACATTTCATCACTGGGCTTGAACCTGTTGAATCAAGCCCTTCATGTCCTTGGTTCTATAGTGAAACAGATCAGATAATTCAAACATTTAGATGCTATCCCATAAAAAAGATATTGACCAATCTCATGTATCTGATGTTTGTCTGTATAATAGGAATTCAAGTTTAGTTTAGTGTCAGGTACACCTTCTTTTGAGAAGCTGAATGACTTGTAGACCCTTCAGTAAATGCAACATTCATAAGCTTTATATTTATAGGTTGGAAACATTAATCATGGACTAATGTTCCAGGTTTATTTCCATGATATACCAGATGAAGTCATTGATAACCTGGTAAATTTCTGTAACTAGCATTGTCATTGTCCTGCCCTAGATACTTCTTGTAACTTGTTTTGCTCGTATGGTACCTAGATTGAGGAAGGAATTACACTTAATGTTGCTGGGGGCCTCATGCTGGAACATCCACTCACTTTTCCCTTTGTTGAAGCAGTGGTAATTTCTCTCTCAAACACTGCCTCTGTACCTGGAAAAGAATATCCCTTCTTGGGATCTTCTGCTTCATTTTTCATAGTCTTTTCTTTTTTATATATAAAGAAAGCTTAATGAAGAAACCAATAAGTTTAAGTGTGACAGTTGCATAATGACTCTTTAATTTTGATATATCTGCAGATAGGAGATACTGACACTGTGATGGGACTTTCAAAACCTCTTACTGAAAAACTCATGGCTGAAGTCCTATAGCAACCACATCAACAAAGAATTACAAGCACCTCAAAAATGGAAAATGAGGGCTATACAAGAATTTCTTGATTTTATCGGTTTGTTCACTTTGAAGAACAATGTAAGGTTTTGTCAAGGTCTTTCTATTTGTTCAGCTGATCTTGGGCGAAGATGTAAACCCATGGATCATCGAGGGGACTATATTCTCCAATAACAATTCTAAGTATATGATGCAAAAGAAGAAAAGACAGTTTGATTTTGTCAAGACTAGTCTCATTTATTTAGTGTTTTATTGCAAATTATTAACTGAAAAACTCTAATGTGCACAAAAACTCTCAAGTACCGTTCGATTTGCTCATAGCATGTTGTATATCTCTTTATCCCAAGTGCCTTTTGCTTTCAGGCCTTGCAATATTGTCTTATTTGTGACCTCTAATAACCTATTAGGCTGTACGCATACAATTTATTTATTTTTATATAAAAGGAAAAACACGGAAATTACATAATAAGACGAGGGAGCTTGGTCTTCAACATATCCTCCGGGCGAAGAAGATGGCATCTAATGGGTGTATATACAAAATAAGTGACTCCGAAGTGACCAGCATAATTGGCCAGTCAGTCTGTGCATCTGTTGCCCTTTTGATAAATATGCCGATGAGTAATAGTCCAATTTCTTGTGAAAGTTCATGAATACCTCAGACGATGGAGTTGAGCACCGTAGATTTGTGGAATGCCGAGGAGTTAATAGCTAACACGGCCATAAAGTCGACTTCTAGTTCGATTTGGCGATATCCCCAAGTCCTACGTAAACTAGTAAAGATCCCAGAGTTCCGCTATCAGCGGATTATACCAGTCCAGTATGGCAGTGTATAGTTAGCTAATGACATGTAGGGCCGACAGCATCGTAGCCCAGACTTGTACCATAAGTTAATTTTAGCCTGAGCCGAAAGCTTGTGATCCCAGTCCGATGCTAATTAGATTTACCAGACTTAAAACGCATCTCTCTCACTTCTGGGCAAGCTCTTCCCTCTCCTCCCACCAGAAAAATCGTCTCTCATAATCCCTCAACCAGAAACTCTCACTCACTCCCAGTGGCTCTCTCTCCCTCTTCACACTCTCCTTTCTTTTTCCCCACTTTCTGGTCTCGTCTCCACTCTCACGTTTTTCTCAGTCACTGTCCGTTCTTTGTTCTAGTTGTGATTCTCCGAGCAACCCACCAGCGGATTTTCTAAGGTGTGTTTCCTTCATTTCCGTCGACGATCGGTCCGGTGAGGCATTTTTCCTTATCTTCTCATCCGATTAATGTACATGTGTTTGCGTTTATTTTACTTCCTCCTTCTTCTCTCATCGAGTGTCTAACACTAGCACTCGCCCAACGTTTTCATAATGCGATACACTTGAAAACATAGAAGAGCCGAGGTGTTCAATGAGAGATTGAGAAATGTATGTTCTTTTGCGAACGAAAATGTGGGTTTGAGCGATTTTTGATAGATGTTTATTTGATTTGTTGTACAGGAGCGAGAATCGACTGGGCTAGCTTGCCGTGGAATCCAGGTATCTGCAGGTGGGTGCTTCATCGTTTTTTTCTCCGATCTTCTCTGCCTTTTCCCTCTTTTCTGCCTTAAATGACGAACCTGTTGGTTTTTCCTTTACATGTCTTTGGTCTCTTGATATCGATTATTCTGGGTATTCGGAGTTTTGTGAAGGATTTTGTTGGAATTTTGGATTATATAAGGCTGGCATGTGCTTGTATTTAGCTATCTAAGTCAGTATGAAGGGGGTAGTTTGATAATGGTTTTTCAATTTACGAACTAGAGCTTTCTTGCACGGTAGATGTTCGATGAAATGCTTTACTCCGTAGTTTGCGATAGCTGAAATGGGGAAAAGGGAAAAGTTTCAATTTTGTGATGTCTCGTTGTTTCTTGAAGTTTCTGTTCTTGGTAGGTGTTATTTCCTGATGCTTTGGAATGGATTTGGCGTTCCATTACTCAACTGTTGGGTGTTTTCCTTTGTCTGCTCATTAATTACATTATTGACATATATTGTTGCTTTCAAGTTGCTTCTACAGAGTGGGATCTTGTAATTAGTTTTTCTATTCTGAATTATGTGATTGTGTAGTAGTAGTTTGGCCCATGAGCCAATTTTCATTTCATTTGCGGCATGGCTTAGTTCATGAGGAAACCGATTCAGTTAGGAATATATTTCATACTGCGTAGCACCTAATCATTAAAATGCCATGTAACCTACAGGTTTTCGAGATTTTTACTTCTGTCATCTTTTGAATTAATGTTATATGTTACCTCATCAAAAATCAGGAATCAATTAGCCAGATCAATATGGAGGCGAGATTTTTCCGTTTTCTCAAGATTGTGGGTGTTGGGTACAAAGCAAGAGCAGAAGTAGAGGGACGCCTTTTGCTTCTGAAATTGGGTTACAGCCATGAAGTTGAACTTACTGTTCCTCCAGCAGTTCGAGTTTTCTGCTTCAAAAACAACGTAATTTGCTGCACCGGAATTGACAAGCAAAGGGTACACCAGTTTGCCTCTGCAGTTCGTAGTTGCAAGCCACCTGAAGTGTACAAAGGCAAGGGCATAATGTACGTTGATGAAGTGATCAAGAAAAAGCAAGGAAAGAAGTCAAAATGATTTTGGAAGAAGGCAAGGCATGCTGTTATATTGTCTGATGTTTTGCTGCATAGCTAGAGAAAGTGCTACACCTGACGATATTTTGCTTCTTAGCTGGAACTGCAACATCTGATCATATTTTTGCTTCATGGTTAGAACTACAAACCTTTTATCGTGTAGAACAGTTTACTATCCGATCCCAATCACATAAATATTGTATTTTGAAAGAGATTGGAATTTTTGAATAACAGAATTAAATGCTCGTAGAAACCCCTTGAAGCATTGTTTGATATGGAAAAAGTATGGGGAGTTGTCATTTCATAAATTACTCTGATAACGTAGCAGCATTGATTTTGATGACTGTAAAAATTACTAAAATGATAATGTAAATGGATTTATATTTCATTTCTCAAGCCTTATTTGACGCTAGAAAGTAATGTGTTTGAAGGAAGAATTTCCACCGGGCTGACGAATCAAATTAGTAAAACGTGTCACAATATCTAATTAAAACGTGATTAACCTCGTGAGTAACTGATCATGATTGAAGTACAGGAATGTGCTACATCATCGATATCTTTCATATTGAGTTATAATTTAGGATAAGACGAGCTCGAAGAAACCAAAAATTGCCTTTTTCCCTTGCTGATCGAAAGATGAACATTCTTGCAACTTAATAGCATTTGACAACGAATATGATTTACACTGTGATACATGAATATGGTTTTAGAACAGACTGTTGTTTCTTCAAAATTGTGGAGGTGATTGTGGAGGTGCCTCTGCAGGGAAGAAGTGTCATTGTGATATACCTACTGTCAGAGTTGGAGCTGCATGCTTACAATATGGGGAGCTGGAGTGGTCCAAACTACAAGATTTAGTTCAAGAATCTTGGGGCCTTGAGAAGATGCACACTTTTTACAAACCCTTTCCCAACTTCACCAATAGCCTTCAACGCATCAATCGGATCTTCTTCCTCGGGAGCTTCATCACGTTCTCGTTTCTAGTATAAAAGAATATATTCTAAGATGAGCGGAAAATGGACAAGGTACTTCCGTAAATAGTTGATCTCTTAAATATACCTTTGAACATGATCTGTCCCATGTTAGTCCAATAGCATCGCCACCCAAAGAATCATACCAGGGCTTCAATGTGTAGAATTCTTTCTGCAACTAGTAAGTGCTGGTAATCAAAACATGAGCAACATGAGCAACATCAACATAAAAGCCTACAATAATGCTTGCCTTCAGATCTTCTATATAGTATTTCAGTGGATTAAAGTCCACCATCAGCTTATTTTTCACTTCCTCCAAGCTTCCGCTAATATCTCTTGATAACAAGAAGGATTGAAAGGCTTTACTAGCATTTCCACGAGCCACAAGCCTCCCTGTCAGAAGAATGCAACATTAAAATAATCAGTATGGGATTATTTAAGATCAATCGCACAGGAATCTCAATTTAGCCATGTGAATCATTACAGGCATACCTTGGTCTAACTTCGATGGGAAAAGAAGACGTTGAGGATGAGCTAATTTCTCCCCATGAAGAAGAACAACAGCATCGTATTTGTTCAGAGGCGTTCGAAAAAGGCACTGCAAGTTAAATTATAGGTGTGATGATCCTCAACTGTACGTATAAGATTCAGGAAGAAGTACCCGAGGAATACACTCACCTCCCATCTATAAGAATCAGTCTGATCCTTTAAGATGAGTCTTGTCAGCAGGTCAGCACTGCTACGGGCATAAGCCACCAACCTTTTAAGCTCCTATTTGGCAACAAATCCATGTGCAATAAAGAACATGAAGTACTATTAAAAGCATTTTAAACATCAGTTCTGGATGTTTGTTCACACACGGTCATAGTTGGATGTGGGATACAATGGCAGGTAAAAGTTACTTCAACAAGTATATGAAAATGTGCACTCTTAGCGAGTGATATAATGCCTCTATTACAAGCATAATGATCTAATATTAATGCAATTAGCAGAAAGAGTTCCTTGGATAAGGTCCAAAATATGTCTGTTGAACTATCAAAGAATGAAACAATAGGCTAGTCAAAATTGGGTAGAGAGCAACAAAATATAGCCAAATTCAATAAGACCCACTAACCAATGTGTTGGGGGAGCATCGAGTCCAAGCTTCTGATGCCTTGTCATAGGATGTAGCTAAGAACATAGCAGGGCTCATATTTTGTTTATTTCCTTCGTAATCTTTTCTAGTCAACATAAAATTATCCTGAAACAAAAGATATAAAATTAGTAGCCACTAAAATCACATTTCTACATCAAGTAGCCTACAAATATAAGATCATTGATTCAAATCCATAACTTACATAAATCTCTTTTTTGTCGTTGAAGGTCAAATCATTATTTATGTCAACCACCAAAGCAGAAAAGGTCCAATCATATTCTGCTAGAAGTCGCAAAAACCTGCTCAAAAAAGAAGGCTTTCAGAGAAAAATTGGCAAAACAGAAGTTCTCCTCCAAGGGCAAAGAAGAGGCATATGCCAAGCAAACATCAACAGACAAAAGCTTATACGGAGCTTGTAGAAAGCATAAGTTGAATACAGAAAAAAGATGCACATTTCTAAATCAAAATGCCCGACTGTTACTTCCAAAACGACATTGTTTTGGAAGTTTTTCTATAAAAAAATAGCAGGCCGGGCCGTGGCCCGCCCACCATAGCCCAGCGTCGGGCCAGGGGCAGCCTGGGCCTGGCCCGGCCTACTGACATCTCTAGCAGGAACCCCTGTCGATTATTAAATCACATTCATACTTTGCAAAGTTATTTCACTTAGAACACAGTCGCAAGCTAATCATCATCAGCTCATAAGAAGAAGGCAAGAATTTAACCTTAAAAATCCAGTAATGCGTGAGCAAGGAGTAGTATATGGTAAAGGCTTCACAAACAAATGAGCAACCAATAATTCAACCGCCTCCTCTACCAAGCAGGCTGAAAACATATGTGAAGCAACCCATCTTTTCGCAAGCCTTCATAAAAAGCCAGAAAAGGTTCCTCAAAAACTAATATTGTTTTCTTCCTGGTCAAGCAGATATATAGTGCAGAAAAGATAGAAAATGAGTCACTACACACCTAACTACTGATCCATATATTGGAAAAAGACCCTGTAACCCATTGATCATGCTAGAATGCTGACCGCGAAGAAAAAGTTTTCTATCCACTGAAGAAACCTGCTTCATTTGGCCGCTTCCATCTGCAAACCAAATTGGTTTAGTCACTCATCATCACAACATCTGGCCAAAAAAGGGAATGAAAAAAGGCAGATAATATGTCCAGAATCTCTTACTTTCCCTTCTCACCAGGCTCAAGCCCCTTTCATGCAAAATTTTAAGACGAAATGCAAATCCAGAATGGAAAATATCCACATTGTCTTCAGTAGCATGGCATGTCATACCCCAATTGTTCTGGAGACTGTTATAATAGTATTGTCAACTACAATATAATCAAAAGAAGTGCATTTAAGATTTCAGAAAAAGAACCAGCCATGCCCACCTCTCCCCAATTTTAAGAAGGAAAGCAGTTTTTGTTTTCTCAATCGCTACATCATCCATTGGCCAGTTCCCAGAACCTTCCAACTGGAATATAAAAAAAAGCATCATCACACACTATCACGGCAAAGTCAGTACATTATGACCGTCAACAAGGACCATACCTGAATAATTACTTCCAGTGGCTGAATACAGGATGAAGTAATTTTAGGCAATTTTTTCATGTCAACCCTTTCAGTTGCCAATGGATGTGGTTCAGGAGGGAAGACAGATGTGAACCTTAAGGCTAGAAACAAGATAACAAAAGAGAATCTCTCTCAGCAACTAATTGAAGAATGATAAGCATAAACATCATAAGTTAACAAGGCTGAGGGAAGAATTACACCAAAACCAACGATGTGGTCAGCTGAAAATTACAGCTAACCCCTTCCCATAAAACAGTTCATAAAAGATAATGATTATTCATCATAAAACATGAAAGATAATTATACACCAAAAGTAGAACAGTTGAGATGCACTGTGTCCGACCAAAGTGCTTACACACGTGCTTAAATAGGTAAAAGTGAAATTATGAGCTCCTATACAATGTGATTTTTACATCTCACTTTAACATGCAAGTATATGATGAACCAAACTATACCTGGGTCTAAAGGCTGAACACTATACACCTTTAACGGAATGTCTTCAATGCCACGCAAGCGCTTGGATAAAACTTCAAATGCCCCAAGCAAACTTGCAGAAAATTTCAGGGGATCTGAGGAAAAAACTATTATTTTTGTAAGAGATATTAAAAGTACTAAGTACATCAAGAACAAAAAAAACAAGTGATAACGATAGAAATTAGCCACTGTTACCTGTAGTACCATGAAGAACAGAGAAATCAAGTTGATGTGCAATCACTACAGCATTTGGGTTTGATAAAGAAACATGACGGGAAAGTACATATTCAATTATGCTTTTCATTATGAGATGTTTTGTCCACTGCTCAGTTTCCCAGACTATGCAAAAAAGAAATAAGTCAAGTTACCCTGATATGAGTGTGTACTTCAGAATATTAATATAACTAAGATAAAGCCTCACCTGTGCTTTCCGCAATTTTACCATCTTTAAATCTCCGAAGCTCTGCCTTCTCTCCCCAAAACTTTCTAAATTTGAGTGCCTGTCAAAAAATAAGTCCTTAGTTGGAACTTGTAAAACAATGGAAAGCAGGCCGTCATTCCTTTATGACTCAAATACCTCCTCTTTATTTTCAGCATCTGGGCCAATATCAACAACTCTAAATGCTTTATCCAGAGAGCTCACTGAAATTCCAACAAGCATTGGCTCTTTATCAAGTTCTGAGAAACCCTGAAAGGCAAAACGGTTACAACGTCTGAAAAGATTAAAGCACAAACTTTGCAACTCGAAGCTTTATAAGAACTGCATACTTTTTCTATATCACATTCTGCTGGAATATTTCCCCATATAACTCGCACAAATTTGGCTCTGTCACTCAGTCCTTGATTTAGAAGATTCTGTACCTTCTGCTCAATCAATCTCCAACATTCATCATCCTGGCAATATCCTGAAGCATTGACCTGGCTATTTCCCTTGAAGTTCAATCTAGGAGAAGAAGGATAATAATTAAGGACAACAATTTATATAACAGAGGTTTCAAGCAAAGCTTAAAGTAGGAAAGTTTGTGAACTTTACCAACTTCCATGTTGACAAAGAAAGAAAAAACAAATTAATCTTTTATACTGAAGCACAAGTGAGAATATTAATTTCCAATGTGGAAATTTTTTAATGAGAATTTCCTTTATGTCTCTCACTGTGTGTGTGCGCACACATGCGCGCGAGTGCTTGTACATGTGCGTGCGTGCATGTTGAGTGTGTGTGTGTGTGTGTGTCAGCGTTCATGTGTATGCGTGTGCGTGCGTGAACATAGAATTATTTCTTCTCGATCTATTTTAAGGTACCATTAATAGAAGCTATTGAATGAACCTATTCAAGCTTCTTTCAAGCTAGTTTGATGGAGGCCAAGCAGAACGAGCAAAAACATTTATCAAACTACACATGTAAAATCAAAATCCATACCTCAAATAATAATCATATTTAGCAGGAAAATCAACCTTGGCCATAAAGATATCTTCAAATGCACTATCTCCAGATTTTTCAAAGCATTTAAGTGTCAGAGAAGCCTCATTTTGCAGCTGAACTCAAGAGAAAAGGAGAAAAACTTTTTAAAACCCGATGTCATTAAAAGGACCAGGAGACAAGACGGCAAAGCTGAGTTAGAGGTGGCACAAAAAAATCTAACATACAAGCTAGTAAAAGTACCTCAGTGAAACCACTACTTTTCATTCTGCAAGTCAAATTCAACTGAGTTTGTGAATCACATATCACAACGGGGAAATTTTCCTTATACAACATCCTTGCCTGCGGTGCACTCAAATGAGGTCACAGGAAGAAAGAATGGAGCAATCCAATCTAAAATAATGCTTAAGGAAACAACTTACCTCCTTTGAAATTTTGGCCTCATCTTGTAAGTAAAGTCCTCTGCTCCACAACTTTGAAGTGGCTGCAAAGTATATCACATTGCTATAAGGAAAAACAAATACTCTGCTTAAGGTAGGAGATATTACTGAAAATAGTATCAAAAGTATGTTTACTGGGCAATTTCATACCATGATCACCATTTTCTTGGTGATATATGATGTTAACGAGAAGTAAAAAATTGGCTTGGAAAAGAATTATAACTTGACAACAATATGACTCATGTCAACTCACCAGGAAAACAATTTATCAATTCTATTATCACACTGGGTCACCAATATGATAGTAACTACTGATCGTTAAATATGGTAAACTTTTAGCGTATGGACAAATTATGCATCTTAAGGATCCAAAAAAAAAAGAGATGAAAAGATATCAACAATCTAACTTCATAGGTATACATGTAAGAAACATTTAGCATACCAATGAAGTCTAATGTAACACGAAATATCTGCAGAGGCCTCATGGAACTGTTGATCTTCTCATGTGTTGCAAGGTATGACAGTATGATAGCCATCAGATATCCATTCAGGCAATCGTGAGTGTAAATGGAACTTCTTTGCTGAAGCCAGACCTACACCAATTAGGTTGCTTTCTCAATATCACCTAACAAAACCATCCTATTTTATAAGCTTGAACATATGTAATACCTTCAACAAAACCAAAGCCTCTCCTAATTGCTCCCACTCAAGAAAGGTTTTCTTCAGGAATTCACAATTATCCTCCATAAACATGTCTTCCAAGATGCTAGTGTTATATATGGGTGTAGGCACAGGCAGAGTCCCTTTTCGAGTTCATAAAAGAACACCTATCAACACACTGCAACAAAACTAAATAGTAGAAACAACTATGAACTCCAAAGACATACTACCTTGACTCAAAGCACGGATGTTGTTTCGCTTCAATTTCAATTTCAATACAGAAAACAGGGCTTTTGCAGTAGGAATTATCCTTACAAATAAACCAGGAATTTCACCGAGCTTCTTGTCTATTAGAAAAGAAAACACAGATTAACAATAGTCAATCTAAGAGCCCATCACTTCTACAATTCCAAAATAACCTGGATAGACGAGCAGCACAGGTTTACGGGCCTCATTCTGTAGGGCAGACCATTCAACCTTATCAATTGCCGACACAGACTTCAAATACTTCTTAACCACACAAAGATAAAGAAGCCTCTTTGCATGATAACGATAATTCAAATAATCCTTCTCGTGGAAACACTCCTGTCGCAAGAACCAAACTTCAGTTACTTCACAAATCAAATTTAAAAGTTGTTCACAAAATCAAAATGTTTTGATTCAGTAAGCGTACCAAGCATAACATTGTGACGAAAGAGTTGGAAAAAGAAAAAAGAAATACCTTAGGTAATTGAATGAAAAGGTCCACATTAATCTGAGGCTTCACAATGCATTTCATCGAATAACTGCCGCCAACTTCTATGGACCTAGGCCTCTTAAACTTAAACTCGACCTTATCGGCGCCGATATCTCTTACAAAACCAGGAGCCTCGTCTGCAGTGACCTGCTTGATAAATGACCCCAAATAAGAAAAACCAGACAATTAAACTGTAACAAATTTCACCACAACAATTAAAATTTTCAAAGCAAGTTTTGTTTCATCAAACAAAATTCTAAAGGAGAACTGAGATGGAAATAAACGAACTAGCAGGTCGTCGGGGATATTATAAATGCATTCTCTGATAGCCGAAACGCTGTCGTTGACAAGGTTGGTGAAGGCAGGTGAGTGATCGAGATGGACCTCCTTCAGCAATTCTCGGACCTTTGCGTCCATTGGCTCAATTAGGGTTCCGCTTTCCATCGCTATATGAGAGTGAAGTACAGGAAGGAGAAAAGAGCAGAGTGGTTTTGCTCGGTCGGCAATAGGGTTTTAATAGGGTTTAACGGGATGGATGGCGGGAGAGAGGAGACTGAAGAAGGAGGAGAGACAGGGTTACAGTTAATGTTTATGGCCATTGTGGTTCGCGGCCCATTACATTCTTCACATACAGTGAGAGCCTCGGCTTGCCCAACTTTAGGGAACAAAACCACTGGTTCAAATGTTCGAACTCTTAAGTAGATTAAACCCTAATTAAAATCCTTATCAAACCTACACTCTTTAATTAAGTTGAGTTCAGACTAAAATTAATCATTGTTAGCTTCAGAGTTGTGTAGCTTGATAGTTTCAACTATATAGGAATTAAGCTTTTAACATTGAATGTCTTGTCAAGGGTGTTTCTCTTGTAGACATTAAGTACCGTTCGATATGCTCATAGCATGTTGTAAATCTCTTCATCCCAAGTGCCTTTTGCATTGTTAACTTTTGCTTTCAGGCCTTGTAATATTGTGTTATTTGTAACCTCTAATAATTTATTAGGTCGTAGGTATACAATTGATATGAATCGATGTTTGATTCATGATTCTTCACAAATGTCCTTAAAAGTCTCGTTATCAAATTGGGTTCCATTGTCAATGATTATTAATATAGGGACTTCATACTTGTTTATGATGTTTCTTCTTTGAAAACTTTTGACTGGTTTCTCTCTTATACTGGCTAGTGGTATAAACATAAATAATCATATCTGAAAATTTAATGAACAATCCTTGATTTCGGATCACCGACGTTATCAAACTAGTACGGATCATCGATATAAAATTAAGTCCATTAACAAATACTTATTGAATGGTTTTCTCTCTTAGGATTAAATGAATAGAAATATGTACTCTAATCACTCTTATTAACCAACAGCTAAGATATGATTTTAAGTTTGATTAGTTAATAGCTTTAAGAACTAAGAGAATCAGTGAGTAAGACAATTCACAAACGATATGTATTTAGTCTAGGTAAATATCTTTCTTAGAATTTCCAATCCTTAACATAGAAGATGGTAATCTTATTTGTCACTTTTAATTAGCAAAACTGAAGGTCAAATCCTACTAATCTAGTTATAAATTAAATCAATCAATTTTCAGTTGCGCACCCTAGAGATGAATCAATTCAATCATGAAAAATAATACAAAATACACTTAATATTAGTCAATGAAATAAACTTTATTCAGAAAATCTTACACATACTAGATGATAACGTTGGTTTCCTTCAATCAAGAAGAAGGATTTAGCTACTCATAACAGTGATGAAAATTGACATAAAAATATGAAAAAACTCTCTAAAAGCCAATCAAAAATGTGAAAGCTAAGATGTCTAAAAGGGTTTTCGTCCTCCCTTCTTTATTTTATCATATACACCTCCCCACAAAATCAGGTAGCAGATCCCCACATAAAGAAAACAACTTGATTCCCAAAATAATTAGAATCATAAGTTTATCGAATCTGTTTTCAAATCAGACTCTCCTGATAAATTTTTTCTTTACACGTGCTCACGTTTAGTCAAAAACTTTTCTACCATCTAGAAATTCAAATTGCCTTTGCTTTTCTTACATATTTTTTATTCAAATTCGTCTCTCATGTGTTGAAAATCATCTGAGAACAATTAAGAAACAATTTCATTAATTTTAAATAAAAATTTCAACACATTAAAGAGATTTATATCCAAAGTTAGCACAAAAATAATAACTTATCAAATTGCCCACACCAATCTTTTGCTCGTCCTTGACAAACTACATTCACACTCAATTGGCCAACTAATCAACTTTCTTTATTCCAAGTCTCACAACAGTAAATAGCGCACACTTCAAGAGTTAAACAATTTCATAATTAATGAACACCCCAGAATTAATCATTCAAGTAAATATAAACAAAGTCAATTTAAAGCAATTATATTTCAAAAACTAGCACATAATTATAACAAACTCTTACAGATCAAATTTCATTCAAAATACTCAAGTGTTTATTGGTTCAGTATTTCACTCAAATTCTTCTAATGCAAATATTCTACCACCAACCTTTCACCACTTGAAATACAAACATACACAAATCAAAAGGGCTTTATTAAAGATTGTATTAGGCTATAGGTAAAAGTGAGGATTGACAAACGGAAAAGGAAAAAATAATAAACATAGCAAAGCATCTCACCACTTATGGAGACACAATTTCAATCACAAAGGAGTCAACAAAGTCATTCTGTATAGAGATAGATTACGCTTTATAATTTATTTTTCCCTGCTATTTTTTTCTTTTTCATCAATGAAATATATTGATATTTAAGATCAGGAGACAATAGTATAACACATAATTCAAGTCTCAATCTCTTTAATTTCCGTTCATCCTTTTCTTTCCCTTGCTTGCTATATTTCTCCAAATAAGTTTGACATAAATTATGGTTAGAATGCCTACTTATATTTATGAAGGGTGAAGATGTTAAAGGTTTTGGTTATTTATTATGGGTTTATCAAGAAAAAGGGTTCAGCTCAAAAGGTTTAACAAAGGATATTTGTCACGACCTGGAACCATATCGGGACATGAAAACCGTCGCATACCCAGGCTAAGGATACTCACGATACCTTTAACCCGACTATGCAAGGCTAACTGAATATCCTTTGAAAACATTTGGACAACACAACGACTGTATTTTGAAAATCCTAAAACTCAATTTAAATACTTATAAATCAGTTTTAAACTCACTTCTATATTTACATTTAAAACTCTACCACAACTTCTTGACTTTTAAGTCCACTCAAAAGCAATCTCAACAACAGTACAAAAGGTTTATACATAAGGTCATTTACAAATAACAAGATAGTTAAAAGTTAATTTACAAAATTAGAAAGCATATCAACATAACCAACTTAATGAAAACAGTTCATGAGCCACTATATAACAAAAGTACAAAATAGAGACTACCCACGTGCGGTAATGCCCTGAAAATGTCATACCGCACGATACACTCAAAGCTTCAAGCTCACTAAATTAACCTGCATGGTTTGAAAGCGGGGGGTAAGTACATTATCTATTTAGTGAGCAGGAAAAACATATATCGCAAACAAAACCTGATACACACCAAGACAGTTTAGATATCCTAAGGACGGACCTATGAAGTGAACACACATGACATAGAAACACATAGGCCTAGCCTATGACTCAATATATACTGGTTAGGAACCACATAGGCCTAACCTATTAATCACTCATCCGGGGAACATAGGTTTAAGTTCCAGTACACAAAAGCAGAAAAGCATCACTTGTGCCCCCTAAAACTAGACCTCTATTAGTCTTAATATATCCAAAAATTACACAAACAACATCTCCATTTAAAATATAATCTCCTCCATCCAAATTATGTCCTGTTTTTGGTAAGAAACATACTGGCAACCAATACTCAACCCTTAATAAATCATTTTCAATACATCTCCTAACAAAACCGTTTCACAGAAGCATTAATAAGACATTAATAATCATTTTTCATGTTTTATACTTTCACTAATTCGGACTCTAAGGTCCTCAAAAAGTAGGAAATAATACAAGGTTCTTGCACAGTGGTCTATCACAGGCAGTAATAGGGAAACAAGCATAACTCGAACTCTAGTCACTATTTTGTCAAGCCACTTTCACAGAGGTCAAGTTAAAACCTATATCTACAATGAGTTTCTTCAAATTCGTGCTCTAAGAATATGAAAGACAGATCAAAAGAGAAAGATGAAATTGAAACTAGAATTTCAATTTACCTTGATAACTTCTTTCCTTCTCCTCTTCTCTTCCCCTTTTTCTCTCCTTCTCTTCTCATTTTTGTTTTTCTCCCTCTTCTAACCTTATGGCCGACCTTCACTCTCACTTTTATTGCCTTTTTCATCCACTTTCTCTAGAAAATTCAAAGGAAGTCAAACTAATCCATGTGTCACCATTCCATTGGTTCATGTGTCACCATTCTATTGGTACATATGTTATCCCTCTATTGGTCCATATGTTACTATTCTATTGGTCCATGTGTCACTTACTTGTAAGGCTACACATGTCACCAATTGTAAGGCTACACATGTCACCAATTATAAGGCTATATATGTCACCATTTGTAAGGCCACACATGTCACCATTCTATTGCTCCACATGTCACAAATCTAAAGTGCCATTTGTCACAAACTTAAAGGGCCACTTGTCTTCCATTTAACTTAGTCATTTGTCACTTATTCCCAATGCCACATGTCACCATTTTATACGCCTAATCAACCTAAATTCACATGTATCAATTTGCTATACTAGATGCACATATCACCTCATTAATTACTCAATTGTAACAATAAATTCCCAATTCACTGATTATAATCCATCAATTCATGTTATTGGTAAATCAAAATGCAAAACATTAGGAATGCATATTCATATCACATTCATTTTCGCTCCATACCCCGGACTATGTCAATTGAGTGCATATACTATCTTGCAATGTTTTCTACATCATGATTCATATGTGTATATGAATATTATGTATGTGAATGAAATGCACCTCATAAATTCTTAAATGAAAAAACTCATGTGACTCAATCTAACAGTTTAATCTCTTAACAATTTTATGAGGCAGGATATTATAATATTGAATTGGGTTGGCCTTTTAAGCTAAAGGTTTAAAACAAAGAGGGCTTTTATCATTTTTATGGATGAATGTATAAATGTAATCTTAAGTCGGTTCCAAGCAAGTTCTAAAGAAAAATTCACTTTAGAAGATAATCACACATCAAATAAATACAGATTGATATAGATGTTTCAATCTTTTGGGCCCAAAAACTCACAGGTTAATACAGTTCACCACAATTATACACCATGTTTAATCATATGATTGACAAACCTTAACTAAGTGTATACACTTGCATTTCTTAACTAAGTGGCATCTATTGTCCTCAAAATAAAATCAACTCAAGTTATGTGCACTACTTAAGTCATTGAAAATGGAAGTATAGAAAGTATCAAAGTTAGCTAATCAATTGCAAACAAGTCAATAAGCATTTAAGATTTTTCACAAAGATTCCTAAATATTAGTTATATGGAACATACCCCACCTCCACACCTAATCCATACATTGTCCCCAATGTAATTATATAAAGTAAAAGAAGCTAAAAAAGAAAAGAGGAGAGGAAAGAAAGCTTCTCTGTAAGTTGATCACCCAAGTCATGGTGTTGGTGGGTAAGGAGGTTGGAATCCTTGGTGTGCCCAATGTGCTATCAAATTGAGCTCCATTCGGTGCATATGGTGTTCAAGTTGAGCCAAACGAGCATCCAAGTTGGCGTGGGGAGGTTGGCTATTACTCGGTGTAGGTGAGACAACCCAACTCTTTGTGGTTGGATGTGGGTTGGAAGGGACAACTAGTGAAGGATATCCTTCTATGACTCATTTCAACGATGCCCATCATGGGTAAATTTTGTATTGGCTCAATTGTTGAAATCGTTGATTGTCCTCTGGTTGTTGAAAAGAAGTGAAAGCCCCACTTCGTGAGTTCCATTGGCTTCTCCTTTCAATTTGCTTACCTTTCCGAGTTTGATTCCTAGTTGTAGGGCCTTGAGTTGGTTCGGAGATTGGAGGAATGGATGGAGTCGACGTCGCATTTGTGATGTCCAATGGATGTTGGGTGATTGCTAATGACGTGATTGGTGAAGCTAACTGACGTGAGTCACTCTTCTTGTGTGGCATGGTCCCAATCTCTATGATTTTATAGTCATGAAACAAGAAAATGAAAGCATTAAACCAACAAAAATTTGGACTGGTGGATGGGTTAGGTTTGGTGGTAAGGAGGTAAAAAGTTTGGGATTTTGTTAGGGTGGTATGGGTGTTGAATAATTTAGCAGTGGGTGGGCGAGATTTTGAGTAGGTGAAATTTTGAGTGGGTGAAGATAAGAGGAAGGAGTGAATGAAAGTGTAAGGTGAAAATGTATTGGGCGGTGAAATGATAGTGGGTAGGAGGGAAAGGAAAAAAAATTTTATAATTAAACTAGAATTAAAAATGTTAACATGTGAAAATGCTAAAGGGAATGGAATAAAATTAACAGTTGAAAACAAAACAAATTAAACAAATTAAAAATGAGAAATACTGAAAAATGGAAATAAAATTGAACATGAAATTTTTGGGTTACCCCCAAATGTCCTTCTCTTAAGCTGTTAGCTGAACGTATTCACCGACTTACTTGATCAGAGATAGATTGCGGCTACCAGCTCTATCTCTTCCACATTCTCGACTGGAGAATTCTCATAGTATGGTTTCAAGTGGTGTCCATTAACCTTACACATCTTGGAAGTTTCTAAACTTTGAATTTCTACCGCACCATGAGAAAATATGTTAGTAACAATAATGGTCCAAGCTAGCGAAATCATAATTTTCTTGGAAATAACTTAAGCTTTGAATGATAAAGAAGAAATGTTTATCCTACTGAAAATTGCTCCTTAAAAATCTTTTTATCATGAAAAGCTTTAGTTTTTCATTATAAATTTCCACATTTTCATAAGCCTCCTTCTAACTCTTGCAATTTCAACTTCCTACTGTTACCAACCTCTACCAAGTCAATGTTTAACTACTTCACATCCCAGTAGGCTCTATGTTCTATTTCTACAGGCAAATGATAAGGTTTACCGAAAACTAACATTTACAATGACATGCCTATTGGAGTTTTGTAAGCAGTCCGATATGCCCACAAAGCATCATCCAAACATAAGCTCCAATCTTTTCTGTTCGGATTCACTACTTTTTCCAAAATTGATTTAATTTTCCAATTGGAGACTTCAGCTTGCCCACTCATCTGTGGATGATATGCAGTAATACGATGTGAGACTCCATGTTTCTTCATCAATTTTCCAACAATTTTATTACAGAAATGAGTTATCTTGTCGCTAATCATAGCTCGAGGTATTCCAAACCTGACAAAAATGTTAGATTTGACAAAATTGACTACAACCTTAGCATCATCTATATGAGTACCTTTCGCTTTTATCCATTTTGACACATAATCTCCAACTAGAATGATATAAGTCTTACCAAAAGATGAAGGCAAATGACCCATAAAGTCAATTCTCTATATATTAAAAATTTCACATACCAGGATATTTGTAAGTGGCATTTGATCTCTTCGTCTCAGACTACATGTTCTTTGGTAATGATCTCAAGAGTTACAAAACATGTAAGTATCATAAAATAATTTGGGCCAAAATAAACTACATTCAAGAATTTTACGAGCTGTTCTTTTGGGGCCAAAGTTTCCCCCATACACAGATGAATGACAAAACTTTAATATGGAAGGAATTTCATCATCTGCAACACACCTTCTAATAATTTGATCAATACTAAATTTCCAAAGATGAGGTCCATCACATATGTAATATTTAGCCTCTCGTATAATTTTATCCTTTTCAACTCTATATAAATCACTAGGTAAGGACTTAGTCACCAAGAAATTTACTATGTCGGCATACCATGGAATTACCTGTTGGATTGTAAAAGTACTTTAATATGGAAATTCATCTCAAAAACATCAGATGTATTGGTTGGAGTGATCCAGTTAAGATGATCGACCACCAAATTTTCAGCTCCTTTCTTGTTGCGTATTTCCAAATCAAATTTTTGTAGGAGTAAGATCCATCGAATCAATTTTTTTGCTTCTTTCTTAGTAACCAAATATTTTACAGCTGCATGGTCTAAATACACCCCATAGGTAAAACTG
Organism: Erythroxylum subrotundum; assembly: GCA_027563845.1. Taxonomy (NCBI): domain Eukaryota; kingdom Viridiplantae; phylum Streptophyta; class Magnoliopsida; order Malpighiales; family Erythroxylaceae; genus Erythroxylum; species Erythroxylum subrotundum. Next base: position 6,824,220 of record JAOQMQ010000196.1, read on the forward strand.
AAAACTTTCCAAACCAAAAATTATTTCTCCGTTGTGGAATAATTCTTCTGAGCATCATTAAGTGTCATGGAGGCATAGTAAATGACATGAGATATTTTGTCTACTTTTTGACCCAAAACTACTCCAACTGCATAATCTGAGGCATCACACATTAATTCGAAGGGAATGTCCCAGTTTGGTGGTTAAATTATTGGGGCTGTAGTGAGTTGTCTCTTTAGTTCATCAAATGCATTCTTGTATGGCTCATTAAAATCAAATTTCACGTCTTTTTAGAGTAATCTACACATGGGTTGAGCAATCTTCAAAAAATCTTTGATAAAGCCGATAGAATCCTGCATGATAAAAAAAAAGTGAAATTCTCACACAATCGTGGGGTAAGGTAAAGATCTGATAACATCTATCTTAGCCTTATCAACCTCAATTCCCTTAAAAAAGACTGTATGACCCAAAATTATGCCTTGATCAACCATGAAATGACATTTTTCATAATTTAAAACCAAATTAGTCTCAATGCAACGATTAAGCACTTTCTCAAGGTTTATAATGCATGTATCAAAAGATTCTCCATAAACTGTAAAGTTATCCATGAAAACTTCCATACAATCTTCCACAAGATTAGAGAAAATACTTACCATACATCTTTGAAATGTCGCTGGTGCTTTACACAACCCAAATGGTATTCTTAGTAGGCAAAGGTGCGAAACGGACACATAAAAGTTATTTTCTCTTGGTTCTTTGATGTAACCAAAATTTGATGATAACCTGAATAACCATCTAAACTACAATAGTGAGATTTACCTGTAAGTCTTTCAAGCATTTGATCAATAAATGGAAGCGAAAAATGATCTTTTCTAGTAACCGAATTGAGTTTCTTATAATCTATGCGAACTCTCCACCCGTTTTGAATACAAGTGGGTATCAACTCACCATCACTATTTTCTATTACTATTGCCCCAATTTTCTTTGGAACTACCTATACCAAACTTACCCAATTGCTATCTGAAATGGGATAGATAATTCCAACATCAAGAAGTTTCAAGATTTCCTTTTAACCACCTCCAACATGGGTGGATTTATTCGACGTTGGGGTTGCATTACCTCCTTGGCTTCATCTTCCATCAAAATTCGGTGGATACAAATGGTGGGACTAATGCCTTTAAAATCAGCCACTGTCCATCCGATGACTTCTTTGTGTTGTCTTAGCACCTAAATCAATTGTTCTTCATGCAAAGGAGTGAGTTTGTTTGAGATAATAATAGGTAATGTATCTGCTTACCCAAAAATATGTATTTTAGATGGTTAGGCAAATTCTTCAGCTCTAACGTGGGTGGTTGAATCAACGAAGGCAGTAGCTTGGAGCTGTTTCGAGACAACTCCACATAAGATAATTACTTCACCATTTGTTTGATTCTCCCCAAATTGCAAAGCATAGCTTCAATTTCTTTGTTGGGCACCAATGTCTCTGTGATTGACTGCAATTATAACGCATCTCCAATCTCCATAATTGTCCAAGTTCGTCTCTTCCATTTAATGATGAATTTTTTTGCACCCACGTGTCAATAAAATCCACAGAAACAATAGGTTGTTCATCATCTGGAAATTTCATGGCATTGTATATATTGAATTTAATTAATTCACCATCAAATTCCAAAGTCAATGATCCATTATGAACAATAGTCAATGATCCATCATGAACATCAATTTTTGTTCTAGTGGTTTTCAAGAACAACCTTCCAAATAAAATTGGAGTTGAAGAAGATACATCCTCACTACCAATCTGTAAAATGTAAAAATCAGCTGGAAAAAGCATTTCACCTACTTGAACCAAAATATCCTCTAACACGCCTTTTAGATAAGCATTTGAATGATCCGCTAATTGAATCACTATATTAGTTTCTTTGAAGGGTCCCATGTTTAAGGACTTGTAAACATCATAAGGCATGACATTTATTGATGCGCCTAAATCTAGCATAGCTTTTTCAGTTCTTAAATCACCAATTTTACAGGGAATACTGAGCATACCTGGGTCTTGACATTTAGGTGGTAGCTTTTCCTTTTGTAGTATTGCAGAAACATTCTCTCCCAATTATACTTTCTCATCACATTTCAATTTTCGTTTCGAAGTGCAGCGGTCCTTAAGAAATTTAGCATAACGAGGAATTTGTTTAATGGCATCAAGAAAATGACTATTTACCTGGACTTTTCTGAAAGCCTCTAATTTCTCTTTCTCTTGCTCCTCTTTCTTTGTTTTGGCGAATCAACTAGGAAAAAGGGGCTGCACAACAAATTGTTGTAGATCTGAATGTGTCTTTTCTGGTGGTTGGGCACTTCCTTTCTTGCTTTTTCTTCGATTTCCCTCTTGGAGATTTTTGGAAAAGGTTCCTTCAATTCTTTACCATTCTGCAACATTACAACTTTGGCACTTTCCTTGGGATTGATTTTTGTTTGAGTAAGAAAATTTTCATAATTTTGTGCCTCCAATAGATTGATGGTTGTTGTCATTTACCTCAATTGATTTTCAAGATTTTAAATACTAGCTTGAGTATCTTGCTAAAATGTCATGGTGTTAGTGGCTAAAGATTTAACTATATCTTCCAAAGAAGACTTACCTTCAGAATTGGGTGCCATTTGTTAATGTTGTCTAGGAACATAAGGTTGCCTATATTACTGGAAATTTGAAGTAGCTTGTTGTCCTTGAGAGTTCCCATAATGCAAATGTGGATGGTCACGCCAACCCAGATTATAGGTATTCGCGAATTGGTCATATTTCCTCTAAGTTTGCCTAGCAAATCCTCCCATGGCATTGACTTGTTTCGCACTTTCTTCTTGCAAAACTGGACATGCATCAGTGGAGTGTTCTGACATTAAATATATTCCATAAGCCCTTGCTTCTTCTTTCTTTATAATTGCCAGTTGCCGCACTAAAGATGTAAGATCGTCTAATCTCTTCTCCAACGCTGACACATTCACTTCATTCACTTGTTTTGAACTATGGCCAGAACGTATCCCAAATTGTTGTGTATTAGAAGCCATGTTCGCTATCAAATCTCTTGCAACTGTCGGTGTTTTGTTAACCAAAGCTCCACCAATTGCAGCATCAATCATCCTCTTGTCTGTAAGCAAAAGACCTTCATAAAAGTATTCAATCAACAGTTGATAGTTTATTTGGTGATGGGAGCAGCTAGCACAAAGCTTCTTGAATCTTTACCAATATTCATATAATGTCTCACCCGTGTGTTGTCAAATGCCACAAATTTCTTTTCTAATGTTGGCAGCTCGTGATGTTGGAAAATGTTTTTCAAAGAATAATCTCTTTATTTCAGCCCATGTCTGCACATTTTGACCAATGGAGTAATAAAACCAATCTTGAGTATCATCTTTGAGAGAAAATGGGAAGGCTCTTAATTTGATTCGATTCTCAATCACATTCGTGGACTTCATACCCTTACAAACCACATCAAATTCCTTCAAATGCTTGTAAGGATCCTCTCCCAGTAGACCTAAAAAAATTATCAATAAATAAGTCAGCCCCGACTTCAATTCAAAGGTATTGTTGTCCCCAAAATTCAGAAAATTGATGCAATGGGGTTGTTGAGCATCCGTAGGGGCAGCTAATTCACGAAGGGTGAGATTTTCAACCATATTTTCCTTCTTTGCTCTTGTTGTCTCTGTTTTGTCTACTTTCTTAACTTCTTGGTTGTCCTTTTTATCTCTGAATCGAATAGCAATTGCATTGTCTTGTTTACTCGTGTAACATACATATAACGTTAAGAATTCCACGGAAATGACGCCAAATTTTGGTTATGTTGTCGCCTACAACCAACTTAATACCAACTTTAATAATGAAATATGTAGTTAGTGAAGAGTTGAGATCGTTCCCACGAGGAATCTATTGGTAAGTATTTCACGAGTTAAAACTAAAACAAATTAGGGTGTTGAATTAATGTGAATTTAAGATATTAAAATTAACAAAAATTAGAAATAAATAAAAATAATCAGATCTGGAAAATTAATGAACAAACCTTAGTTTTGGGTCACCTACGTTATCAAACTAGTATGGATCATCGATATAAAATTAAGTCCATTAACAAATACTCATTGAATGGTGTTCTCTCTTAGGATTAAATGAATATAAACATGTATTCTAATCACTCTTATTAACCAACAACTTAGATACATTCTTAAGTTTGATTAGTTAATATCTTTAAGAACTAAGAGAATCAGTGAGCATGACAATACTCAAACGATATGTATTTAGTCTAGATAAATATCTTTCTTAGAATTTCCAATCCCTAACGTAAAAGATGGTAATCCTATTTGCCACTTTTGATTAGCAAAACTGAATGTCAAATCCTACTAATCTGGCTGTAAATTAAATCAATCAATTCCTAGTTGCAGACCCTAGAGATAAATCAATTTGATCATGAAAAGTAATACAAACGACACTTAATATTAGTCAATGAAATAAACTTTATTAAGAAAATCTCACACATACTAGATGATAACGTTGGTTTCCTTAACCAAGAAGAAGGATTTAGCTACTCATAACAGTGATGAAGGTTGACAAAAAAATAGCTGAACATCCAGTCTCCATCCTTGCCCTTTTTCCAGAAAATACGAAAAACTCTAAAAAAGCCAATCAAAAACATGAAAGATAAAATGTCCAGAAGGGTTTTCATCCTCCCTTTTTAAAGTTAT
>JAOQMQ010000196.1:6875087-6904293 GCA_027563845.1 Erythroxylum subrotundum
TGTAAATATTCTTTGGATTCAGTTTCTGAAATTTACGATATGTAATATATGTGTGTGGGTTTAAGATTCTAAATAAACAAATATCAGTATGATATTTGGATTATTGTTCTGTCTTGGGTGGCATCCATGTATCCTCCCAGGAGGTATTTGGGTGTTACAAAACTAACTTATATGTTAGACAAAGACATTACCTATACAAAAACTTAAGCAATGCTTGAACTTGGATGAACTTTTGTGCAACTAGAAGATCTTAAGGACATGAATGGTATAGAATGATTCTTGGTTTGATGTTATAGAATTCAAGTCAAGGTGAAGGTATAAATTATGAGATATACATTGAATTTCATAATAGCTCGACCTCGATTATGATTCAACTTAAAATCTTAGGTAGTATGATCCGAATGGGAATTTACTTGAGGAATTAGAGAAGAACTAACATAGGACATGAGATCGGTATTGAACTTGTACGGGTCAAAGACGATTGAAAAGTTAGAACGATATTGACGTCAGTGTTAAATGTGTTTCAGGTATCAGACTACTGGTAATATGAAATTTAAGAGCTGCAAAAATACAATTATACTAATCTTTATCATCTTATATGTAACCTTAGACTATAACTACCTTTATTAGAGATAGGAATGAGACGAGTCGACAGGGTTTGCCTGGGCCCAACTTGGGTTTGAAAATTTTTGCTTGGACTCAAGCCTAACCAAAAGCTTGATCAAGCCTGAAGCACATGACCCAAGTTGATGGTTTTTTTAGTTGAAAATAGAAAATGATATTTTTTCACTCAAAACGACATTGTTTTCTTATAATTTTCGTATTTCGGGCTCCCAAAAATTTTAATTTTTTTTTAATTACCCCAAAGCTCAACTAAATTGGGCTGGATCTATTGACTTCAAGTCGGACCGAGTTGAATCGAGTTGAGCCTGAGCTTTATTGTCATCTCTAACCTTGATTAGGATTTTACATAGATATTCTATATTATACTCTTGACTTTGTACCATTTTCTTGCAGTAATAAGAAAAACATTATTTTGTCGTCAGTAGACGTAAATCACATAAATTCTATGTTTTTGTTTCATGTATTTTTCATCCTAAATCTTTTGCTCAACAAATTTAAAAGTAAAAAAAAAATACAATTGTGTACAAATTTTAAAAATAAACAAAATCTACTTAACTGCTAAAAATGAATTTATTGATGTGCAGAGTATAGCTATAGATACCTATCAGTAGGTGGCATACAGAACCAATTGCAATTAAAGCAAATACAGTGGAGAGACATAATGTACAGTACAAGTTCTTCCCTTGTCCTGTGATCGAGACCTCAAACCTTGGACTTCGTATCTGATTTATAAGGTAGAAGGTAACTTTAGCTTAAACGAAAGTCTTAGGTTGTGCACGAATTAAAAGAGAAAAAGAAAAGGGTTAGGAATACTTACTTTAAGACCGCAAAAGAGACTAAAATGAACCATTATACTGACTTCAGTTCATCGTAGAAAAGGTTATATCGTAAACCTTTCAATCACAACTTGTTTTTATCTCATAATATATTCTTTTACGCTGGAGGTAGTCTTTAAATCTTCGAAGATCTATCAAAACAGTGTAGGCTGGATTCGACAAAATCTATCGCAGGGCATGGGGTATCCACGTATGATGTGACTTATAAAGGAAACGAACTACGTTTTAATAAGAAAACGCCAAACTCCTCTCCAACTGATGCGATGTTCCGTTCTGTACAATCTTCATGATATCACTCTTTTGTAACTTTTTTGGATTTCTCAGCCTTAGTGTTTTATATTTGATTTAAGAAAGCCTTTTAGTAAGGAAATTATTCTAGGATACCTTTTCCTTTTGTTAATTACAACTTTCAATTTGACTACTTTGCATGTAAAGAGTTGTTGGACTTTATTCTTTTGATCTTGCTGTTCGTTAAGTATAAGACAAAACGTAATTTAGTCACACTTATAAAATAATAGTTTACGTTGACATATAGAATTTATGCTTACTTTTTGTTTTTGTTAATTACCTTTGGATTACGTCGTAATTATCTTTTTCTTTGATCAATATGAAAAAGAAAAAAAAGATGAACTCCTCACCGTAAAATGCAGTGTTTTGAAAATCGGACCGAATCGATCAATCAGACTGAAAAATCGGTGAGTCGGAGCATGAAACGGTCCGATTTAGCCCGTATTTTTTGTAAGTGATTGACCCGTTTATTTTATAGTCGGACCGGTAAAAACCGTTGAACCGGTGAAAGAAAGAACCGGCTGGTCTATTTAAAATGTTTTGATTTTGATGATTTCAACTTGAATAAATATTATGATTAGTGATCTTGTTTTAATCTTTTTGATGAAATATGACTAGCGAGCTTTGTTATCTTATTTTGTGTTGTGTTTGGCGAACTTTTTAAAAAAATTGTATATTTTGAAGTTTAAAGGTTTAAGTTTACAATTAGATAAATAAATAATTAAATAATATGTTTAAAAATTATCTTATATATATAATATATAATAAAAATTTATATATTTATTAATTACCGATTCAACCACGATTGAATTCCGATTAAACTATTAACTCTTGAATCAGTTGTTTCTCGGTTCAATTATCGGTCCAATTTTTAAAACATTGTAAAATGTCTTTGGAGAAGCAATTCACCTTCGTTCTAATTATTGGCAACTTGATCATCGACGCAGGCACAATTAATTTTGAGACTGAATCAGTCTCGAGCTTTTCAACCATTTCAGTCGCAGCAGATATTGAGATCTTTGTCCACTTGTGAAATGAACTCGCAACAAAATTTTTAATCATTCAAGAAGCATAAATATATATTGAGGTCTCGCAGGGACAGACCTCATTGGCTGGTAGGGCTTTTGCTTTTGCCACGCATTATTCCAATTTGTTTCTACAATTCAATTAACTACTCGGGAATTGTTCCCACAAGGACCGTTCGATGCATCTAATCTAGAGTATTAGGTGTTGAGTAGCTCAGGAGGTAATATATTAAACAATGAGGTTTGAGGGTAATAAAAGAGTGAGGGAAATGACGAGAGAGATGGCATATGTGAAGCATCCATTTCTATATTTGGCATACAGAATTAGCCTTCGTGTCAGGAAATAAAGCAGGAGTTCACGCAAATTCTACGTACGAGTGTCGTACACTACCTGCTAGTTAAGCTAACACAGAATACATCAGTGTTATACCAAAAATCCTAAAAAGAAGTAAATTCCCATCATTATTAGAGCAGTTAAACGTGGGACCTGACCTTCCAATATGGAAGCTGTCGTAAACATTGTTGCGTCAACTTTGTTGAGAAAGTAGCCAAAAACTGCCGTACTTGGTAGACTTTCAAGAAGACCCTGAAAAAGATTTATATTTTCAATATAAAAATTTAAAGAATTAAATTGTGGAATACAGTTGTATATGCAATTATCACAATTAATATTATGCAACTGCGGTATAAATATAATTCCTAACTAGCAAATTAAAACCTATAAATGGAGCTGCACTGTTACAGTGATGGGATTAACCCAACAGAAATGGCGCCCAGTAGAAGACAGAATACCAAAAGGGGAAAAAGAGGAAAGAGTCAAATAATACAGTAAAACTTGGAACGAGACTCTTTCAACGGTACAGGCTGAGGTAAGAGAGAGTCATTAGTGGACAAAAGCAAACCAAATTAAGAACAAAAACAGTGTGTGAGCAGATGCCGACAGTGGGAACTGGGAAACATATAGGCATCAATTGTTGTAATGAAAAAGACGGGAAACCAAACTCACTGCTTAGGATAAAGAGTGGAGTCGCAGAGAAATTGCATGAGCAGGCGCACAAACACAAAAAGGCCTCGAGTAAAGAGATTAAGATAGATAGAGAATCTGACATGTTTAAAAGGACAAGAACTGTGCGGTGGACCAGCGAGCATTCTCTCACACTTTTTGATTTTCTCCACCCCCACAAAAGAAAGAAGCCACCTTTCTTCTCTCCACTCGCTCATTAGTGGATTTACCTTCCTTCAAAAACCTAAAACCCTACTTAGGGCTTGTGTTACTGGGTTCTAACATCCTTTATCATTTATCAAACGTGAGCTTGTTGAGATCAGTCTCTATGAATTTGAGGTTGTAGGAAGATTCCAAGCAAAGCAGACATCTAATCATTAGGACCCCCCAAATTTAACCCGTTCTCTGCTAGCTAGCTGGTCTTCTCTTCACTAAACACATGTACTTAAGCAGTTGATTAAGGAACTGGACACAAAGAGACGGAGGAGGTGACACCAAAATATCCAAGGGGCAATTTATTTGGAGGCTCAGTGGTGTCAGAGCCTTTTTTCGTGTCAGGGAACTATCACGACCTTGTCGGTTGTTCTGGGAAGAGTACCTCCTTTAGGAATGTCATCAGTGACTTTGTAACTATCCACTGTTTCTTAGTACAAAGCCCACAAAACCAAACACACCTGTTCCTTTGATGGATGTATTTTATGGGATTGGATGGGATGTAGGAAGCAAACCTCCAACCCACATTTCTGCGTGATTAAGGCTTAAAGATCTCTACCCTAATTTCTATATTTCACAACCACAGGTATGAATCTCACGGCCACTTCTGGGAGTGTGCACTCGCAGCTCTTCACTTCAAATCCACAGTTGTAATTGATCAAGGTAAGTCATAGGACAGGCTAGCTAGTTAAATCTGATAGGGGCCCATGAAGCTTTCATTTTTACTTTGGGATTTTAAGATCTTTTCACTCAGTTCGTCATTTTTTCTTGAATAAAGGTTTGAGCTCGTCCTGGTGTTGATCTGTACTTGGTCATCGAATCGTCTGTCTATCTACTGCTCAATCGCTTGCTTACCTCTTCAGGAATAGGGTTCAAATAGTGAAATGGGTTGGCGGATTTTGCACCCATAAAGGTCAAAATCAGAGAGAGAGGGGAGTGATCTTCGGAGTTACCTCGTGATCAGCTCGCTGATCAAGTTTGTTGCTTGGCCGAATAGGCTGAAGTGGGGTTAAGAAAATCACAGCAGCAACCTTTTAGTTTGTCTTGAAATCAAGGAAACGATGCCAATGATGCAGTAAGAACTAAGAAGAAAGAAGGGTTTGACAAATTCAAAACTTGAAGAATCAGTACTGACATTTCTTCAAAACCAGTTATCATGGAATTGGGAGGCCAAGATAAAGGAGGTATGCCAAGCTCTTCAGTGTACAATACAGCGGATAGAGATTCCTCCTCCAAACTCCCTTCCATATCTATAATTCCAGATTCAGCAGAAAGAAGAAGAGACGATCAAACTGCATCAGATCCAGCTCCAATTCCAGTGTCAGCCACAGTTGTTAACACAGCACCAACTCCTAGTAGATTAATTTCAAGATCTCCACCACCAACATCAACAGCATCCTCGATTAGATACCGAGAATGTTTAAGGAATCATGCAGCAAATATGGGAGGGCATGTCGTGGATGGTTGTGGAGAATTCATGGCAAGTGGTGAGGAGGGCACACCTGAATCTTTGAGATGTGCAGCTTGTGAATGCCATAGAAATTTTCACAGGAAGGAGATTGATGGAGAGCCAAACTTTTTAGCTAATTATCACTATCAAAACAATAGCCAAAGAAATACTAGTTATACTACACAACCTCATCAACAACTCACCACTTCCCTTGCTCCACAGCAGCCTTCTTTTCACCAGCATCTCAGACAACATATTGGAACAGCTCCGATTGCACCGATAATGATGACTTTTGGCGGAACGGCGGAATCATCAAGCGAAGATCTGAATATATTCCGCTCAAATTTGCAAGCGCAAGCATCGGTCAATCCATCTTCATCGTCAAAGAAGAGGTTCAGAACAAAATTCAGTCAAGAACAGAAAGACCAAATGATGGAATTTGCTGAAAAGTTGGAGTGGAAGATCCAGAAACAAAATGAGCAAGAGGTGCAGCAGTTTTGTTCTCAAGTGGGGATAAAGAGAAAAGTTTTCAAGGTCTGGATGCACAACAACAAACAGGCAACGAAGAAGAAGCAAATGTAAGAAACTCAACCCTTGAAGGCACTATTCACGGGGTTAACATAGGCTTAGCCCTGAATCAGATTAAGATGTCCGTAAACAAGTAGAGAGTAGGAATTTCTTGCTCATCACTAATTGCTACCGAATTCTTCTAATGTTTAATAACCTAAATACAGCATAAATCATACACAGCCATCACAATTCGATGAACTAGTCATTATTTTAAGTCGAGCATGGTTGTTATTGCTCTCTATTCCATTCTACTCTTCGTGTAAATAAGAAGACAAAGTAGAGAATGTAGAGAGAGATTGTTTCTTTTCTCCACTGAAAAGATAAAAATCCTTTAACTCCCTATTTGTGTCTGTTGTTTTCTATTATTTCGATTCATATCTGAAAGATCTTTCACACTTACCAAAATATGGCCCTCTCGAACAATGACAGCCTTTTGGATTCCTTGAACGTAACCACAAAGTCGTCATTTTAGATCCTAACTAAACAATGCCGAAGCAAAAGGGATAATATAGGCCATGATAGAGAAATAGCAGGCGCCTTCCATTTCTGATATGCCTTTTCCCACTAAATGCATTGAAGGGTTATATGAGCTTACTATTTTCTGGGATACGTTCAATGTTTCTTCTTGTGGGTCATAATTTTGACGGTGACAAATGATAGCTTGTTCGGTATGTATTAATTTAACTGTTGCACATGAAGATGGAGACTATATGCTCTTTACCAAAATTCACATGGCATAACACTGTGACTTCTTGTAAAGATTAATTTGACCTCAAAACGTCGAAACTCATTCCAGGTTCGGAATAGCCTCTCTGAAATCAAATTAAATAGCAAATGCAGTCTAGCCTTTCTTGATTTCACGATCACTGTAAGATACCAATTTTTCGTTTCATCTTCAATTTATTTTGCGAACTGAATACGAGAAAACAACGGCCTAATGAAAAGTCCATCCATATTTTGCAAATTGCCTTAGTTATAGGTTGTTATTAATCCCATTATAAGAATCCGGGTGGGACTTAAGGTGGATGATCCTGAGCATAACCATTTTTTGATCACCTCCGAGCACCATCTTAGAACACTTTTCATTGGGCTGAAGTTGACAAAATGTGACTACAGGTCAAGAGGTTCGCACAAGCATACAAATATGGTAGAAGGTGAGAACTCACGGTAAAGAATTTAATGTGATGATTTGCATGCATCACATAATAAGCAGTGCCATGCAATGCAACCTGTACAGGTTTATGATTAGTTATATGATATCCTTTCCTTTCAATTTTAACCACGGGAAAAGGAGGACCAAAGAGAAGTTGAAATTGCAGATTAGGATAAAAATAAGGGATCGAATTTGTAAGAGAACTTGGCGACAACCTGCTTGAAAAAAGACTGAACCAGAAAGGAATGAATGATTCTGAAATAGAAACAATAACTTCTTATCTGCAAATGTCTGGAGAAGACCTTGCACGAAACTTTGCATTTCTAGAAACCAGAGATGGCTTTGGACACAAATGGAGTCCTATAATGAAGGAATCATCGCATCGGAGAGTGAGTATGCCAAGTTAGTGTAATAATTGGGCCCAATTATCGTTAAATTAGAGAACTAGTTCAATCACTAGCTCAACTCCATGACAATTTAAGGTTATTTTGCAAGATAATGGTTCTCTAAGTGGCTTCATAAAGACACAAATTTCTAGATTTCAGCAATTTCTAGATTACTAGTTGAAAATCTACCAACAATTTACATGTCTTAGCAAAACATGCAAATCCATGGCGCCGATATTTTATTTCTAATGTGCGGATGAAATTCTTCTTCCAATAGCTTGCATGTAGACATAGATCTAGAAGAATACATGAAAATTGAGAAACTGGTAAACTGCTCTTAGATTTGAACGTCAAATTTTAATTAGACTTGAAAGAGCCATAAAGTGAAGAAGAGCTAAAAGGAGTTATGCTTATTAGAAGTTATAAAATGGATTGAAATACATATAAAAGGAAACATAAGAGGAAATGAAAAAAATAGAAAAGAAAGAAGAGTCTATAAGAATGGACTGAAGCCAGGGAAATGGTATTTACTCACAGATGAAACTAGACTCCGATGTCTTGCTAGATTTCAGGCTCTGCTGTAGCCTTCGCCTTTCTCATTGCATCTCCAAGATCACCAGTTGTCTGTGACATCCTCTCCTTGGCAGCTTCATAGCTAGCCCTGGCCTGACGAGTCACACTTTCTTTCGCTGATATGTAAGCCTCCCCAACATTGTGCATAGCTCGATCAAAAGCTTCCACTGCATCTTCTCCTCGACAACCACCTGCCCTAAACATTTTATCTTTGGTATCTTCAGCATTTTCTGAGAAAATGTTCACTGCCATGTTAGTTTTCTGCTTAGCTTCATCATAGCCATGAAAGGCTTTCTCCTTGCCATAATTCATTGATCCTGGCATTGCCCCTTGAGCATCATCTGCTGTCTCTGAGGCCATGTTATAGACATTCCTTGCTCTATCTTTTCCATATTCCATTGTTCCTTCCATCCGATTCTTAGCCTCATTGGCCATATCTGAGGCAGTATTCATCATTTTTTGCTTGATTTCACCATCAACATTAGCAGCTTTATTTTTTCCATATCCAGTTGTCTCAGCAATTCTGTCTTTGGCATCTGCTACTCTATCTGAAGCCATGTCCATAGCAGTATTCAGCTTCTCTTTAGCTTCACCATAGGCATCAGCGGCTTTATCTTTCCCATATCCCACTGTTCCAGATGCTCTGTCTTTGGCATCTGCTACTTTATCTGATGCCATGTCCATAGCAATATTCAAGTTCTCTTTAGCTTCACCGTAAGCATCAGCCACTTTGTTATTCCCATATCCCACTGCTCCAGCCATTGTGTCTCTAACATCGGCAGCTCTATCTGAAGCCACGTCTCTAGCAATGTTCAGCTTGTTCTTAGCTTCATCATAGGTATCAGTCGCTTTCTCTTTCTCGTAACTCATTGCTCCGTCCATTCGGTCTTTGACCTCATCAGCCGAATCCGAAGCAACGTCTGTCACCATCTTCAGCCTTTGTTTAGCTCCATCATAGGCATTTGCCGCTTTAACTTCTCCATATTCCATTGCATCAGCCATTGTTTCTTTCACATCACTAGCTCTGTCAGCGGCCTTTTTCATAGCTTCGTCTGCCTTCCCTGAAGCATAGTCCTTCATATCACCTATCTTTCGGTGTGCTATGTTGGCTGCCTCTCTGGTTTTTTCAGAAGCATACCTTGATGATTCTGGAAAGATAAAACTATTCAGAAGAGTAGCTCCATTTCAAGTGTAAATAAGAAATAAGACTTAACTTAGTTGCCAGTGCAAAAACAAAGGCAAAATAATCACCTGCTGCAGTAGAATCCATCATACCTGCAGTTTTCGAAGCAGTGTCTCCAGCTCTATCCATCAGAGTTTGAGCTGCCTTTTTGGCCCCCTCTTGTCCAAATCCAGGTCCACTAGTGGCACCAATATAACGTTGTTAAGAGCTCCATAAGCAAGCATATGAATTGCCTCTTTAATATTTAGGACTTATGATCATGCAATTCTAACAAACATGCCCCGTAAAGCTCAAAACATTATGTATATCAGCTTCATCGTTACTGATTATCATTAACATAACCTTGTCAGTTGCTAACCCTGTCCGTTGTTCTATCCATTAAACATCCTCCTTTTCATCTTAAAAACTTGGATAATCATCGATAACTTAATTATGGAGGTCTTAAGTGAATTTCTATAACCAAAGTAAACTTTTCTCTTGCTTGGTAACAGAAGAGAACATCTAGCTTGACCCCCTACATTATCTATCTTATGAATGAAGGATTGATCTACATTGGCATGAGGGAAGTGTCACCAAGTAGTGCATTTTTAATATAGCCAATCCTTTTAATCAGATTTCGTTTTTTCCTTGACAACACACGTCTTATACTACGAAACTTCTAATTATAGCCATGATTGCGTAGGGCCACTATATCCAAAACTAACTGAGGCTCGGATGAATTCTAAATTCTAATCCTCCACTTGGAGACCAAATCTCATCAACTGTCAGCCTCTTCTAGACCATTCTTTTAAAAACTAACAATTAAGAAACATGATGCAACCTTTAAAAATGAACTAATTGCCTGGTTCGTACAGGTTACCATAATCTTCAACTAATTACTTATCAAATATCCCCACCAGACTCCATTAACAAAATTTGACTTCCGCAGTACACCATCTGATAGTTAGACAAAAGTATCTTGGTCCAACACGATCATAATTTTTTCTTTATAAACCCAAAATATTTAAGAAGGAGAGGGAAGGTATGCGATTAATTACTCGGAGTACTTCCGACGGCTCCAATCATACAAAGACCCGGCCTTGTCCTTGGCGTTTTCCATTGTTTCTGCTGCCTTGGCTCTCACTTTCTCCGCTGCCACATTCACTTTCTCCTCAACCACATTCTTACCGGCGTTGCTACTCCAACACCAGCACTCCTCCACCGACACCGCCCCCCATAAAACCGCCGACAACAACAGCATTGTCGCTGCTCTTCTCTTCTCCATCTCTCTCCCACTCTCTCGCTCCAGTAAAGTGTCTGCTGAATAGAGAAGCGAACGCGATGGAAATAGAAACAGTAATAACGCCACGTGGCATCAGGACGTCTAAGGTCCGTTCAGGTATGCCGCCACGTGCGCGCGTTTAATACTACAACTGGCCTTTGTTTTGGATCCGCTTTTTGCGATCCTTTCTATGGGGGCAATGGAAGTATACACCAGGTACCCTCATATGACTTTTACCTCGGGACAATGACATAGCAAGAGATTGCCTAACAAACACATAGCTACCTTGACTTGCAAAAATAAAAGAATTGAAAACTCGATTTGCCTCGTATCATTCTTCCTAGTAAGGCAATTATAATAATAAGTGTTAGTGAATATATAAAACCAATTAAGTTAGCCCCATACAACAACTTAAGCTGTTGTGGTGAAGCGGTCACTTAACATGGTATCAGAGCCTTTATGACCAAGTGGTCATGAGTTCAAATCCTACCACTCACCTATTATTCAGCACAAGGTAGAGTGAGCCTGTGCAAGTTTCAAGCTCAAAGGACTTTCACTTGAGAGGGTGTGTTAGTGAATATATAAAACCAATTAAGTTGGCCTCACACAACAACTTAAGATGTTGTGATGAAGCGGTCACTTAACAATAAGACTCAAAATAGAATGGTTAGAGACTAAATCTTTTAGCACCAATACATCATCTAAAGCATTAGACTCTACACTAATATTACTTCATCCTTATGGCATGACAATTGGTCTAGTAGAGGCTCCTTAATACAACTGAAGAATCTTTAAAGAGCTTCCTCATCTTTTCCTTTAAAAATACGAATGAGCTCCTTCATTGACGGAAATGTATGGAATTTTCTTAGAAGTCTAATGCAGTTTTAGCTTAGCTATCCTCCCACTGCTAAGGAACTTGACACCTTTTTCTGGAAAGGTATTCCACTTGACAAGCTCATAAATAGAATCATATGTGATAACTTACGTAGGTATGGATCCTCAATTTTTTGGGCCACTATGGCATGGAATAAACATTTAATGCCAAGGATATCTTTCATCTTCTGGCTGGCCATCCAGAATAAACTTTCTACTGCAAATCGAATTTTGTATGTCCAAATGGACAAAAATTGTCCCATGTGCTCCTTGCAGTTAGAATCTTTTAGCCACCATTTTTTTTAATGTCTTTTTAACAAATCAATATGAGAATATGTCACTGCTCTATGTTATTGGACAGATCCAAAGATATCTATTTTAAATATCACTAATGGTCTCTCAACGCAATTATCTATTCATATTATTGTCTTGGGAGTTTGTATCTACAGGCTTTGGAGGGAATGGAATCTTCGAGGTTTCAAGAACAAATCATCCACTAAAGAATGTTTGATATCCTTAATATTCGTTGAAATTCAGGAGATTATTATGATTAGGAATCTACAACAAACTTGCAGCCCAAATGTTTGCTCCTCTTTTTTTTTTGTTGAAAATTTAAGATATATGTAATTATAAAGAGAAGAGCAAAAACAATGTACAAGAACCGCAAGCTACTATATGCGAGACAAAAAAGAGAAAATAGCCTATCAGGCCACAGTCAGTGGAAAACCACTGTCACAAGAGAGCAAACCACAAAATATCCAATATCAAGTAACGTTTAAATACTCCAGCGCCGTCTCATTGCCAAACCTAGCCGCTCTTGCATACCATGCCCGATGATGACCTCCCTGATCATGTTAATAATGCAGTCCGCCAACTCATATTTATGTCGCTCTGTTTGTTTTTAAAGTCGCCTGTTTCTCTCCCGCCAAATATGATAGATAACCATCTGAAAGGAGGTTCTAATCATGAGAGAATCACGCCTCCCATTATTGACTGCGTGAATAATCTCATTGAGGACCTCAGGCCAATCATAAGAAGAGTACAAGATACCTGTCATATACAATATTCAATTCCACACTGCTTTGGTATACTCGCGTTCAAAAAATAAATGATTTCTACTTTCATGGACTAACTTACACAGCACATAAATAAGATCATAAGTTCCGAACCACCTGTTCTTTGTTCTCAATCTGTTTTTAATAGTCAGCCATAGGAAAAAAGCTGCCTTTGGACATAAAACATGTTTCCAGACTAGCACAGTCCAAGGAATCTCTTCGGCCGGCCCTCGCCCAATTGCACGTGCTGAAGAGGTTGTGAAATCACCGATTTGAGTAGGTGTCCATATCACTTTATCCGGAGTGTTTCGAAGGAAGATACCATTCAGGTACCTAGTAAGCAGATATCCGAACCTGTACCTAAGCAGACGGTCACTTTCCTAAACAACCCATGTGAGATTGGCGTTTGGTGGAATTCGGTGTCGAATTCCGGTTAAATCATTGCGGAGCTAGAGGGGACTCAACACATGCCAATTGTCAAACCAAAAAGATGTGTCTTCTCCATTCCCAATTGTACTCCTAATCGAAGGGTAAATCACATCACGCAGTTTCAGTAAGCTTTTGAAAAGCCAAGAGTATTCATACCTTAATTGGAGATGCCAAAAGCTTTGGTCCTTAAGACGGTATGCCTGCATCCATTTGACCCACATAGCCTCTTTATCCACAAATAAACGCCAAATTCTCTTCATAAGCAGACTTTTTTGCATCTCAGGAAAGGATATAATGCCCAAACCCCCATTCTTCTTTGAAACAACAACCTCACTCCATTTAACTTTAGCCCCTTTGCACTATTCAGACTTACCTGTCCATAAGAATGCCTTTAAAATCCTCTCCATTTCTTTGATAACTTTCTTAGGGGTAGTCATATGAGCTGCCCAATGCACATGCATACTATTCAACACTGAAATAATCAAGTTGACTCTGGCCGCAAAGGAGAGGAACCGATTCTGCCAAGAGTTTATTCTGCCCTTTAATTTCTCCAACAAAGGCATAAAGTCTAAGAACCGAGGCTTGCCCGAGGTGATGGGAACACCAAGATAGCGGAAAGGCGTACTTTGAAGAGTTAACCCAACTGAATTGCTAAGGCCTTCCCGGTTGCTCACGTCTGAAGAGACATAGATGCCACTTTTCTGTAAGTTCAAGGTCATACCCGACCATCGAGAGAATGTGGTCATCAAGTTCATCATGATAGCTAACACTTGCGGATCGACTTTGCAAAGAAGAATAACATCATCAGCATAAATTAAATGAGACAGGTGCAAATCCTTACAGTTATGATGAAACTGGAAGAGCCCATTGCAATGCACCGTTTTGGACAACAATCGGGAAAGGCCCTCCATGGCTAGAGTGAATAAGTAAGGGGAAAGGGGATCCCCTTGCCTTATTCCTCGTTGAATCGTGAAAGGCTTTGTAGGAATACCATTGATCAGGGTGCTTAGGGAGGGCGTTTGGATGCATTGGAGGATCCAATGGCAGAATCTGGGAGGCAATCCGATACATTGCATGCATTCCCACAAATAATCCTAGCCAATCGTGTCAAATGCTTTATAGAGATCTATTTTCATGGCACAACTGTTGATCTTTTTACCGGATTGGTACTCTCCAAGTAGTTCCTGAAGCAGCAGAATATTATCACCAATACTCCTCGCCGGTAAGAAGGCTCCTTGCTCCTTACTGACTACTTCTGTCAAAACTCCTTTCAGGCGCTCAGTTAAAAGAGAGGCAATAATTTTATAAACTGTGTTGCAGCATGAAATCGGTCTATAGTCCGTGATCCTCTCAGGTCTATCCTTTTTGGGAATAAGGCATATGTAAGGGTGGTTTATTTCCCGTAACAGTTTACCAGAAGAGAAGAATTCAAGAACCACTTCTGTGAGTAGCGGGCCTATGATCGGCCACGTTTGATGAAAGAACCCGGCCGAAAACCCATCAGGCCCTGGAGCTTTTGAACTGTTAAGGCGGAATAAGGCCGCCTTAATGTCCAAAGCCGTAAACGGGGCATTTAACATGTCTAGAGTAGTTTGACTAGGAGTGACATTCAGCACATGCCGAACACCAAACTCATTCCCCCTCGGTTCCTGATGACAACCCATGAGATGAACAAAGAAATCTCTAACATGAGCAGACACAGCCTCTTGACCTCGCCATACGTTGCCATCCATACCAGATAACTCAGTAATAGTGTTTTTGTTGCGACGAGCAAGGATCGCCGCATGAAAGAATTTGGAGTTACGATCACCCTCCCTTAGCCAAGTCTGTCTAGATTTCTGCCGAAGAATGGAGTCATGTAATGTCAGGGCTTCTTGATATTGATACATGGTGGCAGCTTCAAGAACCTGCAGATGCTCATTAAGGGGATCCCTATAGCATTGTTGTTGTAAATCGGCCAAGTGATTACCCAGCTCCTGAATATTTTGTGTTTGCTGCTTACTAAAAACCTTAATTACCCTTTTAGCCATCTTCAACTTTTGCATTAGTTGATAGCCTTTAAAACTGAGAACCTCAACCTGTCAAATCTGGTCAATCAGCTCCATGAATCCATCAGCCCGTAATAAACCATTAAAAAACCGAAACGGGGCCCCAAAATTGTGAGGAGTAGGGGCATGCTGAATAAGAATAGGCGTGTAATCTGAAAAAATCGGATTGTCAAACATCACCGAATCAAGAGGGAAGGAGTGGAGCCATTGCTGGTTGACCAACGCGCGATCCAACTTCTTCCGAATATACATAACACCCTGTTGTTTATTTTCCCAAGTGAACCAGCGGCCATGGCCCCGAAGGTCAACCAATTCAGTATGATGAAAAAGTTGTTGAAGTTCTCCACCCAAACCACCATGAAATCTTGCTCCGCCCTCCACTTCTGAAGAGTTGACACAGCAATTAAAATCACCAATAACCAACCACGGGCTATTTATCCCATTTTGGAAGTCCAGTAACTCCCTCCACAAATCAGAGCGTTGGTAAGCAAAATTGGCAGCATAGATTAAAGTAACCATGAAAGGGGCCTTATTGTCCTCTTTGCAACACAGATGCATAAATTGAGCACCCTTCCTGAGCACTTGAATTTCTATTTTCTCTGAATTGTACCAACACAAAATACGACCATTGTAGTGAGAAGCATGATTGGTGAAGAGGCTCCATTGAGGTCCCAAAAAAGCCAAACCCTTCCGATCCGCTGTTGCTTTTATTTTAGTTTCCAACAATCCTACCAAAACAGGGTTTAAAGTGGCCATAATTTGTTTCACCATCATCTTTTTGAGGGGATCATTCAACCCCTTGTATTCCACACTAGGAAGGACATCATTAAAAAAGGCATTCAGGGGATATCATCCCCTTATGCTTCTTCTTTTTTGCTGTCTTTTTAGTAACTGCACTCTTACCCAGCTTACTGGAGTCAGGAGGAATCTCGCCTTCCTCACGGTCAGCAACTGATGAGACGTCCCCACCTGTCACCCCATCAGTAGCTGGAGGAGCATGCCCACCTTGCTGCAATGACGACATGGCAAAATCCTCAGCTGCTGGCAAGAGCCTCGAGGAGGAAGACAAGTCCCTATGGGCTTCCGGAGGTGATATGTCTACAGATCTCTATATAGCCCCATCCAGATGATCCACTGATTGTGTGTCCAGGTGCTCATTACAAGTTTGAGAGGTACTGCCCGCAGGGGAACCGCAGTCTACTGTGCTCGGTGGTCGACTAGGACCATCCCCTCCCAATGCTACAACTTGTCCATCTTCAGTTCCACATTGGCAAACCTGCTCAGGTACATTCAGGCCATCTTCAGTCCCACATTGGCGAACCTACTCAGGTGCATTCAAGGGCTGAGAGGTTCCCATGACCAAATCCTCTGACCAGCCCGACGAAAATCGGCGACCCGTCTAAACCCACTGTTTACTAGCTGCACACGGTTTCCATGGATAAGTGACATGAATGCTAGCACAAATCAAGTCACCAGCAGCATCCAAACGCCGGATGGACACCTTATCCGGGAGCACGACATCCTTCGAAACTTCGATACAGATTTCGGCATACCCAATCCTGTCCATGGCGGCAGTTTGGGAGTCTAAGCAGATTGGTTTCCCAATGCCACTAGCCAGATGACTGAGCCCCTCCAACGTCCAATACTCCAATGTTTGCTCCTCTTTACGTATATAAAGATCTGTTTGGAAAGCAATTCATGGTAGCACATCGTCAGGTGGGGGTAGGTTGCCTTCTAGAATAGAAAACTCCCTTCAAGTTGGAAGAAGATCTTTGCGTTGCCATTGGAATACTAGCTCTAGTCAGGTATGCAAGAAGATTATTAAAGGCACCAAGGAATTGACACTATTGCAGCAGCGTATTCCACAAAATTAACGAAGTTCTAAAGCTCTAGAGTTTTACTTCCTTACATTGTTCTCTTAATATGATGGGATAGTTACTTTCTGTTGAATTGTACAATAAGGGTTTTCCTTTGAACATCTTTATTTCTGTAACTTATCCTTTTTCATTAATTCAATTTTTATTTTCCAAAAAAAAGGAATTTTCTAATGACATAAATCGACCATCAGCATCACGAATAATCCACCCAACTCCTGATTCATTTCACTTCGAAATAATGTTATGAATATCGTATTATTATTGGTATTAGATTGGATTCTAATACAGTACTGTATCAATACCAGTCAATACTGAATATCATTTTGGGTAATTTTTAAAATTATAAAATAGTGCATATTTTTTAAAATTACTAATAGTTCATCAATGTATTGTGTTATATAATTTTTAATTTTATATTAACCATGTCTCCAAAAATTATAATAATAGAAAATTGAAATAACAACAATCTATTTATTTCTTTGAATATTTTTTCACATAAACAATAATTACAATTGATATAAAAAATATTGTTTAATCATTATACAAATGTAAAACTAAGGATAATACAAAGTACTTAAAATGTTACAATTTTATCATATAATAAAAATAATTTTATCAATACATCAAATAGACAGAATGTTAAAGTTTCATGACTCTATAAGTATTATAACAAGAGTTCGTGTTGAGAAACACAACCAATTAGAAGCGAAATTTGAAACAAAAAATTTACAATTAAAAGTTTTATATTTCTATTGCATATATAGAATTTAATATATGCATTAAATATAAGTGAAGTTAAAAGAAGAGAATAAATGAAATCCTGAAACTTCATTCAATTGAATATCTGCTCAAATCGTATTGGCCTTAATTCTCATTTGGTACAAAATCTTCATTATTGAGAGGAGTTTCATCATTACCATCATTCAAAATCATTACACCAAATAATATATCAATACTTTCCCTTCTAAGATTATCTTTTAAGTTATTCTCATATATCAAAATTGGTTCTTCAAAAATTCAATTCGTTAAAAGATCGATACGATCAAGATAAATTTGATCTACAGAATTACTTATTCTATTAAGAGTCCTAATGAACAAATAAAATTAATTTATTAAGAAATTACTAGATATTATATTCAACTTAATAATGATAAATGATAATAATATACCTTTTTCGAAGCTTTAAATTGTATCGAACAAAAATCAAGTCATTCAATCTTTTATGTTCCAATCTTTTTTTTTTCTTAGAATGAATGAATTCGAATATGTTCTAATTTCTTTCATACCCTGTTGTAGTCACACATTGATTCAGAATTCAAATTGCAAACCTTTGTAGTTCTGGAATACCACTTCTTAATTGGTCTCACCAAGCAACTGTAAGATAATAAAAGTAACATTGTAAACAAAATAAAGTGATGATTAATTTTTAATAAGTAATAAAAGTGAAAAAATATATACCTAGATTAAATTTATCTTTTTGATGAATAGCAATGAGCATCACAAAATCACCAGAAATATCCGTATAAATCTTCATTTGTAAGCTTAAGAGATATTACATCGTCTTATAAGCAACAATTGTTGTAGTAGTTAATAGTATTCTCTTATTAACTTAAATCTTTTTTTTTGTAAATTTTGGTCTAAAATAGACACTAAGATTCAAAAATGTCCTAGTTGTAAATAACAGAGAGTAAAATTTCCTTTATCATCTCTTATTAATGACTAATAAGGTGTGTATAAAGAAGGTCTATTTTTCATATTGACCTTGATTTCTTCCTTCGCCTTCTCCATGACATCATAAAAAAACGTTGTTGCCTTCTCATCACTATTAGTCAGACAAAGTTATCTCACAGAAGGCTCATAAACTCGGATAGCAAATTGACATTGAGACTAAAATTCATGATCTTTAAGTATAATTCTAGAAATCTCCAATCCAACTTTATACCTAGCACTAAAGTGATAAGAAATTATGCAAATCTTATAATAGTAGGACAACACAAATTCCTACCATTATTAAAATCCTTTCTTTTTAAATTTAGGACCTATGCATAATTGTAGAAGAACTTGGTCACTTTTTTCTTTTTATATAATTTTATCAATGATAGGAAAATATCTAACATCACCTGTATTTTTCTTTTGTAAATAGCTCTTGTATTTTTCAACATTAGGTTAATGTAATGTACAACACATAGAGTCCAATAAAAAAATCATCCCTACTTTGTAATCTTCTTCCAGCTACTTTGTCAGCAGAATCATTGTCAGTGATGAATTGAACAATATTTGCTAACCTAACTTGATTCACAACTTCATCAAATATTTGAAATAGAATATTAAATTTTTTAACAAGACTAGATGTATCAATAGACTTTAAAAACATTGTTCCCTTTTTAGAATATACTAAAAAATTGATAATAGGATTCTGTTTTCTATTTGTCTAACCATCACATATGACTGAACACCTATAAATAGTGCAAGTCATTATTTTTTCATCTAAATAACTATTTATTTCAAAAACAAAACTAAGCTCTATGAGTTGTTTGTGGTGCAAAAAATTTAGATTTTTCCCTTCTTCTTTTCCTAACAACAGGTGCAACATTCCCTTCTTATTAGGTTGGAATACTACCAACTTCAAATCTTCACTATCATCTTGACCATCACAAAAGAAACTTCCACTATCAATTTTGTAGTTCAAATTTTCACTTCTATCTTTCTAATGCTGATAATCTTAAAAAAAAAGTCTTCATTTACCATTTCAAGTCATGAATCACTTTCTTACAAGGCTCAACATCAACTGTTATCCTAGTTAAATGCCTCTTTAATCTTGCGATCCCCTACATTTCAAATGCTTGTTACAGTGTGAACAAATAGTATGGTCCTTTATTCTATGAACCAATCTAACATGAGTCTAATTTAGATCATCAAATCTTCCTGAAGCAGTTGAATTATTAGAAGTACTTGAACTTCCTTCTATTTATCTGTAAAAATAAATGAACTTAATAACTTCATATCAAAGTGAACTTATATATCATAACATGAACAAATAGAGGAATGGTAGTTTCTCAACAATCATATGATATACATAAGCAAGGAAACCTCATGAACTTATATAAATGATTCTTTAATAGAATTCGATGCTTAAGCACATTCTATATAAGAAATTATCATGTTTTGTTAATTATGACCCATTTTGCATGAGTAAATTTAACCATAAAGTCATAACTATAACTTATTTTGTAAAATTATATAATTCAACCATAAAGTCATAACTATAACTCAATTTGTATGATTACATAATTCGATCATAAATTCACAACTATAATCTATTTTGTATGATTGCATAATTAAACCATAAATTCAAAATTATAACCTATTTGGTGTGATTACATAACTCAAACATAAACTCATGAGTCACATTTATAACTCATTTTGTATAATTACATAATTCAACCATAAAGTCATAATGATAACTCAATTTGTATGATTGCATAATTTAACCATAAATTTACAACTACAACCCATTTTGTGTGATTTCATAGCTCAAACATAAACTTAAACTTACAACTATAACTCATTTTGTATAAACACATAATTCAACCATGTATTCATAATTATAACTTATTTTGTATGATTACATAATTTAACCATAAACACATCTTTAACTCATTTTGTATGATTGCATAATTCAACCATAAATTTACAACTACAACTCATTTTGTGTAATTACATAACTCAAATATAAACTGACAACTGTAACTCATTTTTGTATGATTACGTAATTCAACAATAAATTCACAACTATAACTTTTTTGTGATGAAATAATTTAACTATAAATTAATCTATTTTGTATGATTACACAATTCAATTTATAAATCATTTTATGACAACTACTTTGTGACAATATATAACTCAATTGGTTCATAAAATAATTTTACTCTTTCATTCAGTAATTCTTCACTATAAATTTGTCACTAATTTTAGTCTTTCATTCACTAAATTTTCACTAACTTTCATTTTATATTAGGACAATATTTTAATCACTAACTTTATTTAACATAGATAAAACTACAAGAGAGAATTTTATTTAAGATGAGAAAACACAATAGTATTTCAAAATTTAGTTCCAACTCCAACTCCAATTCCAAAATAAAATAATTCAAGTTCACTATTTAAATCCATAATCCATATTTCTTAGAAACACATACTACTATACTAGAATTCGTGAGACTATTGAGACAACATTCACAAATCACAAGTCAATAGTCTCAACATAACATAGACAATATTCACACACATGACATAACACAAGTTTATAAAACAGACTCAACAGTCAACACTTAACACTTAACACAAAGACAAAATGCATTAGGGCTAAGGGGCCTTCGTCAACAATCAACATTTTAACACATAAAACATTGTCATAATAAACAATTACATAACCCACTGTTGGCATTTGGTAACCTTGAGTCATTGAGATGGCAGGGCTAAGGGATGATTGGTTGTTTCTATACCAATAATTAAATTAACTGCTAGTACACGACGTAGCTATAGCTAGCACAGGTAAGTACGGGTTGATCCCACAAAGACTATAATTACTAGTAATGACCTTTTTTTCCCTATTATCTAGCATATGAACCAGATTTGGTTTTTAATTAAAATATAACTAAACAACTAAACTAAGATTGGAAATAATAATGAATGCAAGATGAAAGAAATTACTTAGAAAAATCAATAACAAATATTAGTGTCTAGGTGATGAATCCCCCTAAAAATTATTAAATAACTAATCTTTTATTATGTAATTATATTATTGATTATTGAACCATAGAAATTCCTATCTTATGTTAATAAGTCTTTAGAGACTACTAATAACTAATCTGTCATTTGATTAACAGAAATATTTCTAGTTAAAACTTTAGGATTGTATTATCGATTTATGAATTTCATTATTAATTTGACCTTAATCCAGAAGATTTATGACAGCCTATCTTTAGGTTTGCAATCAACTCCTTTTAATTATGGTAGATCCATTCATACAAAAGGACTTCTCAATCTCAATCATTATCATGCACTAATACTCTGGATATATTAGAACAAGAGTAAAAACACATAATTGAATCACAATAGATCAATCGATATAATTGCATTAAAGAAAAAATTAAAACATATTGTTATTCCAAACTAGGGTTCATCACACCTAGACACTAAACATGTTTAATTACTTATAATAGAAAATGAAATCAAAGATAAACATGAAGAAAAAATAATAGAAAAAAAGTAATCATAATTCTAAATGTCTCTTTTTCTCCTATTGAATCTTCTTACAAGTTTGAGGTTTGATGTTGTAATCTATTGGATCTCTTGATGTATTTTTCGTGTTTTCCTCGTCTCTTGATCAAAATCGTCTCCTCTTTGGATGTTTCATATCTAAAATTTGCTACAAAAGTTGACTCTCCTCAATTTGCCTTCACTTACGTCCTTTTGTAGTACATTTTAGGGAATTTAGGTATATATAGTCACTTATATGAGCATGTGAGAGATCGTGTATAATCAAAAACACCTGAATTCATGATTCTACACAGGCACAGAAACTTACACAAGCAATATACACGATCGTGTATCTCAGTATGCACGATCGTGTATCTCCACACATCTAGAAACCAATTTCTTCAACCTTCACACATTTACATAGGCTTGCACTGTCTTTATACACAGGCGCGTAGGTCTTTAGTTGCTTCAAATCTTTTTCTTATGTCACGTTTTCATATGAATTCTTCTCCTTTTGTTCTATGAAGGCAGTTATAAGCTATGAATGCACTTGAAGCAAATTAAGTGCCAAATATACATCAAAACTATAAAATATCAAGCAAAATATATCAAATATGGGTGTATAATTATAGTCAAATTAACATCTATCAAACATTCCCATACTTAAGTTTTTTCTTGTCCTTAAGCAAATTATAATCAAAATTATCAACTTTACAACATCCATCCTTATTAATCGAACCTATCCATTTATACTCTAAATTATCAATGTAAAAGAGTGCATTTTTACATGAAAAATATACATGTTTGCATGAGTGCATATGTAAGCTTCAGAAGGCACTCTATGAATTTAAGCAGGCACCAAGGGCTTGATATAGTGAGATTGTTAAAAATTTGATTTGTATGTGATTCTCCTACAGTATGCATCTGGTTGATCAACTGGGCATCTGCCTGATCAACTAGGTGGACTTTTCTTCTTTTCTTATTATTATTCTTATTGTGCTTATTATCATTATTATTAATATTAGTATTATTATTCTTAATATTTGTATTCCTATTTGTCTTATTATTATTATTAGTATTATTATTCTTATTTTGTCTTCTAAACTTGCATCGCATACTTGAAGTTTTTTTAACTCTTCATGTCACATTTATCTGTGGATCTACTGAAAACAACATCTCTATTTTGTAGGAGTAAGGCTGTGTACTATCAGACTTGCCCAGATTCCGCATTGGTGTGGGATTGAACTGGGTATGATGATGAATGGTTATTATGTGACACTAATAATTTTCTTTTGTTTGTCAAAATCAATAAAGGGAAAATAGCTAATATCCTAGTGTATTTAGATGATTTAATCATAATAGGTGATTGTGATTAAGAAATCCACTGAATGAAGAAGAATTTATCAGTTCATTTCTAAATGAAAGAACATAACAATTCAATCACTTTCTTGGCCTAAAGTTTGATTGTACTAAAGAAAGAATATTTCTTCATCAACAAAAAATTCTAAAGAATTGTTAAAGAAGTTTGAAATGCTTGAGTGTAAGCTAATTTTGACTCTAATGAAGATAAATAGCAAAACATGTGCTTATAAACGGAGAAAATTGGAAGATACAACATTGTCTCGATAGTTAGTGGGTAATTTGATCTACTTAACCTTAACTAAATTCGATATCTCTTATATAGTTGGTGTGATGAGTCAATATATGTAAAATCCAAAGAAATCTCGTATGGAAGCAATGCAAAGAATTTTAAATGAGTACACTAGACTAGGGTTTCTTGAATAATAAAGGTGGGGATTGTAAGCTAGGTGGTTACTCGATGTATGTTATTATGATACCTAATGTTCAAATATTGGGTATGATTTTATACTTGGATCAAGGATATTTTTTGGTGTAGAAAAGGTAGCCAATTGTGTCCTTACCAACAATAAAGCAGAATAGCGAGTTACAACAAATGTAGCTCAAGAGTATATTATTTTATGTAATTATTGAAGGACTTGTATAAGCGAATAAAATTTTACATTTTCTTTGTATTGCAATAACTAATCAGTAAAACACTTCATAAAGAATCTAAATTTTCATACGAGAACATAATGTAAACATGTATTATCATTTTTTTAAGAAAGAAGTTCTGGAAGACAAGGTTGAATTGAGGCATATTATGACAAGAGACCAAATTATAAATTTATTCACAAAAGGCTTCATTATGAACAAGTTTGAAGACTTTTATCATCATCTCGATATGGTGAAAAATGGAAGTTGTTGTTCAGGGGAGAGTTAAACAACAATACTAACTCGTTTAACAAATTTCTTCGAATATTTAGTTGAATGTGTTTAGTCACTTACTTTTTTATGTACTTGCTAAGTTTGTTAGTTTATTATAAAGTCTACCGCTTATTTTCATTTTATTTTTTTAATTGTGAAATTTTTTTTTTTTTTTTTCATATTTTCTACTTCAGTCTACATGGTAGAGTAAATGGGTCAATTGCTAAGAAGAAGGAGAACATGTTATTAAGTTTGTTTATTTGTATGACTACGTATACGTAAGGCCGCTCTCTTGTTGCATCAAATAAAATTATTCCCTCGTGGCATTTATTTTGTTGCTTTGTCAGATACCTTTTACAAAATGCACTTTATCTTCCCTCATTTATATTTAGTCTTTTACTCTTTGATATTCAACAAAAGATAATTTTGATTTATCTAGTTGCGGAAGAGTACAAATATTTACATTTTCACAAGCAACCATATAAAATTTCTGTTCTGTCAGATCATGATTACATATTAAAACTTCTTAATAGAAATTCTACAAGGATTTATGAAAACTTAAGAATGAGCAATCACTCATTTTGAAATTATGTGACGAGTTGAAAAGTTTAAAAGCCTTAAATATAACAAATAATTTAATTTTGAAGGAGAAAATTGCATTTGTTATGTGATATGCATAACGAGACAATTAGAATTAATACAAATATTTTCACCATTCATCTCGAATAATTTTAGAGTATTTTAACAAATTTTTATATGCAATTAATCGTTTTACAAAAATAATTATTCCTATTCTATCATTTACTAATACACCTCCTAAAATTTAACATAAATAAGAATATGTTTCATTTTTTCAAGTATATTTATGTAATTTATTATTATCTTTATTATACCTTTGTATTGGAGTTAATAAAACATATTATAATTTTATTTTGTAGGATTATATAGGAGCACTAAATAACACACATGTTAATGCACATGTTCTAGCCGAACTTAAGGGTAAAAGAATTTATCTAACCTAAAATATTGTGTGTTGTTACTTTTTTGATATGTGTTTCATGCTGTGATAGTTGGACAGGAAGGAATTATAGATAATTATTGAATTTTTTAGGGATAGTTTACAATGACATTACTTTTAATAAATAAAGTAATTACAATTACTTCTAGGTTTTATTTGGTTAATTTATACTACATTAATATACATAAATTTTTTTTCACAAGATCGATATGAGAGATATCATTTACGAGATTATAATAAAAGAAGAAGAATAATTTCTAGATGAGTTATTTAACTATATGTAATTTTTATTAAAATATATTATTGAAAGATGTTTTAGTTTACAAAAAAGTAAGGTTTTTTATACTTTTATACATATCATAAGCAAAAACATATTATTGTCACTTGTGTAATTATTTAATGGTTATACTGAAAATAAAGAGCTTATTATGAAAAGTGCAAATGAAGACGTAAATTTTCAAATTGATTTTAATATCACTTCATCACAATTTATAAGTATATACCAAAAACAAGATGAAATTATTAGAAAAATATGAGATAAATATATTAATGAAAACTTTAGTTAATTAATATTTCTTTTTAATTATAAGAGATATCATTATTAAAAACCTTGTAAGATGACAAACATCTCTAATAATTTAATATAATTTTATTTTTATTGTACTCTTATTATATATAATTGATGGGTACTCTTTTAATTATATAAAATATTCATATTTTTATTTTAAAAATTATAATAATAAATAAAAATGAAGCTCGATATGTGAAGAAATGAATTAAGATTACAATTTGACACTAACACCTGATTAACATTAATACCTCTTAGTATATTAAGAATAAAAATAAAAAAATCAAATCAAATCAAATATATTTTGTTTTAAATTTTTATTGTAAATTTCAATTTTTTTTGTTATATATTTTTTCAAAAAATAAAAATCATAAAAAGGTGAAATCAAATGACACTTAAATTCATAATGTTTTTATTATGATAATAAAAAATAAAAATAGTGAAATCAAATGACACTTAAAATCATAATGTTTTTATAATGATAATATAATTATTCATTAGGACGAATATGGAATGGGACGTAAAACATGAACGGAGGGCGTAGCCTTAAAACCAAAGTACAAAAACACGAATATCCAAAGCTCAATTTCAAACTATGGTTGTCTAACACTAACATAAATTTCCTCAACCTCTAGACCTATTTTTACAACTCTATTTAAAAGTATCTACGGAACTTCTTCTTGTTTGACAGTAAGTCTCTTTTTAAATGGTTTTAAGATCATACTCTCTGATACAATCTATTTAACATTTACCAAGTCAACTTAATTTGAACCTAATGACTCGTATACACTCATGAAGGATATAAGGGTCAATGTTCTTGAAATAACTATCAAAGGTAGTGATATGAAGTCAATAATAAACGAAACGTTTAAGATGAAACAGATCTGCGTGTATTTTGTTACTTTCTGATTTTTCCATCAAGTTTACACAAAAGAAGAATATCTCTTTGGTAAAACGAAACAAAAAGTTCTTTAACCGGTAGAACTATAACAAGAATTTAAGTACGTGATTCTTTGTTTTATATGCATATGAACGTAATCCTGTTTAACATTATCTACGTGATGATTTTCTAAATTATTTATAAAATCTTACATTAGTATAAGAGCAGGTTAATGTTTTTTTTTATGCTATATGCATGCGTAAATCTGTGTTTTATGATATGCTATTTCTTGCTATATCATATATCTGCTTTACGCTTATAGTTTTACTCATTCTGTTTCCTATAATCCAACATAGAAATGCCAGGTTTTTCATTTGGTCTCTTATTTCATGAGTGTTGGGAAGATGTTTGCTGACAGTGAAAAATGCATGGTCTGCAAACAAAAAGACAACGTTGTTTTATTTTTCGTTTTTTCTCTTTAGGATATATTTTTATTTTTTCGAAGCTAGAAAAGTTGTTTGTTTTTTGTTTCTTCTCTTTAGGATGTTTTTATTTTCTTGAAGACAGAAGAAAGAAGAAAAAAATGTAGAAAAACGAAACACAACAGGGAAGAAGAAGAGACTTCTTTTTTTAATATAATTTACCATTGAATAATAAAACATGTGCACAGTAGGAAGAAGAGGCACGTGACCTTTTACCAATAAATATAATATTACATTGGATAAGACAACACGTGTACACAAACACACACACATTAATAACCATATTAAGGTTGGACTAGACCTTAATATCTATATTGATGTTGAAATTAAATGTAACATAAAGAATTAGAAATAAGTTTTCTAATTTACCCAAACTAATTGTTTTCGTTAAATTAGTTTCAAATTAAAATAAAAACAAACTAATTTGTTTAGTTAAAATAAACTTAGTTTTCGTTGAAGTAAAATTAGGCGTTTCATTAGAAATTAGTTTCTAATTAAACCCAGATAAATTGATTAGTTCAGTTATAATTGATTAGATTTGAATAACATAATTTGATTAGTTAAATAAATTGCTTTAATTTTATGAGCATGAGTTCGCTATGTGTTAGACAAAATAATTTGTTTATTTTGTGCACTCTTTTGATTCTTGAAAATTTGTTTTTCAGGAAAATGCCTATTATTAAGCGGACGCCTAAGCTTATTCGATGTGACGCACAGAAGAGACGTATTAGCAGCATGTATATACAGTTAGTTAACATGCGTTTAATGCCTGGAGATGGTCTAACACAACATGTTATTTCAGTTAATAACATAATGCAAGAGTTATATTTTGGAGGTTGCCTAGCTTATGCAGATGTTGAAGTAAAGTACATGACTTTGCTTGCACATTACCTCAGCCTCAAGCGAACTATTACGAATGCTCTGAAATAATATGCCTATCAAGAAGACTTATAATTTGTTAGTGATGACATTTATTAAAGAGATGAATAGAAGAATGTTGATTAGGACTTTGTATCCTATAGGTCTTCCAATGAAAATAATAAAAGCTATTGCACATCAAGCTTCACGAACTGTGTCACGTGAACTCATTTCCGCTTAGGGTTCGTTACCTATAGATTGTTTGTAGGTTGTAGCACAATTAATACAATATGTTGTTTTATAAGAACAAAGTCTTGATATTTATGTAATATATTTACATGAATTTTATATAGGAATTCATCTAGAGTAAAGTAATCAGGATTCGATTGTTATATGAATGATTATTGAACACATTTGTGGACTTTTGATTTCATAAGCAATTTTGATCGAATTATTTACTATATGAAAGATTAATGTGACATTAACGTGCATATATATTTCTTCCTTATTATAGAAACTTAGTGTTTCAACATGGCTACTGCTTCAAAGAATATTGTTGCTGAACTCAATAGGGGTGAGAAACTCAATGGTGACAATTATGAAATTTGGAATATGAAAATCCAATATGTACTGGAGGAGCAAGAGACTCTTGAGCTATTAAACCTAACCATGAAAGTTCCTGAGGAGGGCACTATAACCCAGCATAGGAGGGACCATGATGCATATGAATTTTGGAAAAAGAAAAACTCTTTATCTCGCATCACGTTGCTGGGTAGCATGGATAATGATATCATGCGAGAGTTCCGTAAATTCGAAACTATAAAGGACATGTGGTCCGCACTGGCTGCTCATTTTGGAGGTGCTTCAGTGACTAAAGTGAGGTCGCGTACAATTAAGGTTGATACTTATAAGAAGCGCCCAGATGATACAATGCAAAAACATCTGAGAAAAATGTCCAACATGGTAAGTGAGTTACGTGATGTTGGTCATGAGCTTTCTGATGAACAACAAGTGCAAGCTGTGAT
>JAOQMQ010000196.1:6920558-6946504 GCA_027563845.1 Erythroxylum subrotundum
AACATGTTTTCTAATTATTTTCTATTTTATGAAAAAAATTTCTAGAAAATTAGAGAATTTTCAGAAAGTAAACGCACGTGTTTCTAGGACTTATTAAAATTATGTTTAATTTGATAAGGGATAAATTGCATATAATAATACTGGTCAGAGTTTCATATCAATATTTTTTTTTATAAACTTAGTTGTATAAGAGAAGAAATTTATAATTTGTAATTTACAATTTTAATATTTAATTGAAAAAAATAATAGTCATCTTTATTTTCGAAAACGTCGGCACACAAAATTTATTGAATCTTATTAAAAATTATGTTCTTGAATTTCTCTTTCGTTATTTCCTATTCCTACATATTCGTTCTGAACAGTTAAAAAACGTGAAATTATCAATCCCGAATAGTATTTAGTAACGAACAATTTTGATGTTTTAACGTTAAGCAATGATTTAGTACGTACCTTCCATTTTGTGGCCGTTATCGAACTCGAGAGGTAGCAAGCTACCTTTAAAAGGGCTTTGGCATATCTGTAGTGATCTGGTACCCTTTTGGAACAGATTCTCTGTTTTCAAATAAAGGGCTACCCCTGCTTTTAAAAGATCACAACCGTTCAATTTTTATGTCTTATTTATTAAGGTGGTAAATTTTTATAAAACCAAATAGACACAAAATAATGAGAACAAGTGATCTATTCTCTTTTTAAAAACAGATCTTTTATTTCTAACTAATGTATGCCTCCTTTTTTTCAAAAGATCACAACTATTTAATTTTTGTAGGTCTTATTTATTAAATGAATAGATCTTCATAAAATAAATTAGGCATAAAATAATAAAAATAGATAATTTAGTCTCCTTTTAAAAATAGATATATTATTCTTAATTAATATGTCCTCTCTTTTCTTAAAAAATGACAATGGTTCAATTTTTGTAGATATTATTTATTAAATAAATAGATTTTCAAGAAACCTCTTACGAACATAAAAACAACAGATCACCTAATTCCACTTTTTTGGCCAAGACCACCTCAGAATCTTTGGTAGATCTTCTGGCAGGCGATTTTTTGTCATGAATGGCTTATGTATTTATTTATTTTTACTTTCTGAACACACAATGTGACTCGGTGGCTGATGCTTCCACTTCCTATTATTCCAGCCAGGATACGGAAATCTGGACTCTATTTTGTGCTGGAAAGTAGAAGAAAAAAAAGGTTCCAATGTGATAATATCCTGACAGATACTGGCTTATTTCATCTGCCTAATTGATCCTGCAACTGTGTACCCTGAACTGACCTTTCGAAAGTGGAACTGTCATGTCCTGTTTCACCTCTAGAATCCAGAAGCTGAATCGCTGGACCAAACGTAACAGGATTGGAAATTATTTTGATAGTTCTCCTTTAGTTAAAGCTTCATGTACAAAAATAATCATCTCTTTGTTACTCCATTAGGCTAAGCCACTTGGTGGAAAATGATCTCGTTTAGTTTTCGTATCTTCTTTTGCTTAATTTAGAACTAACGCAAAAACATGAAAACGGAAGTGATTTTCTGCTGACTATTTCGATAGTATGATTATCAGATTTATTATTGACTTGTTACAGTACACGATTATGTTTATGTAATTTTCTTTAATCAATTAAGGCAGGTTTTGGGTAGGAATTGGAATTGGTGTTTGATCATCTATTCCAATTCCTTTTGTTTGAAATACTTAGTTCATCGTATTTCTCCAACACTTGATAATTCTGCTAAAAAATGTCTTCAAAATGTACATAAATCAACTTTAGCTCTTTCGTGCTTGCATGTCACGAGACGATATGAAAACCTAGGTTAGCTCTTAGCAGGAGAATCTGGATGGAATGTGTATCGAAGTGGTCAAACACGTTATCTTGCTAATGTTGGAATCTTTATCGTTTAAACTTGACCTCCATGAAAGTGATGTCTCACAATCTCCACCTGTCGCCAGCCATTGTTTGGTTTCTGTCTCACATTTGAAAGTGATATGATCAACCTTAAGGTGTCTAAACTCCACAGTAGCCCTTAACTTTGAATATGTTAGTTATTAGCTTATCAGAATCAAAGCGATTAACCCTATCAATACTCTTGACTAGTTGAAGCATATGCCAGCATAAGCGTGAGAGCTTTCTTTTGAGGGGATTCTTTGATGAAAAGATGAAATGGGCAACGAATATTATTAAGACATGAATCTATTTGCTAGGAGGCGAAGGATCTTTCGGTCATCCGGTTTCCCAACAATCAGCACAAAGACATGTTCAGATGCTTATCGAATGGAACGAGAATGTCTTCGTAGCATCTGGGTTGGACGGAATACCTTGCACGTAGGACAAGAGCTAGGAACAAATATAACAAGACAGGAGGCTGCAGTTCAATCATACACATACCATTCATCCAATGATACAATATAGGGCTAAACTTTATCCTAGATATAGAAAATAGTATAACTTCAATTTATTGATGCTCATTCATTAAGCTTAATTATAATATTTATCTTTTAAAACATTGTTACAAGATTTCATGTTATCTAAAAATATTTAATATATATTTTTAACAGAGTAAAAATAAAAATAGAATTCATGATATGTTAGAAAATATATTTAATCAGATAATTATTCCTTATCAAATTTAATAAGTTCTCATAAAAATATATCCATGATTAAAATTGAAAAGCCAATTTTAATCTTATATGGGGTAATAAATTATAAAGATTTTAATGTTGAGTTTTTAAAAATTTTTAATTAAGTATTTAACTTTTAAAAACTTAGATAACTCACTTGAAAAATTATTTCTATTAATATTTTGTTGATGGAATTAATGGAAAAATATAAAGATTGATATTTGAAAAATTGACATAATATCTTTTTCACATAATTTTTAAATATCAAACATCTGATCCATTTCAAATATATAACCACCAATTTGTTTGTTCTATTACATAACTCTTCTAAATGTCAGTTTTTACTTATTCCGTAAACTACATTTTAGCTAAAAACAAATGTTTTTGAAGCAAAGTGTTTAATTTTAAAAAATTTAAATATTTAATAAAAATACTAAATAGTAAATAAAAATATAAAATAATTTTTATTTGTTATATTTCTCTTCAAAGAAATAAAATTACAAAAGAAAAGTTATATTTTAAAAAGAAATTTATTTAAATTAAAAAATAAAATCATTTAACATGTATTTAAAAAATATTATTAATTGTCAATTACTAAATTAATTATTATATCTCTTTAATATGAAAATAAATTAACTCTGAAAATAGCAAAAAATTACTAAAAAATTAATTACAGTCGTTACTAAATTAATTAATATATATCTTTAATATGACAATAAATTAATTATAAAAATATTCAAAAATTACTAAAACCTTAAGTTACAATCGTATCGTGAGCAATTAACAATTAATAATATCTTTTATATACATGTTAAATGATTTTTTCTTAATATAACATATATATTATAGGATTACCTAATACAATGTTGTCGCTATCTTCTCATTATATCAAAGAAAGAATATATATATTTCAGTTTGGACTCATAGTTCTGAGTTACCACTGAACTACAAACATCTACCAGGTAACAGCTGTTAAGTGTTAACTGCCAAAGTTGTCAGTTCCCAACTAATTGGGTCTTTCAAAAAATTTACCTAGGTATATATATATATCCATTTTTTTCAGTTTGGACTCATAGTTCTGAGTTCTGAGTTGTCATTAGGCACTGACCACTGAACTACAAAAATCTACCAGGTAACAGCTGTTGAGTGTTAACTACCAAAGTTGTCAGTTCCAAACTAATTGGGTCTTTCAGAAAATTGACCTAGGTATGATTTGGGCCGTTCTACTAAGACTCAAACTCTCTATCTGCTCACAACACCTAGAATCAAATCCAAAGCATCCAGTCAGCTGCCTCTGATCTCTAAGTTAAAAGAATGGTCTTGATCTGCCAAGTTTCCGCCCCAATAATAGCCCGATTCAACTTCTGCTTCTATACGCAGACGGTTACTAGCGCACACCATACAACTTTTGAGTGCAGTAGTTGTTCATTATCATAAAATTTTTGTCATTATAAAACAAAATTTTCTTTATTAGTAACGACTAATGATATAATTAATCCTGCTATGAAATGATATAACGCTTTTATTCTCTGCAACACTTGATACAAAAAAATTAGAAAAAAAATCAAAATTTATGATTTATCTTTCCTTTTTATTTTTCTAATTCAATATAAGGCCGAACATGACCTATATCAGTTGTCTTCTGCAACGTAAAATCTTGGGATTTTGAAAGCTCTAAGTACTAGGCGCGTCATCCAATGACTTGAGGAAGGCAACCTTTTATCTTCTGTAACTAGTTTATGTACATTATGTGGAGATGCATGAGATCAAATTGAACAACAGTATCACCTGCTTTATGTTGGCATGCCTTGCATGCAGGTACTCTCAGGTTGTTTGCAGTAAATGATTGATTTTTTAACCTTGTTAATAGATAATGCTATCTCATTATCTGAGCATAGATATCAGTAAAGATAGTTGTGAAGAATGTATAAGAAGATGTGTTATTGCTTTTATTGTGTATTTGTGAAAGGCCTGTGAGTTTATATACAAGTAAAAACATAATCAAAAAGAGATTTACAGAGAATATTACAACTTATATTTTGATCTAGTTTGATGTAAGCTTATCTAAAAAGATTGAATTGTAATCTTATATAAAAATATTGAATTGTTAAGATACATGTAAATCAAATGTTATCAGCCTCCCTCAAGCTCATGATGTGTAGCAATCATGAGCTTGTGACAAAGACGTTGAAATGTTGAAGAGGATAAAGACTTGGTCATAACATTAACAATTTGAAGAGTAGATGCAATGTGCCTGATGGAGAGTGCTTTGTTAGCCACCAAGTTATGAACAAAATGTATATCAATTTCAACGTGCTTGGTACGAGCATTAGTGATTGGAATAGAAGCAAAGAATGTAGCATCAAGACTATCACACCAGAGAGTGGGCGTAACTTTAAAGAAACTAGTTTCCCTTAGAAGAGAAGTGATCCATCAAAGTTCCGTTGCAGCAAGAGCAATGGTTTGATATTCAACTTCAGTAGTCGATCTGACAACAGTATTTTGGTTTTTAGCACTCCAAAAGATTAAATTAGGTCCAAGATAGATGCAATATCCAGAAGTAGAGTGATGATCATCAGGACAACTAGCCTAATCAGAATCACAGTAGGCATTTAATTGAAGTGAGGATGATATGAGAAAGTTAGTGCCGTGAGATGATGTGGAACGAAGATAATAGAGAATCCATTTAACTGCAGTCCAATGCACATCAATGGGGCAATGTAAAAACTGGGTTACCTTATTGATAGTAAATTGAATGTCATGGTGAGTAAGGCACAGATATTGAAGAGCACCAAGAGTGCTCTGATACTCAGATGGATCAGAAAAGGGTGTGTCATAATTTTTGGATAAAGGAAGAGACATAGTGATCGAAGTGTGAACATGTTAATGATCAAGACCTGTCTAAAGAAGAAGATCATTGGTGTATTTGATTTGGGTAAGATGAATACTAGTGGAAGTGGAAGTGGCTTTAAGACCAAGAAAATGATGTAGCAGGCCTAAGTCTTTAATGGAGAAAGTAGTATGAAGATTTTGGATAAGGGTGGAAATGAAGGATGGAGACGATCCGGTAACCTAAATATCATCCACATAAATTAAGACGAATGTGATATGAAATATGGTG
The DNA here is from genome assembly GCA_027563845.1 of Erythroxylum subrotundum. NCBI lineage: Eukaryota > Viridiplantae > Streptophyta > Magnoliopsida > Malpighiales > Erythroxylaceae > Erythroxylum > Erythroxylum subrotundum. Next base: position 6,926,294 of record JAOQMQ010000196.1, read on the forward strand.
GTATTAATAAAGAGAGAAGGGTGAGATTTGGAGGAAGTAAAGTTTAGGTGAAGAAGTTTCTGACTTAAACTTTGAAACCAAGCTCTAGGAGTTTGCTTGAGACCATACAAGGCTTTGTTACGATGACAGACATAATTAGGATAGTGGGGATCTTGAAAACCAGGTGGTTAGGACATAAAGACCAGACATAAAGGAATGTGTTATTAACATCAAGTTGACAGACTGACCAATTTTTAGAAAGAGAAATGGTAAGGATGAGACAAATGGTGGTGGGTTTACAACAGGGCTGAAGGTGTCAGTGTAGTCTATACCAGAAGCTTGGTGAAAATCTTTGGCAACTAGACTAGCTTTATAGCGATGAATAGTGCCATCAGGATTTCGTTTACCTATTTACAACCAACAAGGTTAGCATTTGGTGGAGAAGGAACAAGAGTCCGAGTATCATTGTGATAGAGAGCAATGAACTTATCAAGCATAGCTTGACTCCAATGAGGAATTTATTTGCATGGGTAAAGAATGTAAGGTCAGGAGAAGATTTGGTAAGCATGGAGTAGGTGATATAGTCAGAAAATGATCGAGGAGTATGAGTTTGATTATGAGTCCATGTGACCATTAGATGGGAAGATTGTGTTCAGTGAGGTAGTGGAGGGGGGATAGAGGGTAGTGGTAAAGGAGATGGACGGGGTGGAGTGAAAGGTAAGTGAAGTAAGCAGAGAATAGTGGGTTAGGATGCAGATGATGTGGGTGGAGAGTGAGTATAAAGAAAATCACTTTCAAGAAAACGAACATGGTGAGAAATATAAAGTTTGGATGTTTGAGGATCAAAATAGTGCTAGCTTTTATACTGAGAACAATATCCAAGGAAGAAACATGGAGTGAATTTAAGTGTAATTTTATCAGGGCGAGCGGAACCAAGAAAGAGAAAGTAGATGCATCCAAAAACTCGTAAATTAGAGATATTTAGTGGGTAGTGAATAGTAATTTATAAGGGGAATTGTTATTGAGGATTGGAGTGGGTAAGAGATTGATAAGGTAGACAGTAGTAGAGAAAGCTTCAAACCAAAAGAATTTAGGAAAAGAGGCGTGAAGAACAAGGGTTAGACTTGTTTAAATAATGTGACAAATTTTGCATTCAACAAGGCCATTTTGTTGAGGAGTGTAAGGAAAAGAAATGCGGTGATTGATGCCATTTGTGGTAAGAAATTGGGCAAAGGCGTCTTTGATGAGTTTAAGGGCTCTATCGCATTGAAATTGCTTGGCATGAGTGGAGAATAATTTTTCAGTTGTAGTTTTGAAAGTTTGAAAAATATGCAGAGCATGAGATTTGTGAATAATGGGAAAATCTACTAAAATCATCAATGAAAATAATAAAATAACAAGAACTGAAAAATGAATAAGATTGGAAGGACACCAAATATCACAATGAATAAGTTATAAAGGGGTGGTGGAAAGATGAGAAGAATGTGAAATGGAAAGATGAACACTTTTTCCTAAAAACAAGAAGTGTAAGGAATTTTCACATTTGAACAAATATTTAAAGACCTAAATAACTTAGAAAGTGTTGAACGAAACGGATGACCAAGACGTTGATGTCAAAGATTGAGAGAAGCCGGAGTAGCTATGTAAGCGACAAGATTTTGGAAGTGTAGTGGAATCTTCATAGGATAGAGATTATTACGGATGGAACGCTCGAGGAGCAGTATTTTGGTTTGAAGATCCTTCACAACATAACCAAATGAATTAAATTCAATGAGATAGGAATTATCAGTCATAAATTTAGTAACAGATAATAGATTTGTAGTGAGATGTGGAACTACTAAAAAAATCACGAAAACAAAGTGGACGAATTTGTGCGGTGAATGTAATAAGACCGGTAGAGGAAATAGGAAGAGTGTTACCATTACTAACAACGACTTGGTTGAAGCCATCAAATGACAAGATGAGGGTCGAGTGTTATGTGAGCAGTAGCACCGGTGTCGGGTAACCAGGGTCATTCCTTACATTTTATAGGCCCTAGGCGAGGTAAAAAAAGGGCCCTAATAATATATAAATATGTAAACATTTTATTATTAAAATTTAATATACATACATAAATGAATCAATTTATAAGTTCACGTACTCAAATAATTTTTATTATATTTTAATAAAGTTTTTAGTAAATTTAATATTATGTTAGTTTAAATAAACATAAATAACATAAAAAATAAATTTTTGTAACACTTAAATAATAATATACTAATAAATAATACCTTTTTAGAACACAATAACTAAAATTATAAAGTCAATAACTAATTTATTTAATTATATATTTTTGAAGTGAGTTATTCTTTTATTGTAATTTATTGAAAAACCTAAAGAGTGTTAAAATGTAAATTAAATAAATTTCAATTTTATATATAATAAATTTAGAGATTTATTGCACTAAAAAAAAGAGCTGTAAGTAGATAAACCACAAGTGTTGCAATAAATTATCACTCAAATATTCAAATATTTAGTAAGCTAAAAATATATTAAAAAGTCAGAGACTTTACTTTTAAATTATCACTCATAACTCAAAAGTCAGAACTATGAAAATCTTTTGCTGCTAATTTTTTAGTTGAATATTTTAGATTCATATGTTGATGAAAATAAAGAAAATTGAGTATAAGAAATACACCCAAATATTTCAAAAGAACACAAGAAGTTAACGGTAATTTGAAAGATAACGTTAACTTTGAACATATAAGTTGAAAAATAATCAGATGGATCCGTTAACATTAAATGAGATTTTTTCAAAAAAAACATTAAATGAGATTGATAGAATGTTGAAGAGATTGAGAGTGGGCCTCACAGCAAGAGATGTCAAAAATGCTGAAAAGAGATTGTGAGTGTCACACGGCAAGTGAGATATCAAAAACTTTGTATATTCCACTTCTCTCTAACAACTATTCAAATAAATGAAATTATCGAACCGTAGGAATAAAATTGAGAGGGGCCCCTATTAACTTCCTAGGGTTCGGACTGTGGGTAACCATTCAACAGTATCATTGGAGGGAAAACGTGGAGTATCATTAGGGTCATTAATGTCCATAGTTGAAAAGGCAGAGTTAAGGGAAGTAAAATCAGGAGAGAGCCCAGAGGGTTGATTCTGAAACTCAGAATATTGAAACGAAAATGGTTTTAATGTGACCTCACTTCCAATATATCTGGCATTGGGTGGGTAGTTTATTAAAATTTAGTGTGCGCTGGGTATATTGTGGTGATTAATAAGGCTTACAATTGGGCTTATAAGTATTGGGTTGGGTGTGTTGGGGTGGGTTATTGGGTGGTTGTGTGTTTGTGGATTGATGTGGGCTGGGTGGGTTTAGCCCAGCCCACCAGTCATTAGGGTCATTAGAGTTGTGCCTCCAAGAGTTGCGATTGCTGTCAGACTGTGAGCTGCCACCAAAGGAGTTGCGATTTTAAGGGAGACGTGAGGAGCATCCCGAGCTGCCACTAGAGTGAGCCACCATAAGAGTTGCATAAATGGAGTTTGAGGAATGATAGGACAGAAGACGTTGCTCATTGATGAGAAGGCGACCACGAAGATCTGGAAATGTGAGGAGAGAGTCGTGATGCTTTATTGTTGTGACAAAAGATTAAATAAGGTAATGAAAAGAAATTCTCGATTGGATTAGGAATACATTTTTTTGATTAGTCGTGATGCTTTATTGTTGTGACAAAAGATTCATACTCTGTGGGAAGACCATTCAGAGTAAGCAGAATGAGATCGTCATCAAAGATGTGGTTGCTGATCACAGCGAGTTCCTCAGCGGTGGAGACAGTGTTCAAAAAATCAGAGACGAAGGATGCACCTTGCTTGAGCATATGAAGCTTGCGATGAAGGAGCAACTGTTGGGACGAGAATTGCTAGAGAAAATGTCGATCAAGGACGGGCCAAAGATCATGAGCAGTATGACACCCGAGAGCCAGACGAGCAGTGGATTTGGAGAGAAACATGGTGAGATAGCAATAGACTAGGTGGTCATATTTCTGCCATTTAACAAATTTTGGAGATATGATATCAACATTCGGATGTGCTGTTGGAAAGAGGTGTGGTAAGAAAATTTGTCAATTGATTGATGGGTAGAATTGAAGTTGTGTGATTAGCCACGGTTGTGTGTGGAGAGGTCTTCGATTGGTGTAGTGAGGTGTGGACAAATGTGTGTGAATGGGTTCTGTAATGGAGTGTAGTTGAGTTTGTAACTGAACGGACTGTGTGGATGATTTAGGCTAGTATATGTGTTTGTGCGTGTGTTGCTGTGAAGATGTGTAATTGATCAAAGTTTTGGGAAGTTCAAGTTGGTATGTGTTGAAGTATGTTTTTGTGGAGAGTTCTAGGTGTGCTGAGTTTGTGAATGGTTAAAATGGTGTAAGATGGGTTGCCAAAAAATTTTTTAGGAGAGGTTGAGTGTTGGCTTTGATACCATAAAGAAAGTTACAAAGAATGTATAAAAAGATGTGTTATTGCTTTAGTTTTGTATTTGAAAAAGGCCTTTGAGCTTTTATATACAGGTAAAAACAAAATCAAAAAGAGATTTACAGAAAATATTACAAAGATTGAATTGTAATTTTATCTAAAAATATTGAATTGTTAAGATACATGTAAATCAAACATTATCATTGAAGATGCCAAAGAGCTAGGCTTGAGCGGCATTAGTGATTAAACTTTGTTATAAACGAATTGAGGATAAAAGAATAAATATTGTTTTTAAGAAAATTTAATTTTTTCCGGTTTCTCTTATTATTTGAAAACTTTTATATCTTCTCCCTAACAAGTACTTTTTTACCTCTAACCTTATCTCCCATAGTCAATTCATCTGGTTGACAGTTAGCTAATTATGTGGTTGAAGCTTTAGGCATGTACAAAATGAAGAGAACTTCTAATGGTCCATTAGAGACACAACATATGAAGCTGGTGGGGGGTTACTGCTCCAACACTTCCCAACTCTTGGTCCCCCACCACCCTATCACTTATCCTTATACCCATCATTCATAAGATATATGCATCAACTCCTTAGTTTTTTACTGTTCTCATAATAATATATATATCTTCACAATACATTGGGGCCTAAGACCTCGGCACTCTATCCTTCTATATCGAGGTGATGTGATCTTGTCTCTTAATATAAAAAATTTTCCAAGTGAGTTTATTGAATGCCACCAAGTTGAGTTGGAAGGCGGTACTAAATGTTCTTTTTTGCCCATAGTTGTGAAACTCTTAATGAGATCATAGAATATGCCAACTCCTTGGTTTTTACTAGGTTATTTATTGAATTGGCATGTTCCATGTTATGTTCATGAGTTTGAACAACTGAGAGTTAGATGAGAAGCAATCTTTAACATGAATCTCTCTGTTCAAATTGACGTGTAAAAGAGTTTAATCTCCACTGGCGTACAAGTTATTTGAAGATTTCCCTAAGCAAAAGATACAAAATATAATAATAGTAAGAATGTGTCGTACAAAAATATATATAGGAATTGTGGATGGGGCATGGCTGAGATTATCTCCTATATGGCATGCGATACTGTGTATTGGTACTACATAGTAAATGTTATCTTAAGAGGCAGGTTGTGATTTGCAGTGTGAGAGTTGGGTTTGCTGAGACGGGTAACAAGGTTGGTGTGACAGTTCTCAGCTGTCCTAGTTTGGCACACATTGTCGGTGGGTCACCCCATAACCCTTCTCCAACCTTATCCGTGCAGGTACCTTTCTCATTGAAACAAAGATATGCTCTGCACTCCTCCGCCTGTCCTCTATAATTCTATAGGTTATATGTCTTTTCCTCTTTTTAAGAGAAGATGAATCATGTGATGAATTGTTCAAGAGAAAAAAGAGTGAGATTCATAGCCCAGTTAGGTATAAATATGATCAAGTTCCTAATACTTCCAAACATTTAGAACTTAGCTGCTGCATATAGGAAATGTACATCAGCAGCTACCATGTGCTGTCCAACGTTATGCATTTTAGGACAGGATCACTAACGATAGTTCATTTGATGTTCGCATTTTGCATTTTAAACTTTAAGGCCAGCCAGGAAAGGCCTTTGCGTTAGTTAAGAGACCTGCAAGTTAAATTTGTGCTCGGTGGTTCAATTAGTATAAAAAGACATTCCAAATGTTTATAATTATCGATCATATTATTTAATTTAATTTTATAAATCCGCCAAATAATTTATTTAAAATACGTAGTTAACATATTATTATACACTACAAAAATGCATTGAAATGTAATCTTTCTGGTATAACTTGAAAGGGAAGAAATGTGACAGTATACTACCCTTTTGCTTAGCCATTTAAGGGATTCAAAACCAAGCCTTTTACACAAAAGCCTCTACCATAACTTATCGCAACCATCTACTATGTTTAAGAAGAAGAAAGAAGACAACAGCCAGGCAGACTTCCACATGCATTTATAGACACACTATAACTAATTGGGGTTGGGGATAATGTCATTTGGTTTTAGTTAATTAATTGGAGTGGCTTGGTTGATCAAAGGTTTGGTCTTTTAAATGTTTCCTTTTAGCAACTGCAATACCTAACAAAGTCTCCACCGAACATGAAAGGCTTAATCCCAACGGAACCCCGTTCAACCTTCTCCATTTCCTGTTCATACGGACATTCCCACATGCCACTCTATGTCGCTGGGGACCATTGCCCACTGCTATTGTTTATGGTCTACATTCCTTTGTGAATTACTCGGTTCTCTTGTTTCTCTCTACTCTATGCTTTTTCTCTCTTATCTCTATGTAAATGTATCTGTATCCGTAGCCATCTTTGCATTTATTTCAGACTAAGATAGACTCATCTGCTCTTATCACTACCCTACAGTACTTTTGATCACGGAGACACAGAAGGTTACATACCAACTGTTACTTTGCTAGCATATAATGTACATCTCACACTAGCAAAGTTGGAGGATTGAGATGTTGATATGTTTAAGCGTATAGTCTTTTAGGACATTCGGTTGCTTCCTTGAACTAATGATGTCTCAAAAACACGCCTTTCATATGGACGTGACAGTGCAAGAGATATACCAAGCGAGGCTCAAGTGGCTGTACCAGCAACAGCATGGCTACTTGAACCAAAACAACTCCTCTGAATCAAGCTTACTGCCTCAGTTTGGAGGTATCTTTGATCACACTTCAGTAGTTGGAGGTACTGTTGATTGGAAGAAAAAGCATGAAACGTGTGGCAATGGGGAGGTGATGAATTATGCCAGTTTGTCATTAGCTGCCACGAATTTGTTTGCTAAAGAAATGGAGTTGATGCAAACTGAAGGAGCGCTACATTCTCTTGAGAGTGATCGTGGCTTATCAAGGACATCTAGTTACCAGATAGGAGCTGTAGAGGCAGCAAACATGGAAGAAGAGGCGATAGGCAATACCATGATTTTCTTGGAGCAGATGCAAACCAGAGCCGAGAGTAACAGTTCAAATAAGAGGAAATCAGGGGTATGTTTTTCTCATTCCAAATTCATTCACTAAATTTTCAAATCGTTTAAAGGAGAGCAATGAGAATTTGTTAACACGATAGTGAAGACTAAAACAGTTAGTAGCACTCAGAGAAGAAACATAATAACAGGAAGTTTTATATATGCTACTACGAATTCGTTGAAATAACATAATCATTATCATCAACTTCTTCATTTCTGATTGCTAGAAACTTGCAACATCGGTTTTTGAAATTTCACGAAGTAACTAATATTTTATGAAGGCAGATGTGCGAGATTTTGATTGAAATTTGTAAGTCACAGCCATCCTTTTGAATATTTTTGTGTCTAGTCTGTTGCAGCAGAAGAATGTAAAGTGAAGAGGACTAGAAGTGAAGTGGAAGTGGAGTCCAAAGTCAAACACAAGAGCACTACAGAAACTACTGCAGATTCTTCAAAGAAAGATCAGAAGATTTCAGTGGTCCAAAAGCCAGATTACATACATGTGCGGGCATGTCGTGGCCAGGCCACTGACAGTCACAGCTTAGCAGAAAGAGTGAGCCGCAAAGTTTCCAATTATAAGAATTAATGCGTACATGTACTCATAACACTTGCAACAAATTTTGGTGGCCTAGACTGATTTTTGTCCCTAATTTGTAGGCCAGGAGGGAAAAGATAAGTAAGAAAATGAAATGCCTGCAAAATCTAGTCCCTGGGTGCAATAAAATAACCGGAAGGGCAGGAATGCTAGATGAAATTATCAATTATGTTCAATCTCTTCAGAGACAAGTTGAGGTAACCAGAGGTTCCTGCTTTGTTAAGCATTTTTCTTCATAAATTAGTTCTGAAAACATATCTAACAGGTTCTCAATTCACTTGCAGTTCTTGTCAATGAAACTGGCTGCTGTAAATCCGAGATTAGAGTTCAACATCAACTTGTCAGGGAAAGAGGTAAATTTCCTCTGAATGGAATCTACTAAAATGGGACCCGAATTACTTTGTCTTAGCACTGACATTTTCTTCTTCGCATCTATGTTATGAAGTTTCCTGCTTACGTGGCAAGTTTTCCAACGCCAAATATGCCATCAACAATTGAAAATTTTCCAGAACTTCAACATAATTCAGTGCACCAAGCAGGCTTAGGAAGTGAACTGGAATTGCTACCACATACTCCTGAGCTAGGTGTTGAAAGAACTATAAACTCCTCGACATTTGTCAATGATCTACATCTTGACTCGTCCTGCTTTAATGTAATTACTTCTTTTACAGTGACTTGGATTCTACCATAGTTTTGATTCTAGTAACCGTAATAATTCCATTTGCAGCATCTACATTGTTTTTGGGATGTTGAGACGCAAAACCCTCACAATGTGGAATTCCATCAGGGATGATCAAATGCTTTCCCTTCTCCAAGCTTTTGGAGGTAGCAGTAGCACTAAATATCCTGTTCAAATTTTCTCCTATTCTCCACCCTCAAGCTTGCCTATATTGTTCTCTTTCAGGTTCCAACAGTCTTGAGTACAGAAGCTGGAGGCAAGATCTATGGTTTTGGCAAATATCACCATGTCAATAGTTAAAATTCAACGATTCTGCAATCCTGAGAAAGCTTTAGTGAACAATTCATTGTCCTGTCTGTCATCTTATGAGATGTCGCAATATCATCACTCTTGTCTGCTAGTGCTAGACTATCGAAATTGTAACAAAATACTTGTTTGCTTCTCTATGTTCGCACTATCCAAGGAATTAGGCATTTCTTTTGAGGCTGTTATGTTGAAAACATATGTTTTCACAGAGAGGGACATAAAGGAGAAAGGACCCCATGAAAGAGACCATGAAAAGCTGATAATAACAGCACATGGTACTGAGGGAATATACAGGCCATCTAAGGCAACGTGGGGTGCAGAGAAGGTGATGAATGAGAAAGGAACTACTTTATGGAAGAACTTAGGTTATTCATCAGCAAGCCAACTGATTCTGTACCTCCAATCATCGATTACAAAATCTGTCACTAGCTATCCTACGCTTCATATCCCACAAGGACTTTTTGTTCCTGCGCTGTTACATTGTTGTCTTATTTTCTCCAAGTCAGGTCACGCAATCTTTCCTTAGATTATAGGAAAACACTTTTTGGCTAGTGGCCAACTGGCCATCACTTAAAATAATATTATTAGTTATATTTTTAAAAATCAGTTGATAGACAATATTATGATTGATATAATTAAGGATAAAAAAGTAAAAAATCCAAAAAATGTTAATCTCTTGCGTTAGAAGCTTACTTATTCTTACCGTAAGTTTCTTACCATATTACATTGGTTTGTTCATCATTTTCTTTAAACTTATACTTGTTTGTTTTTTGAAAAGTTAAATATTTTAGAACTGATCAAAAAGGTTACAAAGCCTGACAATGAAAGCTAAAACTATGGATTAGCTAAGCCATATGTACAAAACTGTCGTTACCGATCAATCATAAACTAAGACAACCGAGAAAAAACAATGCAGAGTAGAGAGAAGTTTTAGAGAGAGATTTTTTTAGAAACAAAGACGAACAGAGCAACTTTTAAGAACTCAACTAATCGTTGAGATTTCCTCCAATTCTTATTGATTGTCAATCTAGAAAATGTACTACAACAAATCATCTTGAATTACAATATTTATAATACTCAATTTCTAACTGTCAATTAACTAACTAATCTTGATCTTCTGTGATCGCTTCCTTGTAAGTCGATGCATGGTTTGCATGTCCAAGCTAATCCAACGTCTGTCTAAACTTCTGAGACATCTCCAACATACTTCTCCTTGGATCAGAGGTTCAGCTTCTGAATTCCAACCATTTTCCTTAATTGCTCAAAGCGCGAAATGTTGAACCCTTTTGTAAACAAATCTGCAATCTGCTCATCCGTATGTATGTATTGAAGTTTCAACTCTCCTTCCTGTTGAATATCTCTTAGATAATAATATCTAAGTTTAAAGTGCTTGGTTTTGCCATGGAAAACCGAATTCAATGAGATTAAAATTGCGGCTTGATTATTAATGTTAACCACGGTAGCTCCTCCCAATTGAACTTGTAAATCCGCCAACAATTTTCTCACCCAAATCACTTGCTTAGCTGCTGCTGTTGCCGCCACTAATTCGGCTTCTGCTGTCGAGAGTGCTACCAATTCTTGCTTCTTCGACGTCCATGAAAAACACGCTGAGCCTAACGTTAAACAATATCCAGTGGTACTCTTCATGTCTTCAGTTGCTCCACCCCAATCGCTATCAACATAGCACATGAGCTCACACTTTCCAGACTTCTCGTATAGCAACCCATAATCAGACGTTCCCTTCAAATACCTCATAATTCTTTTTACTGCCATCACATGTTGCTTTCCTGGATTGCTTAAGTATCTGGAAAGCACGCTTACCGAATACAACACATCTGGCCTTGTAGCCGTGATGTACATTAGGCATCCGATCATACTTTGATAGTTCTTCCTATCAACTTCGTCGCTTTCTTCCTTCTTTACTAATTTCTCCTTTGGACAGATTGGGGTTGAAACTGGTTTACACTGATCCATTCTGAATCTCTTCAATACATCCCGAATATACTTCTTTTGACATACGGTAATGCACCCTTCTCGTTGACATACCTCCATGCCTAAGAAATATTTCATACCTCCGAGATCTGTCATTTCGAAAGTTTCATTGAATTGCTTCTTTAAGTGATTTATCTGCTTCTCAGAACTCCCAGTAAGCAGCAAATCATCTACGTAAATTGCAACCACAGTCACTTCCCCTTCTTCCATCCGCACATGCATTGTCGGCTCGCTGCAGCTTCTGTTGAATTGAATTCCTAAAAGGAATTCGTCAATTCTCGCATACCAGCACCGAGGAGCTTGCTTAAGCCCGTAAAGGGCTTTGTTCAGCTTATAAACCATCTCCTCCTTTCCTTTAATTACGAAGCCCTCCGGTTGCTGGACATATATCTCTTCTTGTAGGATGTCGTTGAGGAAGGTGGACTTCACGTCCATTTGATGCACCTTCCACACTCGTTCAGCTGCCAGCGCCAACAACAATCGGATCGTCTCTATTCTGGCCACTGGAGCAAACGTCTCCCCGAAGTCGATCCCTTCAATTTGCGCATACCCTTTTACAACGAGCCTCGCCTTCAGTTTGTTTACAGAGACATTTGGATTCAGCTTCGTCTTGAATACCCACTTTAAACCTATGGCTCTCTTGTTCGGTGGTTTATTGACCAGACTCCAAGTTTGATTTTTGTCTATCATCGACATTTCTTCTTCCATGGATTTTACCCATTTCGGATTCCTCAACGCCTCTTGGTTCCGGGTCGGCTCCAGAACTGCTTCATTGCTTCTCTCATATATTTCCGCCAGGCTTCTCATTCCTCTTACTGGTACATGATCGAAGTCGTCATCACTTTCTTCTTCGGAAATGGGCTCTCCTTCGGAAGTCCACTCTCCTTGATCACGTGGTTGATCCTGTTCTGCAACATCTCCGGGTTCTGCCTCCACTTCTTCTTCATGGTGGTCAGGGTTGTCTGCCGTTGTCGGAGTGTTTAAGGGCAACATCATGATATGTTTTCTGGCTCCGTCTGCCTCCCCAACTCTGGGCCAGCTCCAACGTTCGTCTTCAAAGAAGTTTACATCCCTACTAACCTTTATTTTCTTCTGGTCTGGAAAATACACTCTATACGCCTTATTGACCTCCGAGTATCCCACGAAAATTGTCGATTTTGTTTTTGCATCTAGTTTGCTTCTCTTGGCTTGAGGAATGAGGACGCTACACACTGATCCGAATACCTTCAAATTGTTCAGCTTTGGCTTGAAGCCATACCACAGTTCATGCGGTGTTTTATTCTCTAGTGTCCGAGAATACACTCTATTTAGTAGGAAACAGGCGGTGGTTGCCGCCTCCGCCCAAAACTCCTTCGGTAGGCGCTTCTCCTCCAGCATGCACCTCGTCATCTCCACCACGGTTCGATTCCTTCTCTCCACTACGCCATTCTGCTGAGGAGTGTAGGGCGTGGTGAGTTGGTGCTTTATCTCTGCTGATTTACAGATTAAACTAAACTCGTTAGATAAAAATTCTGAACTGTTATCCATCCTCTCCGACTTGATGTTTAGGTTCGACTGATTCTCTATGTAGACTTTGAACTCCTTAAACACCTTAGCTACCTCTCCCTTGCTTTGCAGACAGTAGATCCAGGCGTATCTGGAGTAGTCGTCAATAATCAACAGGAAATATCTGCTTCCACTCAGGGAAGCCACTGGCATGGGACCACAGACATCCATGTCAATAGCTCGAGTCTTTCTTTAGCTCTCCAGTTTGCCTTCTGAAATGGTGCCCTAGCTTGCTTCCCCGTCATGCATGGTTGATGCACGTACGGTGTTGTTAGTAAACCTTCGACCATGGTTTTTCCTTCTCATTGCATCCAGTCCCTTCATATGATAATGCCCGAGTCTTCGATGCCAGAGATCCGGTTCAGATGAGTCTCCCACTAGCGCCTCTTGGTGCAACTCCTCGGGCTTCATCGAGAAGCTCTTATTCCTCATACGAGTGCATAGAATTTCCTGTTCATGATTATCAAAGACTCTACATGTATTCGATTTAAAGTGCACAGTCATACCTTTCTCGATCAGCTGTGCCACACTCAAGAGATTGTGCTAAATCTTTGGAACATATAACACATCCGAAATGATCTTGTTTCCTTTCTTGGTTACAAGCTCCACTTCACCTTTCCCTTCCACCCGAATGTTGTCCCTATTTCCAAGTTTTACCCTAGCTCTTACTTCTGTATTTAGAGTCTTGAATAACCTTGGATCCGGAGACATATGGCTTGTGCATCCACTATCGATCAGCCAATCTGATGGGAAATTCTTGATCTGATTTCCGATTGCTACAAATAGCTGTTCTTCTTCCTCTTCAGTCACCTGCACGTTGGCTGCCTCCTGTGGTGGTTCTTTCTTACAAATTGCCTCCATGTGTCCTTTCTGATGACACCTTCGGCATTCTACGTCGGGCCTTTTCCAGCATCTGACGACAAGATGATTTGACTTCCCGCAATATGGACAGGGATTGTAATTGTTAGGCTTATCTCCTCCTGTGTTCTTGCTCCCATGCTTCTGGCGTGTTTGAGAGCTTCTTGAGTTCGAACCTCCTTTCTTCTTCCTCTTCTTGGATTTTTCTTGAGTCTCTGATTTCGCAAAGACTCTATACGCACCTTCAGTGACTTCAGTCTTTCTCATCAAGAATCTTTGTTCTTGAGCTTGCAAGGCGTTTACTACTTCCGCAAGCCTCATTTGGCCAATATCCTTCGAATTTTCTATCGAAACAATTGTTGCTTCGTATTTTTCAGGAACCGATACAAGCAGCTTTTGTACTAGCCGTTGATCCTTGAATTTGGCTCCTAAGAGCCTGATTTGGTCTGCCAACTGAATCAAACGATCACAGTAGTTCTGAATCATTTCTTCTTCTTTCATTTGAATTATGTCGAATTCCCTCAGAAGGTTCAAGACCTTCATGTTCTTTACCTTTTCATCACCCTCGTATTCTTGCTTCAAGAAATCCCATATTTCTTTTGCAGAAGCAAATCCCATAATTCTAGTAAAGATCGAGGGTGATACCGACTGGTACAGGCAAGATTTGGCTCGAGCTTTCTTTGTCACTCTCTCCCTTAGCCACCGTAGCTGAGCGATCGGAGCATCATCTGGAATTTCAACCGCATAATCATCATCGATTGGTTCCCACAGATCCTGACCTTGCAGGTAAGCCTCCATCTTGATCGCCCATATTTGATATCCTTCGCCATTGAATATCGCAGGTTGTAGACTAAGTGTTGAACTCTCAGCCATCTCCGAGTGTCCTACGCTTACCGTCACACTTCGTCTGAGAAAGAGTTAACTTCCGAGCCAAGTTCCTCACCTACACCTCCACAGATCCCTTAAGAATCTAGCTTTGATACCACTTTGTCGTTACCGATCAATCATACGCTAAGACAACCGAGAAAGAACAATGCAGAGTAAAGAGAAGTTTTAGAGAGAGATTTTTTTAGAAACAGAGACGAGCAGAGCAACTTTTAAGAACTCAACTAATCGTTGAGATTTCCTCCAATTCTTATTGATTGTCAATCTAGAAAATGTATTACAACAAATCATCTTGAATTACAGTATTTATAATACTCAATTTCTAACTGTCAATTAACTAACTAATCTTGATCTTCTGTGATCGCTTCCTTGTACGTCAATGCATGGTTTGCATGTCCGAGCTAATCCAACGTCTGTCTGAACTTCTGATCCATCTCCAACAAAAACAAGGAGCAATATGAAAACTAAGCTGCAGTATTGTGTTTAGTGTTGAAATGAAATGGACCTTGTGTTTACTCGTAATTCCAACTTTCTACTTTTTGTTAAGGAGATCCTTAGTGCATCTTCCTTGGTTGTTTGTTCATCTTTGAGAATTCTAGCATTCATTTGTTTCATATGGCATACATATTGATTCCCATGGAATTAACTATTTGTAGTTTCCTCTTTTTGAAGTCGTTATAATATATCTTGAAAGTGGAGAAGTATTTGGTTTAGAGTTAGGAAAACTTGTACTCTTTCCTGTCCAGCTAGTGTAAGCACATTCAAAGAATAAATGTAATGTAAATTCAGCTTGGAGTCTGCAGTTCCCTGAACATTGAGGAAACTCAGTCTATTTTTGGTTGCAAATTCATTCCTCAAGCATAACCATAGCGTAAAGGATACCTAGGGGGACTGATGTGTGTTCCGCACAAGTTTATCCCATCTCAATTCTCTTTCCCTCCTCCTTAGGAATTCTCTACAAGAGTTGTAGGAGAAGATGCTAGTAAAGTGAGCTTAAGCATATCTATCTTCAGATTGTTGGTAAGGATTGTAGTCTAGTAGAAGTGGGTTATCTCATGTGGATGGTTTGCCCATTAGTTTCCTACCGTCCATTCCTGGACCTTTGCATTCTTTTGGAATATGCTTTCACAAAGAACTCTTAAGTTGGATAAGTGAAGTGGCCCATTTTTCATTGCCTATTCTGCATATTATCATGCGGATAGTGTCCCTCATCCCACTTCCGATTTGTAATATAATTTTACATATATTTATCTCTATTTATTATTGTTATCTCTAATATGTAATCATATTTATGTTATTAACTAAGTAGTACGAAATTATCATACCAACCAACCATTTTTACTTACCATTAGTATTTTTGTTATCCCGCCTAGATTTTCCTACTTGGTCTAAGGTGAACTTCCAATTTTTTATATCACAGTCAACTTTTACAATTATTAGTTCAATATCCAAATGTCTGCATTAGTTATAATCATTTTGCTATTTAAATTTTTATGGCATGCATATACATCCATAAGAATTATAAATGAGAATGTTGTTGTGAGATATGAGATGTTTATCGGTAATATGCAATTAAAATTTTACTAATAAACTTGAGTTTTAAGTTTATTGCTTATTGTTTAGAATGAAATTTGCAATGGTAAGGAGAGAAGGAAAGATTAAAAATGAGAGAGAAAAATTTGTAGTATTTATATGCAAGAGCAAAGTTTCAGTGTGTGTGTAAGAGTTGTTATCCCAGTGTGACACTTGGCCAATTGGTGTGAAGTATTTTTCTTTATGTAAAATGGTTTTTTATATATAATATGATGTTATATGTAGTATAATCCAATATTATACTTTATGTTATATAATGGTAGTTTTTAAAGAATAATGTGACATCTTTGGTATAATACATAATGAAATAGAGAGTGAAGAGGGTTTTTCAGATGTTTGAAATTTATAAAAAGATATTTGATTTGTACCAAAAACATATAAAGTTTCATTGGTGGAGGTTACTATAATAAGAGGAGGGAAAGATGAGAGTGGAGAGTTTAAAAGCAGAACATTTGTTTGTCATTAAGATTGGTTGCAAAAATTATAAGGGTTAAATAAAATGAAACCAATATTAATTAGAAAATTTGGGTGTAATACTTTCAGTTGGTTGAAGGTATTTTTACCATAATTAAGTTTGAAATGTGCATAATCATTATTTGATTCCAGGGAATGTGATGTTTATAAGTCAACATTATAATATGGATAGCCAAGTAAGTTGTAGATTAAAATTGAATGTTAGTTAAAAAATTAGGCAATGCACAAATATACAGACTATTTTTATAAGTGCAATTGGTACAATTGGATTGTCTTAACCATATAGACATTTAAGATGAGTGAGATTCGAAGAAGGAAATATAAAAGTGATGTATAAGATGTTCTTTAGAATGAAAAAAAAAGTATAATAGATTTTTCTATGAAATTGACTATAAAGAGAAAGGATAGATAAGGAATAATTTTTTGGTAGAATACAAGGATTCAAGTAGCTTATGTTGAATTTAGTGATATAGCCACGTTTGATACTAATTTCATGAACAAATACCAAATGCAATTTGTTCATTTGTTAGTGTAAACCATCAGGATCAATTTATATTGTTTGATTGCGTATTATTAGACAATGAGACAACTAATAGTTTTTGCTAGATTTTCATATATAATTAAGGTATATCAACAACAAGTCACCCAACCCTAAAATTACACATGAGTGCAAGAGTATAAGTAACATTATTGAGCCAGTATTCCTTATTTTAATGTATTAGTTATATTAGTGGCAAATATTTAAGAAAGCATTAGAGAAATTTGGTGCCTATACAAGTCATTAAAAAGTTGAAGGATATATTTATAGATATTTCATAGTTCTTTATTTTATTAGAATTTCTAATATGGATAGAGTGTAGAGCCCATCAACAAGAATTGTGTTTGGGTCAATCATTGCTAAAATGACTACAAATAATCATTTGGATAGTTGTTCAACAATTGGTGGCATAAGGAAAATTGCGTGTTGCTTATATTTCCTCTAAAGATCAGCTAGCCGGCCTTCTCACTAAAGTTGTCTCCAAGCATCCTTTTCAACAGAATTGCACCAAACTAGCAGTGCTTGGTGGCACCATTATCTTGCAGGGGCGTACTAAAGAAGATAATGTCAAATCCTTATCCAATTAGTTACCATATTTGTTATTCAAATTGATGATATCTTTGTGTTGTAACCAGATCCTACTTTTCTGCAACTATACTTATATATATATATATATCAAATGTATGCTCAATACAATTAACACCTTTTCCCACTTATTCCTCTTTATGTTACAACTTTAGTGAGCAGGTTGGCTAGCTGATCTTTAGAGAATATATGAGCAACACGCAATTTTCCTTGTGCCACCCAGAGCAAAATGCAGATCTATTTCAATGTGCTTCATTTTAGAGTGATAGACAGGATTCGAGCAAGTATAAGTTATACCGATATTATCACAATATAAAGCAGGTGTAGAGGTAGGAATCCACAACTCTTAAAGTAGAGATTGGACCCATTGGTTTCAGAGGTGATAATTGCAACGACTCGATATTCTGCTTCAGTAGAAGATCGTGCTACTGATTGTTGACCCAAGCTGAATTCTTGTTAGTGGACTCTACATTCTACCCATATTAAAAATTCTATTATGGTATCAAAGCAGGTTTGGTCCAGATTAGTAATTTTCTGGTTGTCCGTCTGGATGTGCAGTCCTAGCGGCTCAGTTTGGTTACCACTGCATTTATTTCAAACGACAACTAAATGTCCAGTCCTAGTTGCACTTAAGGGGAGTGTTAGAGTATCCTATATTGACTAAACATGAAAATGTTAAAGGGTTTATAAGTGGTAAGGGCCAACTATCCAAATGACTAGAACTAGACATTTGGATAGTTGCCCCTTACCATTTAACTAATATGTTATCAGAGCAGGTTTGATCCAGATTATTAATTTCTTGGTTATCCATCTGGATGTCCAGTCCCAACGGCCCAGTTTGGTTACCACTGCGTTTCTTTCAAGTGACAATTGAATGTCCAGTCCTAGTTGCACTTAAGGGGGACTGTTAGAGTATCTCATATTGGCTAAACATGAAAATGCTAAAGGGTTTATAAGTGGTAATGGCCAACTATCCAAATGATTAGTTCTAATCATTTTAACAATGGTTGATTCAAACACAATTCTTGTTAATGGGCTCTATACTCTACCCATATTAAAAATTCTAATACATTTTAAAGTTATTTAGGTTAATTTATTTGACACTTTTAAAGCATGTTTAATATAGATTATAAATGTTTTCTTATGTTTAGTTTATTATCTTATAGGTGATAATTTTGAGGAGTAAATATGGGATTTAATGCAACTTTCTCAACATTTATCAAATCGGTGATATTTATAGTTATTTAAAAGAAAAAAAGATGGGCAACAACTATGTAAAATAAATGAGAAGCTAATTCTAACTAAAAATAAAAAAAAATAAAGAAGTTAATGGAACAAGATAGAACAGGTGTTGAACTTGCTTATAGAATAAGCATTTGTTTTTTGCGAAGGTCTGAAAAGCTAAGAAGTCAAATAATACTATTGTTAGAGTTGATCAAAGATCGACATCAAACTCATTTTAATTTTTCTAAAAAATTGTATAAAATCACCTTTGGTTATAATTCAGTATTACATGTCAGTTACATGAGGCTTTATGAAACTTAAAGTTCTAGAACAAGATCAATATCAGTGTTGGTGCTAGTCTGGGACTAGTTCTTGGACACAACTTATAAGGATATGTGATTTCTCGAATTCAAGCAAATTAGAACTCTATTTTTGTAACCCTAAATATAAAAATATGTATTAAAATTAACTTAAGAGACCTTTAGTGGAATTTGAGGAGACTTTTGCTTAGTTTTCATCATTTTTCATTTTTTTTAGCTTTGGAAGAAGATTAGGGATAATATTGGGGAAGCCAATGACAACTTATATTAATTCTTTTTTCTATTCTATTTCTTCTATGTTGAGATTCACTTATTTGTAAATTTCTTTCATTATGGTTAGCATATAAAAGCCCTATTTAGGTTTAGGTATGTATTTATAAAGAACATTCAATTATTTATGCATTTTTTGATTGGTTAAATTTATTCTCTTTATTCTTAATGTTGGATTTACAACCAATATAGATTTAATATTAGGGATTGTATGAAGGACTAATAGGTGAAATATAATTTGTGTACTAGAAGAATAAACACTTTAACAATAAATAATGACATTATCCTAGAATTTATTGATAACCATGTAAATTAACTATGCTTAATGAGTTTGATTTGGTTAAATTACACATAAAGAGATGATAGTTTCCTAATTAGATATACGAGTGTGCCACGATGGAGGACATAGATGTAGGAAAATCCCGATGCGTGCTTCACATACACGCGGTGCGAAAAATAAAAAAATTTATTCCGGGACTTTCCAGAAGTCCAGTATCTATATGTCTATACAAAGAAGTACCATAATTCTCAAACCACAACGACCAAAGGATACCGTCTCTAACGGTATCCACGCAGAGATCAGAGAATCTAACCAAATCAAACTCTTTGATCCGAAAATAACTAGAACAAAGAAGAGAGTGCTAGCTCTTTCCTTTGTTCTTGGAGAGAGGAAGAAGATGAACTTTGAAAGAGGAAGAAGATGAAGAGAGCTTCAGAGGTCTTTACAAAATTGTTTCTAAACCATGTTAAAATCATTTTATCTCACGGTCATCCTTCCTTTCTAGCTATCATTTTTGTCTTTTAGTGATTTTGTCCTTTTACCATTCAAAGACATTAAATGTAACTTATGAAAGAAGCCATCTTCTTCATCTTACATGTTAGTCATACCTTTAT
>JAOQMQ010000196.1:6956602-6974362 GCA_027563845.1 Erythroxylum subrotundum
GAAGTGCTAGGTTTAGAATTGTGTTGTTTCTGCTGTGATTCCGGACAGGAGGTCCGATGATTCTGAATTTTGTTTGGAAATTATACAAGTGTTTTCAAAACTCCTTTGCAGGTTTTGGGTTTTAAAAATACAGCCGTTGTGCTGCCCAATTTTTGTTAAATTGGGAGTGGCTAGATTATGTAATTATAGATATGTGTGTTAAGTGTCTATTGACAAAAGAAAGGATTAGTAAGATTTTGTGCAAATTGATGAGTTATGTGATATGATGGAATAAGAAGAATCAAATAATTTGAGATATTGATTAAGGATGATCTTTTTCCAAAATGGAAAATTGAAGTTGCTGTGTGTAAGATTGATTAAGAATAAATAGAATGGAAAAGAAAGGGAAAAAAAATTTGTACCGATTTTTGGATCGGTCTTAGGCTTTCCAACGCAATACGCGACACGTTTGTTTGTTCTCGGATGTCGAAAATTTGTTCAGTTCGTTTTGAGATCCGTTTGTTTCGCTTTGTGATTCGTTCCGCTACTTTGTTTTTCGCCTTATATTTTCTGCTTCGGAATTCGAGTTCCCTCGTTTGTTTTCCGATTTGTGCTCGTTTCCGAAAGCTTTTGATTCGTTTTCCGGTTGGGGTCCGATCTCAAGATCAGGTCCCAACAGTGATACACACTTCCAATCCGACTTTGGTTAGTCGATGTCTTCAACCAGTATGGTGTTTTAGAAGAGAGTTAGCCAGAAGGGTTAACTAGAAAAAGGTCATAGTTTCCCTGTGTTGCCCTATAACGGACTATAGGGTCCTAGAGTGGCGATTAATCTCCTCTGTCTGTCCCATCAGTGTATCTGTTGAATACTAAAAATGGGATAACGGAATGCGTATATGTTTTAACGATTTTTGTCGGAAGGTGTAGAAGGAGAATATCAAAAGGGAGAGAGAAACATAGATTCCATTGATATAGAGAGCACAAAAATCATACACTAATCTTTCATGCCGTTAGTATCCGGATTAATGCAAATCTATTATGCTCTAATCTTACATCCAGCTTAATAACACTGGGCTATTTATTTAAACGATACGCTTTGCTTCCCTTCTAACGTCGATAACGATTTCTGTAGTATATTATTATTACGTATCGTCTTCTCCACTCTTCTCTGTAACAATTCCCCTCTCTTTAACATGTTTATCCACCAAGTTAATTTTCGGTAGCGTTTCTGAAGATCAAAGAGATATTCCCAAATTGCTTCTGTATTTCCTCCATCTGACCATTGCACTAACAACTGAGTTACTGCCCTGTTATTCTTCTTTGTGATGCGTCTGTCTAGTACTGCTACAGGAATCCGCTCCACAAGGGTAATAAATTCTGGCAATGTTGATGAGACTCTACTCCGATCCAGTTTTGCTCTCTTTAGTTGTGACACATGAAACGCGGTGTGTATCAAGGAAGTTGCTGGTAGCTCGAGTTTATAGGCCACCTTCCCTATTTTCTGCATCACCTTGTATGGCCCATAATACAGGGGAGACAGCTTCTGATTGTTCCTCCTCTATATAGTGTGCTGCCTATACGGTGCAGCTTTAGTAGCACCATATCCCCAACTTCAAATTCACGCTCCAAACGTCTGGCATCTGCGTATTGTTTCATTCTGTTTTGAGCTCTCTGTAAGTGGAACTTCGTTACATTGATCGTTGCTTCTCTGTCCTTGAGAACTCGATCCACTTATCTCACCTTCAAGTCCCCCATAATATACGGCGTGTATACAAGTAGAGGGTAGCCGTATAATACCTCAAAGGGTGTGAAATCGATAGATGGGCGATATGTGGTATTATACCACCACTCCGCTCGTGACAACCACTCACTCCACCGCTGAGGAGTTTCACTACAAAAACACCGTAGATAAGTCTCTAAAATATTGTTGACTGCTTCAGTGAGACTGTCAGTCTGAGGATGGTAGGTGGTGGAGTATTTAAGTTGGACTCCCTGTAACCTCAGTAGTTCCTGCTAGAATTTACTCATAAAAATCAGGTCTCTATCGCTGACAATTGATTCTGGCATCCCATGTAATTTAAACATGTTATTAAGAAACAATTCCGCAATTTCACCAGCATCATAGGGATGTTTCACCGAGATGAAGTGAGAGTACTTAGTGAACTAATCAACAACCACAAGAATCATCGATTTCCCTTTAGATACGAGTAATCCTTCAATGAAATCAATACTAATCTCCCTCTAACTTCCCTCCAAAATTTTGATCAGTTGTAGGAGCCTTGGGTATGCTGAATTGTCGTATTTGTTTCTTTGACAGTTTATGCAATCCTGGACATATCTTCGCACATCTCTTGCCAACCCCTTCCAGAAGAACATATTTTGTATCTTCTTTGTTGTCGTCACCACTCCAACATTTCCGCCCATCGCCTCGTCATGGCTAATTCCGATTATCTGTTGCCTCAGCTCCTCATTATCACTAACTACCAACCAACCCTTCCATTTCAACAGTTCATTTTTCCACTTGTACACACTGGACTTCAGTGTGCCATTTCTCTGTTTACTTATTATTTCCTGCATCATCTGACAATAATTCACCATGTAACTGCGTTACCGACAGCATCATTAATTCCACACTTGTGATTCTTGAAAGGGCGTCTGCAACGTTGTTCTCCTTCCCACTCCGGTACTGTACTTCAAAATCGTAGCCAAGCAATTTTGGAAGCCATGATTGCTGGAATGGAGTTGTCAACCTCTACTCCAACAAATATTTGAGACTCCTATGGTCAGTCCTCACCACAAATGGCTTACAGCTAAAGTAGTGATGCCAATGTTTAATCGCCTTGATTATTGTCAAAAACTCCTTCTCGTAAGTCGACAACCTACAGTGTCGTCTTGCTAACGACTTACTGAGGAATGTTATAGGGTAGCCTTCCTGCTGCAGTACCGCTCCTATTCCTTGTCCACTAGCGTCTGCTTCAATAACAAATGTCTTTGAGAAGTCAGGCAATGTTAACACTGGTGCTAAAGTAATCGCTTTTTTTAATTTCTCAAAGGTCTCCTGTTCTTCATCCTGCCATTCCCAGCTTGTCATACAGTCCTTCTTCAATAATTCCGTTAATGGCTTAGCTATCAACCCATATCTTTTGATAAACCTCCAATAATACCCTGTAATTCCTAGGAATCCTCTGAGTTCCTTAATCCCTTTGGGTTTCGACCACTCCTCAATCGTTTCAACCTTTCGGTAATCAGTAGCGACCCCCATCTCCGAAATAGTATACCCTAAATACTCAACTTGTCTCGCTCCGAACATACACTAATTATCTTTTAAAAATATTTGATTCCTCCTCAGTGTCTCCATTGCTATTGAGATATGTTGAACATGCAGCTGCAACGAAGGACTGTATATCAAGATGTCATCGAAGAAGACTAGAATAAAATGGTGCAGATATGGTTTGAACAGCTCATTCATCATCCTTTGAAACGTCGATGAAGCATTCGTCAGACCGAACAACATGACGAGGAATTCATAATGGCCTTCATGCATCCTGAATGTTGTCTTCAATACATCTTCCGGTTGCATTTGGATTTGATGGTATCCGAAGCGTAGATCCAGTTTAGTGAACCACCCCGCCCCTTGCAACTCATCTAACAATTCCTCAATCAACGGTATCGAAAATTTATCCTTCAATGTGTGTTTGTTTAATTCTCTGTAATCCATGCACATTCTCCATGAATTGTCCTTCTTCTTTACGAAGATCACTGGCGACGCATATGGCCCGTAACTTTGTCGAATAAAACCTTGCCTCATGAGATCCCGAACTGATTGTTTGATTATATCTTTCTGTACTCCTGAATATCTATACGGTCGGACATTGATGGCTTCAATTCCTTCCTTCAGCACTATCCGGTGATTGTATTAGTGGTTTGGAGGAAGCTCGGTCGATTCCTGAAAGACGTCTGCATACTCCGACATAATAACGTTAATCTCATCGAATGTGCTCCACTGATCCGATGCCATTCTCATTTGTTGTAACTGGAATTCGATCGGTGTTGATAGTTGCATCATGAATAATTGACCCCCTGTTGCTCGATGTAGATATTTCTGGAATTCCTTGCTAGAGACGATCTTGAATCTTCCTTTCGGGTTCCCACTTAACGTAACCAAGTGTCCCTCCCACTTGAACATCATTGTTTGGTTCCTAAAGTTGCATAAAACCTCATTTAATCCGCTCAACCATTGCACCCCTAATACAACATCGAACCCACCTAATGCCAACACCAATGCGTCCATGGTGAACTGCACTCCTTGCATCGTCCACATGAATGCTTTACAATACTGATGACATTTCAGTTGTAATCCTCCCCCTACGGTAATGAGAATGGGCTCCATCTCTTGAAGCTGACATCTTCCTTTCTTTATAACCGAAGTGTCCATGAAATTATGGGTGTTCCCATGGTCGATCAATATATGTATCTTCCTTCTTTGATGCACTCCTACCACCCTCATCTGCTTAAACTCGGTGTTCCCGGATAATCCTAACATGGCCTGCATGGAAACCATCGAGTTATCTCCTTCTTCTAGACTCCCCTCAAGTTCATCCTCTTCCGCTTCAGGAGAGTTCTTTCCACTGTCATCATCTCCAATAATTGCATAAAACTGCAATTGTCTCTTTTTACATTGATGGTCAATACTGTATTTCTTGTCGCACCAAAAACAAAGGCCCTTCGCTCTTTCTCATCGAAATCCCTACTACTAAAATGCCTATGAGGTTTAAAGGTTCTTATCGATGATGATGGTCATAACATCGACGTTGGTGTAGGTAGTATCCCGTCAGATGGTGACCTTCGAATGACATTTGCCGACTGTGAACCACGTGAGTTTGATTTGAAACTGCTATTATCATTCGTTATTATCATTCGTCCCTTTCATCAACGTACCATGTTTAAATGTCGTATTCCCCGTGGACCTCATAATTGCCTCCTATTTCCGAGCTAGCGTATAAGCTTGATGTAAATAGTACGGCTCATGTAACTTCATTGTCACTCCAATCTCTAGTTTAAGTCCCTTAATGAAAAACCCCACCAAGTATTCTTCAGGTAACATCAACCTATTGGAATGGTGATCGAATTGCACACAATAGTCTAGAACTATCCCTTGTTTCAACTCTTTAAAATCTCCTACTGGATCATCAAATATTTCAGCGTCGAACCTTTGCTTCAACGCTTTTGTGAACTCCTCCCATTCCACTACTTCTGTCTGGTTATGATTCCTAACGTACAAGCGATACTATTCCTGAGCTCGTTCATCCATGTGTTAAATTGCCACACTCACCTTTTTCTTCTCAAGGTTCTGATCCAATAAGAAAAACTGCTCACATCGGTATAACCACAGTTTAACGTTCTCACCGTCAAATGGCGGAAACTCAATCCAGCTCATTCTTGTAGGTGTTACATTCCCATCTCGCTCTTGCCTTACTGAGCTACTCTGTGGTGTAGGTTCGGCCACTCCAACCTGTCCTCCCGATTTCTGAAAATTATGCAGGAGTAAAGCTCATAATTCCGTCATCTCTTTTTCTACTTTTTTTGTTCTGTTTTGAATCTCCAAAAACATCATCTCGTTCTGATCTTAAAACTTCAAAAACATCCTCTCCATTACACTTTTCAGGCTTTCTTCCACTCTTCGTAACTCTGTGCCTCTGGTGCTTTCTGCCATCATTGCTCTTTACAAGGTCGACCTCTTCGATATCAAAAGTTGAATACTAAAAATGGGATAACGGAATGTGTATATGTTGTTACGATTTTTGTCAGAAGGTGTAGAAGGAAAACATCAAAAGGGAGAGAGAAACATAGATTCCATTGATATAGAGAGAGAACAAAAATCATACACACTGATCTTTCATGCCATTGAAGCTGTTAGTATCCGGCTTTAATACAAATCTATTATACTCTAATCTTACATCCAGCTTAATAACACTGGACCCTTTACTTAAACGTTGCGCTTTGCTTCCCTTCTAATGTTGATAACGATTTATGTAGTATATTATTATTACGTATCGTCTTCTCCGCTCTTCTCTGTAATAGTATCCATTCCAATTGTATGCAACATATTCTTCACTTGAATATTCAAAACTGAAGTTAAAACTATCAATTTCAATTCTACCCTTTGTCAGCCACAAGGAATTGGACATTTGAGTTTTTATCGAAAATTTTCAAGAAAATACAGGAATTCAAGAAAGTTGTATCAAGCCTGATGAGGGTTCTTAATTCGCTAATATGGCAATAAACCATGGACCATGAAACTTAATCTAAAATGGACAAAACAGCTCGCCTGAGAATTTGCATGCGCTAACAAATATTGAATAAACCAGCTACATCAACCTAAAGAGACTCCACTGCACACAACACCGAGTGAAGCCAAAGACCAGAAAGAATTCTGGAAGACTTCGTCAACGAATTGCACATGTACATCTAAAACTTAATAGATGAAACCAATTAAGATGGGCAAGGAACAACTTATTCACAACCATGGAATAAACTCCAGCCTTATGAGAGAAAATCCATGCGAATCTTTAAATATTAGAGCATACAAGGCAGTGTGTTCGAACTGAACAAGTGTCCCTAACAGTTGAAAGAAGGGATCTAGCAAATTAAACTATCCTTCCACTGTAGAACATACGTATAGATATGAACATAAATACACTAAACTCTTGTTTACCCTAAATATGGCAACTCAAATTTCATCATTAGATAAATTAAAGATTGCATAGCTAAGATCAGCTGTAATAGTCATGCACGATCAACCTCAAACAGGGTGAACATCCCCTGCAAAATTGGAAGATGCATTGTTGAGAACTGGAATTTGCTTTGCCCGGCACTCCGCAGCCATCATTCACAGGCTGGTTTGGTATCAAAGCTGCTCAAGCAAATTGTGAAGGCCTGGAAGGCAGAAAGGGGGTAGCGGTAATCCATGGTGAAGATGTCTTTTCCTATCTTGCCAAACTGCAAAATTACCTGTTCTTGATCAACAGTTGGCGCAGCATCTGAAGACTCAGTAGCCGCGGCAAGTTGGAAATTTTTGACAGAAGCAACCGTAACACGTCCTCTGAAATTCAAGCACCAGCATTGTAGCTGCTCATGCCATCTAGGAGCTTTGTTTCTAAGAATTAGAGGCTCTCTCACAGACTGGAATGGTACTGGTGACACTGAGGTGCTTGTGGAATTGATATCTGGGACCAGTGCCTTCACTTTAGAACCTGATGAAGAAAGACCATTAAACACGTCCGATGTTGTTGGGGCACTGCCTACTTCCTCAATGCAAGAGACTGGAATAGTGTGCATTACACAATGCATTCTCCTTGGTCCTCTGGTGCGGAGAACATTAAGCTCATAGGTGATCGTGCCTACATTGTAGTTACATGCAGACAGTCTTGGGGACACCTGATTCGGATGGAATCTGCGATTTGTCCGGCTGGTTGGTCGTATTGGCACTTCATATGTAGGTTGGGTATCAAATATGGTGAACTTGGTCCCCAAAAAGTTGGACCTGACATGAACTTTGCATAAATTTTGGGGTCCTTGATCAATTATCAATTCTGATTACCAAGACCTACCTCAATTTACCAACATAAGTGTTGCTGGCCCGAGAAAAATCATTCGCAACTAAAGATATTATGAAGTCTGTGCATGTCGCCCTTCTAAACTTCCTTGCCGCTAAGAGCAATTTATCAGGCTCTCCTTCAGCTGTCAATCCATAATGATATTACAGAAATTTTCTTTTAAGTAACCAAGATATTTCATCTCAAGCAATCAAATGGTTCCCAATAAGCCATAATTAGTAAGAGAAAGAAGCCTCAAATAAGTAGTATAGTTCAATATTTGGGTAAGATTGTATCCTTATTCCCCTCTTAAAAAAGGCATTTTTGTATTGACCACTATATTTTTTGCTGATAAGTCAAATCCAGATTCTGGTTGTTAAGAACGGAAGGAGAGGAGAAATAAAGAAATGGAAAGCATTCACAAGCAAATCTTTGTAACCTAATTCCTCCATTGCTAATGCAGAAACCATGAAAGAGTAAAACAATATAAACAATGT
Source organism: Erythroxylum subrotundum (assembly GCA_027563845.1). NCBI lineage: Eukaryota > Viridiplantae > Streptophyta > Magnoliopsida > Malpighiales > Erythroxylaceae > Erythroxylum > Erythroxylum subrotundum. The sequence goes on from JAOQMQ010000196.1 coordinate 6,964,674, forward strand.
GATTCATATATATGGAGAAGACGCGAAAAGATCTACATGAAAGCAATCTACAGAAAGAAAAATCAAGGAGCAAGAGGGGACCAAAACTTACAAGGCACCAAACCATAGTACAACAGGTACGTAGAAGTTGAAGGATCCCTTTTTATAAAACATTGTATGGGAGACTCTCGTGGCCCAGGCTGCATTTGAGTACCAAAACCAAGTTAAACAAGAAAAATCATGATAACTAGATAGTTAGGCAAAGAGAAAACTTTGAGACGGAAAGAGTAATGGAAGTACCTGCTTCAATGAGATTGGAAAAGTTAGCCGGCCACATTGCTCTGGAGTCTTGACAATCTCTTTTGTGATTTCCCTCCAAGACTTACAAACCGAAGCACAATAAACGACAACAGCACGGTCAGGCCACGAGGTCTCACTCTCTTCAACCCTCCTAATGATATCCAAGAGCAATTCTGGAGGGAGATTTGCCCACCGTCCCTGTTGAATTGGTTCTGATTCAGGTAGCATTTCATCAGGGGCAATATGTGACCTTGCCCTGCCACGCCAATGCTTCCCTTCAACCCCTCTCCTAGATATATTTCCAATTCCATCTTTCATCTCCTTCAATTCTCGCACAATGCTCTTGAAAGACATCTTAACAATCTGCGTATCAATCTTCGCTTCACTGTTCAACTACCAGCAAGATAATAAATATATATGAGTACAGAAACCAACAAAAACCTACGGAAATGGAAGAGGGATGAACAAGAAGCCAACTTTGTTTCAACCACTGTCTTGTCCTTCAAACGAAGTAGTATGCAAATACAGGATACAGCTCCAAGTTTTGTACTTTATGCATCGACACATTATTTCAGGAAAAAAGAGACACTGAATAATCCAAATGCCTCCTGTTTCCTGACATTGTCCGGACAAGAGAAACACACATGTACACAGACAATCATCAAGTCACAACCTCCCAAGTCCCAAACATCCAACGAGCTTATAGCTAGTAGATCTAGAGGAAATATCATGCTTTCTGAAAGCCCATTAATCCATTCCAACACAGAACACAACAAATCTCACAATGAACAAAAAAAACCAACCTGAACCAATTCAAATGCAGAACCTTGGCCGTCACAAGATCATATGGGACAAAACCCACAAAACAAAAGATGAAGAAAATGTGGCACGAGAGGGAGAAGGTAGAGAGAAGGAAGAGGTGAACATCAAAAACGGATCTTGACCATCGTTGAGGGAGGCTCAGATACCAACAACGCGGTCGAGAACCACCGACCCACCTCTACCTACTCCTCTCCCAACGCTGCCCTCACCGTCGAAAACAGCAGTTGCTCCGACCAACGGTTTCTGATAGCTCCAGACACCACCTGAATTTCCGCTCCACTTAAAACGGATCCAAACCAGGCTTAGCCTTTTTCTCTCTCACATTTCTCTTCTTTGTCTTATTAAAAATTGGTATGCGTTAATCGAGGCCTTTTTTTTTGCAAATTTAATTTTAAATTCAAGGATTATCCACAAGCCACTTAATTAACCTAAGAATTCCAGAACATAAATCAAGAGAAAAAATAGTTAATTCATATTTAGGGTGGATAGATTATTTATATTTATATTGGTTTCAAACTTGTTAGACTAAAAGGTATATGATATAGAAAGTGACAAGCGCTGGGTCAAAGACACGGGAGAGCAGCAGAAGAAGCTTACATGCACGGATGAGTGGTATGTACTTTTTGTTAGGTTTACAGCAGAAAGCCATCAATGACTATACTCTACGCTCTAATAGTTAAAATTACAATTATGGTACTTTAAATTATAATTAAAATATTCGGAAGCATCGTCTCGTCCACTCATACTCTGTTAGCCACTAACGATTACATGTTATGCCTATTGGAACATAAGGCTGTCTATATATTCATAGTTATAGTTTGGTTGATTGTGGAGCCCATGTTTACATGAACGATTGAAAAGGCTTTAGGCTTAGCTAGCCCCCATTACTCTTTTTCCAGCATCCGTATACCATGATGTGTTGAGTGGTCAATCTTCTTAGCCACCTGATAAATTGGCTTATTTTGAAGCACAATTTAAGTATACAAGACCCTAGAGTCTAATAATCAGAATCAATGGACCTTTATGGGTTTGCAAAACTAATTTCTTGATTGCTTTAGGAGAGAATTTGTTCTTTAATTGAAAAAAAAAAAGTTGTTACTTATTCTACAAATTTTCTTGCATTCTATGATATTTTCCTTCCTCTTCCAACCTTCAACTCTCTTACTTTATAATCATTACTTTAACTTGTGTGTATTTACTCTCTCAATTCGTTTAATTTCTCCATTTTTCTGCTTTACCTTTTTTAGGTTTTCTTTGTGAGTTAACAAAAGTCTTGGACTATTAAGATCTAGACTATATTGATACATTTTTTTAGTGTTGAAGCCATGAAAGACTTCTTTTGTTTCTTGAATACATTAGGATTTTGTCTGTAATTACTTTTCTATAATATGTTTTCACTATTTCAAGTGGTCTTACTATTGGGATTTGATTAGGGTAGATAAGTTGTTTTTTTTTCTCCCTTTAATGGGTATTTCTATTTTGAGGCTAAGAGATGAAGATTGAAGTGGGTATGTTTGGTGATCCATGATTGCAATTGTTTTTGGCTCTCAATTCTTTGATTTTATTGTGTCATACTCAATATCAAAACATAATCTCTTAACGGTCATTAGAATTAATGAGAATTTACAAACAAACTCTCTGGTCTCATGAACTAATCTCATGTTATTAGTTAAAATTAGTGATTGTATTCTTGGTTAGAGAGATGGGTCTTGTAAAGAGTTAAAGGGAAAAGAAAAATTTTGAAGCCATGAGAACTTCTAATCCGCATTTCAAAGACAAGGAAAAACAAAATAAGAGAAAGAGAGTTCTGCAAAATTTCCATATCTTGCTCAACAAATTATATGAGAATAATTATGCTTTATAATTAAATTATGAATTAAATTTTATTATAAATTAAATAGAGTTATTTAAATTACCTTTAAATTAATTTAAATTAGATTTGACATATAGATTTCACTGTATCATGTGTATATTATGTAATACATAGAGACTTATATGTTAAAACAAATTAAACTAATGACATGTCAACATTAACATAATGTATAACAAGCATAATGACATGTCAACATTAACATAATGTATAACAAGCATTTTGAATGTTTTGCAAATATTATGATTCATTTTGAATGCTAAAAAACATTAAGATTCAAATCCCATATTAGGTAAAACTAGAATTTAATTTATACTTTAAAAACTAGAATTTAATTTATATTTTTTTGCAGACATTAATATAGATAAAAGATTTTTTTAGTTCAATAATCTAAAGTTTTGAACATGGTCTTTTTTTTTTTTTCTAGAAGTGGTATTTGCTAAATAGTGGGATCTATGGATTGGGATCCATTAATTACCAATGCATATGTTGAAATATCTTCGGTCTAAGCCCAATTTAACCCAATATAGCATAACATTAGCCCCGATTCAGGCTTGATTGTCTTTTTTTCTTTTATTAAATAAACTTCAAGTTTATAAATTTCATTAGATATACCCATTACGTCATAATTTGTTCTTTATTTATAGTTAAAGGACAAATAAGTTTGTTAAAGTGTAACATACAAGTTTATATTTTATTTGATGGAAGCAAAATTTAAGGACTTGTTTGTTTCTCTTTTATTTTTCTGTTTCTTGTTGCAGTTTTTATTAAAAAATGAAACAACATATTAAAACATGTTTAATTGTTTCTTGTTGCAATATGTTGTTTCTAAAAACACAAAACCACAACAGATTCACAAAAACAAAAATTAGATGTTTTTCTAATTTTTCACAACAATTTTTCATAGGTTTTCATTTTTACTTCCTCTTCTTATAAACTTTCTCCAGTGTAAAAGCTCTCATCTCTTCTCTCTTACATCCCAAACTCTTCTCTTGTCTCTCTCTCTTGCTTCTTTGTTCTTCTCTTCTTTCTTACGTCCCTAACTCATCTCTTCTCTCTCTCTTGCTTCTTGTTCTTTTAAATTTCATAATGTAAAATACTTTTTTCTAGATTTGATATTCTTCTCCAAAAATGAAAATTTTGCTAACTTTCTCTCTTTCTATCTATGTAAAAACCAAAATTAAGCTTGGTGATACGGAATCCCAAGGCTAAAAAATCTAAAACTCCTTAAACACATACTTTGGATAGAACATGAACAAGAAGAAATCCTCAACCCTAATGAACCCCCAATCTATAATCATTTCCCACCTATTAAGCATCTCGTGTGAAATATGTTCTCCCTTTATTCTAGGCTATCTTCCTTCACATTCAAGTTCAATGCATGTTTAGCAACTAAAGATTCACCCTTAACGGCATACTTAACATTCTCATCAACATCAGAACAATCTTCTAAATGTGACATACTTAAATCACTACCATCAAACTCATTACTATCATCAGACTTAGAAATAATTTCACCACCCTTAATAAACATAGTCTTCCTATTAGGACAATTAGATGCATAATGACCACGCCCTTGACATTTATAGCACTTAATATCCCTATGTTTAGAAGGTTTAGAGGATGGATCAGTAGTACCTTTTTGAATTGAAGTACTCTTCTCCTTGCCTTTGTTTGACTCATTGCTTTTCTCCTTGAAATCCAATAGTGCTCCCTCTTCTTATCTTCATTTTTGCTCCATTTTGGATTCCATTTGCTACTGGAATTTGAGAAAGAATTCACTGCCCTTCTTTGTTTTTGTTGTCTCTCCACCTTCATGACAATGTTAACTAAGTCCTCCATCTCTACATAATGTTGCAACTCAACTACATCAGCAATTTTCCTATTCAATCCACCCATGAACCGAGCCATTTTCACCTCTTCCTCCTCTTCTATGTTAGCTTTAATCAATAGTATTTCCATCTCTTTATGATAATCTTCTGCTGTTCTAGTTCCTTGTGTGAGTTTATGTAATTGCTAGTGCAACTCTCTATAGTAATAAGGTGGCACAAACATTTTCTTCATCACTCTTTTCATCTCTTCCCAAGTGGATATAGGTGGTTCCCTATTCCTCCTCCTATTCTTTACCAATTCATCATACCAAACTAGTGCATAATCAGAGAATTCCACCGCTTTCAATCTCACTTTCTTATCTTCAGAATAGTTGTGACACGTAAAAATCATGTGCACCTTTCTTTCCCATTTCGAGTACACTTTAGTATGATTCCTACCTTTAAAGGGTGGAATTTTCATCTTGATGACATTAATGTTGCTATCTTTTCTCTCCACTCTTTTGTCCCTCCTTACTTTTCCCCTCACGGATTACACTTCATCTTTATACTCGTCATATATTCTTTCCAATTTTTCCTCCATATTCCTATGACTGCCAATTCATCTACTACAGTTTTGGATTCTACTGGTTTCATTAATTCTCTCATCCATCTCATCTATCTTAGTAGATAACTTCTTGAACTCATTCATGAATGCCTTATACATCACTTTCAAATCAAGCACATTTTCATCCTCTTCATGTAAGGTTTCCTTTCCATCTCTTCTATTGACCATTCTTATAACAAAAAGCTGCAAGAAAATGGTTAGCAATAAAAAGATAACCTCACAATTCACCCCCTTATGTGTTTTCACTCAAAAGATAACACTACACTCATGTTTCACTCAAAATTGGCTTTTACCCTCTTTTAAGCTTACACATTCAAGCCTTTTTCCTACTCAAGCTTATTGTCCTCAATTGCACTTCAGAATTCAATTTCTAGTCAAGATAATTCACAATCAACAAATTAAGATTTAGGAATGCAATGAAAACACCTAAGGAAAAAAAACGATGGATGCAAACCTAGAAGCAAATATACTAAAATAAATGAAGGCAAAATGGGCACACAAGAGAAAAGGGTGCATGCTGCCTAAAAATACATAATTTAAATTAATAAGAATCAATTTGATAATTATGGTGTAAATGGAAACAAAAACTTAGAGATAAACTTAGAATGAAGGAAAATGATGAAACTAATGCATAAATGCGGAAATTGAAATTTTCTTAGTGGAAAAGTCAACTTGGATAAAAGATTTAAAGACATTAAACAAAATAGGAAGCCAACAAAAGAAAATCTTATAATCACGCCAACCCTAAAGATGGAGTTTATGCTCTTTGGCTTTTCTAACTAATTTTCCTAATTTAAGATACGATCAAATCTAAATAATTTCCTAAATGACCAGATCTGAATGTCGGTTATTCCCCTGTAAATAATTACCATAAATTCTACTGAAAATATGTATACAAACAAGATCTTGCCAACAACTAAATCAAATCTTTCCTTTTTTAGCAACTTTTTTTTACAAAATGCTAACAATTGAATTTTTTTTTCGTTCTTAATGCTAGCAACTATTTTTTTTACATACAAACAAGATGAACCCTAATTTCGAATTTCTTATGAAAAATAACAATAATAACAGCAAATAAGTATAAGTTATATAAGAACTTATCTCAATCCAAGCTCTGATATTAAATGATGTAGAACTTCAAAGCTAAAGAACATGAAATCCCTTAAACACACACTTTGGATAGAACATGAATAAGAAGAAATCGCCAACCCTGATGAATCCTTAATCAATTATATAAAAGGAAACGCATATAATAAGGTTGATTTGAAAAAAAAAATAGAGCCACAAGTGATTACCTTGATAAGAATTATATTCTTGATGCAATAGAAGAAGACAAGAAAATCCTTCCTTAAAGAATTCGTTGTTCATCCAATTTAAAACCTAAATAATGTTTATTGTGAGGTATTTATACCCCTTGAAAAGAAAAAAAAAAGCTTAAATATGTAAAAGACCTTTAAATATGGTCTCCCACCAAAATAACTAAAGCCCAAAACACATGTAATGGGCTGCCCAAAACTATGTTTCTAACTTAAAATAATTAATTAAAGAAGAATGAAAGTCTTCTTGCACATTCTACCCAACTTAATTAGTTATGACGCCATTGACCCTCATTGTCTCTTAAGATTCCATGTCGTCTACAATTCGGCCTATGTAGGATTGAAGCGCTTCTTTGAAATTCTTAGTTCTTGTTCTTGTTATTGGTCCCTCCGGCATTACTAGCTCATCTTTGGTTTTATTTCGATTACAAAGTCCCGTGATCGTGCTCTCATCACTTGAGCTTTTCACCAAGTGATTTTTCAAAACTGATATGATATTTTTCTGATTATATTGAAAGTTGTTTTCATTGGATTGTGTTTTTTTTTTCTGATTTTCCTGGTTTGTTGTTGTCTTGGTTTCTCATTTAAATGAAAAAAATTTATTTAAAAGGTTGTGCAAAGTTGGTGTTATATTTTTAAGCCACCTTGCCATAATATTTGAATCTTATCAAAATCCATAGGCATGCTTATGCAACCTTGTATTCAACATTTACAACCTCAGTACTTCCCTAGTCCTCTCGACCAAGATATTTTTTCTTTCTTGGCATAATAGGCCTATCCACCAGATTACGAATAGAATCACGTAAGAGCTTATAAGGTTGAAAAAACCATCAGTGGCTTAGTGCAAAATCATATGGCATAAGTTCTTACCTCCTAAGATATCTTTCATTTAATGGCTAGCTATTAAAAAATGGCTCAATACTGCAAATCGACTAAGATAGTTAAATATTTTCATGCCCTTTTTGTTCAATAAAGGAGGAAACACATGAACATCTTTTTTTTCCAATGCGCGATCACCAGCTGTTTATGGAAGACAGTTGCCTTGAGATGTAACTGCTCAATACCTTCTAACAAGTTTTATGAAAGTGTGCAATGGTTATCTGCTCAATGAAATCCGAAGGTGATGCACACCGTAAATGTTAGTATGTGTATTAAAAACGTTTGGAAAGAAAAGAATGGTAGAACGTTTGAAACAAAACAAACTTCTATCCCTTATATTATTTTGGAGACCCCGATTAACATCACTAAAATTTTAACTTTGAGGGGCGCTCTGTAAACTCAAATGTGTTTTCTCAGTCCTTATACTTGCATGTTTTATATTTATCAGCTACGCTGCTTAGGTAGAAAACGATACCAAGATGTGCAAGGGTAACTCCCGAGGGTATTTTGTAACATGTACCTCATTTTCTTCATTAATGAAATTTTCTATTTATTTTTTCAAAGAAAAAACTTATCATTAGTTGCGAGCTTTCATCTTCCTTTATGTTGCTATGGATGCGTTGGATATTGTGAAATGGATATTTGTGAGTGATAGGTATATTTCAATTAACCATTTATGATGATTTTATTCTTTCAACTCCACTCAGTTCTCCTCGTAAACTTAATGCTTTCACTTGTTGAAGTCTTAAAACATTATGTGCAATAAGGTCAATCCCTTTAGCTCGGGTTTTACTTGAAAGAGTAGTGTTTGTTTTCCCTCTATCCTTTTATTTCCAACCTATCGAAGAAGACACTGACTGATGAGATTGACATCAAGCAGCAAGTGAATGTTCTACTTTTTTTATTTTAGCTTGTTTCTATCAAATGCCAACCAATCAATGAATTTTTCTTAATGTTGTTTCCTTTCAGATTGTGATATGGTGGGCTGGTCTAATGAGAGGTAACGTGTCAATGGCCTTTGTATATAAGGTAACAAAACATTGCTTCGCGCTTCTTTTATGGATTTGAGATATCGATTGAACATATCAAAGAGTAGAGTTAGCAACCAATTTTTTCAATCACAATTGATAATGTCTTCTCTGTAATGATCTTGCAAATGAACGCAGTTTACAAGCTTGGGACACGCTAACGTGTGAGATAATGCCATAATGATCACTAGCACCATTACTGTTGTTCATTCAGTATAGTGGTACTTCTCTCTTTGATATGGTCGGAGTAGTTGTAGTTACAACCTGCTTTTTGACTATCTTGTAACAATATAAAAGAAGTTTTTGGCCATATTGTGTACTATTAGTTCTCTTAGTTAATAGTAAAAAAGGGAAAAAAAATGGAGTTGGATTGATTAATGTTGTATTTTGTTGTCAACAACATATATAAGTTGTAATAAGTGGAAATTTTAGGAGTTATAATTGAACTATTGCAACCAGCTACTGTGTGTTTCTTGCTTTTATCTACCAACTTATTGAAATGAGACATTTCTTTCTTGGTTCTGCTCAGGGGTTCGGTTTGATGACCAAGCCTCTTGTATGATTTTTGTTGCCTCACAAAAAAGTTCCAAAAATCTCCACAAATGCATCAGATTCAAATTCTTCGAAGTTGGTGCTGGTGCATCTTCTTGAAGAAGGGCAAGATTCCTTGGATGATATTACTAAGCATCCTCAGCCAAGAAGTATACTCAACCTCCTGACAACGCCAACGCACACTGTCCGTTACTACTGGCGCAAGTTTGACAATACCTTCATGCGCCCTGTGTTTGGTGGCTGCGACTTTTTTCCATTTGTTTATGGCTCACCAACTGAACGTAGTGTCCACGATCAATGGAAATAAGAGAAAGCCAATCAATCCTCCAGCGGTGGTCGGGTCTGCGACTGGGGGCCCTTAGGGTTGGGGATCAGCCTTTTGAGTCCAAGAGAAAGCCAAGCTAGCTGTACAAATTCTCAAAGTTATGATTGTTGTTGGTTGAGCTGAAATAGGAAAAGACTTCAGCAAGAAATGTGCTTCAGGTTAGTTTCAAGTTGCAAGCTCAA
>JAOQMQ010000196.1:6974462-6995432 GCA_027563845.1 Erythroxylum subrotundum
ACTGTTTCATTCATCCGAAAGAGGTGGTTTTTGAGCTTTCTCAATTAGCTCTTCACACCTTTCTTGCTTGTTTTACATCAATGGTCTAGAATGAAAAGGAAAAACAGCTAATGAGTAGGATTTTGACAAGTTTCATCCTCTCATTGGTTCAACAGAAAAAAACAGATGTTGGCTGCTACATTAATAAAACCTGACACAAGGATTTCCTAATGAGTGAAAGCTGAAAAAGTAGATCAAAAAAAGGACAAAAGTTGCTTGAAAACAATAGGAACAAGAAGGATGATGCTTGACTTTCATTTCTTCATTGCCTATAATTGCTTTTAACTTCAAATTTGCAGATCTGTTGACTTGTAACACTTTAATTACTTCAGGTTTATAACTTCAGAAATTGCTTCAGACATTAAAACTTTCTGCTGAAGTCTTTTCTTATTTCAGCTCAACCAACAATAATGATTGCCTTGGAAACTAAAAGGCAGTATACTTTAGACCTGCTGGTGATAGAATTTCAGCTTGTATATTCAGAGAGCTCTGTGTCTAGCTTTTAACTGAAGTACGATTTAACTTGTATAAGCGGTATTAACTATATAGTCATTCATTGTGTCTGTTACCTACCGGAATGACAAATTGTCATATCGAGGCTTGATTTTAGTTGAGTGGGGAAGGTTGACTTCTTCAATTTTGTGTTCGAGCCTAGGATAGACCAAGGCGGCTTGAGTCATTAGTTTTCACCGATAAAGTTAATTCGTAAATTTCTTTAATTATATTAAATAAGTATAAATTTTATTTCTAATTATAATGAGAATTATTTAATTTTAAAAATATTATATTATACTAAAAGTAATTAAAATAAGAATATAATTAAAAAAGTAGAAACAAGACGATAAGATCAAATTTGTTTTTATTTTTATTTTTTATTACAAATTTTAACTAAAAATATTTTTGTTTTCAATTTTTATATTAAAAATCTATTAAACAAGTTTTTTTTAATTAAAAAAACATAAACAAAAACTAAAAATTACATTAAAATAAATAAAAGTGGAACCAAACGGCTCTAAGATGTTAAAAAATTAGAAAAATTTTTAAAGAAATAAAAAAATTTCATCATATTTACTTGTCACGTTCTCTCTCTACCTAAGCCTGCATTGTGAGAGATCAGTTCCTTCTGTTGCTCCCGGATTGTGAGGCCAGCAATTCTTTTTAAAAACTTTATAGTGTATGTTGAAATTAATGGATAAACCATTCTTCTATTCATTTCGATTTCTCTTCCAACATGTCAAACGTTCTAAAGTTGATCTATTTGTTCAATTTTTTAAATTATTTTTCTTTGATTTGATAAATTTTTTGGGCTCAATTACTTCATTGTACTGTATACAGTTTTCTCAATTAATAAGTCATACAAAAAAAGTAAGATTTTAGTTTCAACTTAAAGTAAATGTTTCATAGAGGATTAGACGTTATGTGCAATTAAACTTTGAGTTGAAATATTTATAGAACATATAATACAGTAATCAGGTAAGAGCCTACATGTAAAAAGAATAATTGTTAGTGAGTAAATTGATCAGATGCATGGAAGTTGACAAATCAGTTGTCAGTATTATAGAAGAAAGACAAGGTTTTCCTTTGAAGTTTTTTACATGGTCCCCATAAAATTTCTTACTTCAAGATTGATATTTCTCCTCAACTATTTTTGTTGAATTGGATTATCCTGAAGCAACAACATGTTTCTCTGCTAAGCATCTTGTTGAGGATATGAACCCCTGAATAAGCAAATCAACCCTGAATTATGGAAAAAAGAAATCCCACAAAAAGCTTGTGAAATGTAACTTCTGAGTTAAGTAAGGTTAAAAGCTACATTGATTCTTGGTCACTATGAATAGAAACACCTTCTTTAGTTCGTGTACTGAGAACGACAGCTTTCCTGCCTGCACTCACAGCGGTAGTAAATTGAAGCATTTAGTTTGCAAAACACAACTTTCTATATGTATCTTTGGATACTGAAAACTTGTGGGCAAATTCATCATTTTGAAGCTGTTCCTTTTCCTTAACGAAAAAGCCTAACCAGAGGAATTCTGTTGGCCTTATGCATCATTCTCTCATGAGAGGAAAAAAAGTAAGAAAATGTTCGGAGTTAGTCCTTGTATGCAAGAAACAAAATTGCAGAATGAGGGTGTTTTGGGTTCAATTCTGGCATCTTAAGGAAAAGAAGAATAAAAAACTGATAACAGTTCTCATGTTCCTGTAAAATCTTTTACAAGTTTTAAGAATCCCAGGCTCTACGCCAGTCAGTGGCCATGAAGTCTCTTTCAGTATTTTGCTTCCAAGCTTTAGAGTACAGCTCCTTTTAGAGTTTCTACCTAATCATCCACATTCTGTTATGAATACACAGCCTATCTTTTCTCCTCTATACATCCTTTTTAAATGCTTTGTGTTTTCACCTGATATACCTCATCAGTAGGCAGGACATTCAGGTATGTTATTTGCAGGAAAAATGGCAAATACTGGAAGATCCATGGCAGGGTTAACCTTTGCTTTCATTGGAATTCTGGGTTTCTTTTGTTCTCCAGCTGAAGCTGCTATAAAGAAGTATCAGTTTGATGTGAGTTAAATGCATGCAGTCATGCACTGATCATCATTAACATGCGAAAAATGATTTTTGTGCATTTGTTTTCTTTTGGGCATTCGTTCAAACATTTATGACCTCAATTGGTTCTTTCTTCTATTATTTCAGATTAAAGTGAAGAATGTTAGTAGGTTGTGCCATGCAAAACCTATTGTAACAGTAAATGGGAGGTTTCCAGGGCCTACTATTTATGCAACAGAAGGAGATAGAGTTATTGTGAACGTCACCAATCATGCGCAGTATAACATTTCAATTCACTGGTGAGCATGCCTAGCTATTAGGAAATAAAAAGCAAACGCAAAACACATAGTACCTGGATTTATTCTCAATCCACTAATCTGTGGGTAATTCAAAATCGAAATTAGCTAGAGAAAAGGCGAAATTTTGATTTATAAATTCTGGCTTTTATTGGTTAATGTGGCATGGATTTTGCTGCAGGCATGGATTGAAGCAACATCGCAATGGATGGGCAGATGGGCCGGCTTACATAACTCAGTGTCCAATCCAGACAGGGAATAGCTATACTTACGACTTCAATGTGACAGGACAAAGAGGAACACTGTGGTGGCATGCACATATCCTTTGGCTTAGGGCTACGGTTTACGGTGCGATTGTTATTATGCCCAAACAAGGAACTTCTTATCCTTTCCCTCGCCCCAGTATGCAAGTCAATGTCCTATTCGGTGAGTTCCAAAATCCATGCATGTTCCTTCATAGTTTATCCAGGCTTTTCAGTTAGGTCGAAGCTGACGAGAAAGTGTTGTGTTTGAAGGGGAGTGGTGGCACACTGATGTTGAAGAGGTTGAAAAGCAAGGAATTAGCATGGGTTTGCCACCAAATATGTCGAATGCACATACAATCAACGGCAAGCCAGGGCCGCTCTTTCCATGTTCAGAGAAACGTAAGTAAACTTTCTAACTTGAGAATTTGGCGATACATAGCATAAATGTAGAAGCAAGAAACAAATATAGTGGAGAAGTACGGTACGCAACCAAAGCTTTTAAAGTACTTCTGAAACCAGAATAGTTGATGATGATAAGGATGCTATTGGGTCCTAATTTTATGTGCATATTCCTTTTTCTGTTGGTTGCAGATACTTTTGCGATGCAGGTTGAATCAGGCAAGACTTATCTCCTGAGAATCATCAATGCTGCACTCAACGATGAACTCTTTTTCTCCATTTCTGGCCATAACATGACTGTGGTGGAGGTTGATGCAGTTTATACGAAGCCTTTTACAACTCCAAGTATATTGATTGCCCCTGGCCAGACCACAAATGTTCTTGTCCAGGCCAATCAAATTCCAGGCAGATATTTCATGGCCACAAGGCCTTTCATCGACGCTCCAATTCCCGTGGACAACAAAACAGCCACAGGAATTCTCCAATACAAAGGCATCCCAAACACTGTCCTCCCGTCACTTCCCCAGTTGCCTGCACCTAATGACACAGAATTTGCCATGAGCTACGTCAGGAAGCTCAGGAGCTTAAACACTCCACAATTTCCAGCCAATGTCCCACTTAAAGCTGATAGAAAGCTCTTTTACACCGTTGGTTTCGCGAAGGATTCATGCCCAACCTGCGTCAATGGAACTAGGATCCTAGCGTCTTTGAACAATATCTCTTTTGTTATGCCTCAAATTGGTCTTCTTCAGGCTCATTACTTCAACAAGACAGGAGTATTCAAGACTGATTTCCCAGACAAGCCCGCGACCCCTTTCAATTATACAGGTGCACCGCTCACAGCAAGTCTTGGAACTGTACATGGAACAAGACTTAGCAGGATTCCTTTTAACTCCACTGTTGAGTTAGTACTTCAAGACACCAACTTGCTAACAGTTGAGTCTCATCCATTCCATCTCCATGGCTACAACTTCTTTGTTCTTGGAACCGGAATCGGAAACTTTGATCCTGTCAAAGACCCAGCAAAATATAATCTAGTTGATCCTATTGAGAGAAACACAGTCGGTGTTCCTACTGGTGGATGGACCGCTATTCGATTTCTAGCTGATAATCCAGGTAAGAATACATACATCTCAAGTATTGTACCAAGTTCAGAACTATATATAGAGTAAAGAAAAACATTTTAAAACACATTCTCTCACAGTGAACCACAAAGTTTGATTGTCCTGACATTTCTTACATCATTCAATTGTGACTATGTACTAGGTGTGTGGTTCTTTCATTGCCACTTGGAGCTGCATACAGGTTGGGGTCTGAAAACAGCATTCTTAGTAGAAGATGGACCAGGACAAGATCAATCAATTCTACCTCCGCCTAATGATCTTCCTCCTTGCTAGACATCTTGAAGTTCGCGAAATTTCCGACAATGCAATTTGTACATGTTTTTACCATCTTACAATTTCAACTGTATCATAGTCTACCATATCAAAATCTTCCTGAAAGATTGAAGCAAGTTTATTCATAAAGGAGGTTTCCTTACAAAAGAAGTTACGAAGGAAACTGAAAGAAAGCCATGTTTATTTGTTTGACTCAAAATGTAATAAAATGAACTACATTTTATTTAGCTGATAATCCTACTTACTACGCTTACGATCTCATCATATCTTCGTATACAAAGAAACTTTCATCCTGTTAGGACTTTTAAGTCAAAATTGTAGACTTAAAAGTTATAAACATCAGATTAGACAAATACAAATTGATTGAGTTTATATAATTCGACGAATTAAGACTAAAAAGTAAAGAGTTAGAGTTATAATAATCAACCCATAAATTAGGTTTGACTTAAAAAATTAAGTCAAAAAAATTATAAGTGAGGTTTGGATTGTAAGAAAATTTCAAAAAAAAAGTATATTTATAAATATCTTAAATTTAGGTCAATTTACAGTTGTCATCTAATAATTTTTCATTCATATAATTATTGGAAAAGAGAATAGAAGATACAAATCTATTTAAGTAAATATTTATATTTATATTATTTATTCTATTTTAAATAGTTATTATAATAAAAGATTATTATTCTTCGATTGGTGATGATATTGAAGAATTTTAACTTAATTAATAATATATTTTATATTTATTTACTTAATTTAATTTTATTACGATTTTTTTTAAAATTATACTTTTATTTGATAAATTATATTTTAAATCTTGAAATTTACTTGATTTGACAATACTAGTCAAAACTATTAAAAGTAATAATAAAATGCTTAAATGTTTGACTTGTTATAAAATTGACCAGCTATTAACTCTCTAATTAATGATATTGTTACATGGCTCTCAGCTATTAACTCTCTAATTAGTGATATCCTGCCACTATGCTTAGCTACCAATTATATTGCTTGGTCCTTGATTCTCTTAGTCAGCAAGAAATAATTTTAGACTATTAATTTTTGCTTAACCTACAAGAACTAATCATGACCATTAAATTCAAATTGTCGCCTAAGAATTTTAGCCAATAAATATAGGCTTTGCAATCCATTATGATAGTTTTTCCTACAATTGACGAGTATATTTTGTGAGTCACAATTTGTGAGAGAATTACTCGATTCTTTCCTTCCCTTTTGTGCGTGTTTCTATTCCCTTTTGTAATCTAACGAGGATGAACACCAGGCTTTTATATTTCTTCGTTCATTACCTCCATCGTATAAGAAATTTAAAGAGACATTAAGTTGCAGGAACAAGTCGCTAAAATTGGAGAAGGTTAAAAGCATCTTTATATTCTAAAGAGCTCTTTGGCAAGTAACTCTCCATAAGCCATTATGATGGTCTAGCAGAGGGTTTAGTTGTTAAAAGAAGGTCCTCTATAAAGAAGCCTAGCAGTAGTAGCTGACTGAGATAAAAAAATAGTCACTTGACTTGCAATTAATATAAAAAGGAAATGCTGCATATTAAATCTAAATGTTTCAATCTTTAGAACAAGAACAAATAAAAGAGTTAGAAAGTTGAAAAGACCACTGAAGTAGTGTTATGCAAGATGAGGTAGAGATAGTGATGTTTACGTAGTGATTGAAAATGTTGTCAGATCCAAATGGATGAGTTATTTTAACTGATAATGATCATCCTTGTAAGGTTGCTGGTGTTGTTACTGTCAAAATTAAAATGTATAACATGATCATAATATTGACTGACGTAGGACATGTTTCTAATATGAGAAATACTCTGATCTCTCTATCTATTTTAGATGATAATGGTTGCAAATATTCTAGTGGAAGTGGAATTTTGAAGGTTTTGAAAGGTGCAAATAAAATTACTAGATTGTATGTATTGCAAGCATCTATCATTATGGGGTTGGTTGAAGTTCCTTCTTCTATGTAAGATTCAAATATGAACAAGTTGTGACATATTAAGGTAGAACACATGAGTAAGAAGGACTTGACAATGTTGAGCAAAAAGGGTCTTCATTATGGTTAAAGTACTTTAAATTTAAGAGTTTTGTGAACATTATATTTTTGACAAGCATAAGAGAGTCAGCTTCAGTATAAGTGTTCAGCACAATAGAGTCAGCTTTAGTATAAGGTTCATAAAACTAAAGGTTCTTTCGATTATATTTATTTAAATATTTGAGGAACAATATGTACTCTTTCCAAAGCTAATATTTGATGCATGCTTACCTTCATCTACTCTAGAAAGGTATGAGTTTATTTTCTGAATTAGAAAAATGAGGCCTTTGTTACTTTCAAGTAATGGAAGCTTTGGTATATAAATGGGTAGGTAAGAAAGTGAAGTGCCTCCAAATTGATAATGAGTTAGAGTTTTGTTATGGTGAGTTCAATAAATTCTACAAAGAAGAGGGCATTATGAGACATTTCACAGTTTATAGAACTTAATAATAGAATAATAGAGCCAAGTGAATGAATAAAACTCCATCGGAGAAAGTCTAATGTATCTTGTCTTATTCTAGTTTGGCATAGGACTTTTAAGTAAAAATAGCTTTTACAACTTATTATTTGGAGAATTATTTCTCCATCTGCATCAATTGAATGCAAGACTCCAGAGGAGTTATGGTTTGGTAATCTTGCTAATTTTTCCAATTTACAAGCGTTTAGTTGTCATACTTATATTCATGTTAACAAAAAACTTGAACCTAGATCTAAAAAGAGCATAATTGTTATTTGACTTCTTTATCCAAATCACTCAAAGATGTTATTAATAAGAATTTTATATTTGATGAGTATGTCATGCATCACCCAAAAAAGAAGTCTGTGTTTCTTCTAATTCAAACGTGCAGAAATCAAAGAAGTAGGTGGAGGTTAAGGTGGAAAGTACATCTTCATAAGTTGAATCCATAAAAGACCTATTTCAATTACGTACTTTCACATAAGTGGAAGAGTCAACAAAAGAGGATAAACATTTCCTTGTCAAAAATAGGTAATAGAGAGAGAAAAATGCCTCAAAAGTTTACAGATTATGTTACTTGTACAAGAAACTGAAGGAGCTAGTGATCCTTCCATATACATAGAAGTTGTTTCTTCTAATTATTCTGACAAATGGATGATTCTTATACAGGAGGAGGCGAAAGCTCTCCATAATAATGGAACTTGGGATTTGGTGAAACCATCTAAAGATTAGAAGATTGTTGGCTGCAAATGGGTCCTTAAAAGGAAAGACAATATTTTAAGTTATAAGGATTTTAGGTACATGAGATGATTAGTTACTAAAGGTTATTTTCAAGTACAAGGAGTTGACTTTAATGTTATTTTCTCTTCTATCATAAAAACATAGCTCTATCCATATCTTATTTGCTTTAGTTGTTATTCTTGATCTAAAGTTGGAATAACTGGATGTTAAGATTGCCTTCTCGTATAGTGAGTTTGAGGGGATAATTTGTAACACACCACTATTATAAAGCATATGCCTAAACATCCAGAGGACATCTGAGAACAAATCCTATGAGAATGACATGTTAGAGCAATCATATTCACTTATTATGGCATCACAGAAACACAAGTATTTCAAAGGACTAAATTTCCTCATTTCATTCACAAAAATAAACTTACTTTGTCATTACATTCCATAATCCATATATTTACATTACAAAAACATCTGAGTTTACTGTTATATACAAAATGTTCTACATGAAATGAAATGCTAACAAAAACATTCTAACTAAACTCCTCAGACATCAGTTGACCAAACCTTTGAGCCATTCTTGTTTCCAAAGTTGACAATACTAGATTGCTACTAGATTGCCTTAGAAGCTAGGTCTTCTTAGTACCTGAAAATCAACGTTACAATTTTGATGAATTTTGTGAACTCAGTGAGTAAATCATCATCGATGTGCTCACTTAAAACAGAACACAAACTTCACAAATATATAACACAATTCAATCAGTATCTCACATCATTCAATCCTATATATCACATCATTCAGAATTTAGTATCCGATTACAGTATACATCATATTTCAATAAGCCCATTATGAATACAAACATTTCATATAATCATTTTAGAATATTTCAATCATTCATCTCAATCATTCATATCATCAACATGTACACAAACATTGCATACCATTATATCAACTCAATTTAGTCATTCTTTGCAATCATTCACATGATACATGTGAAAATATATATATGCAAATGCACATGAGACTCCACTTTCATTTTTATTTTATTGTGACTGAGCACCTATTTAAATGTCCTGTATCCTTTGTAGATACTAGGCTCATTTCAGATACTGTCCCATACCATTGTAGAAACCGGGCTCTTTAATCGTTGAGCCTGTGACTCTTTGTGCACATTTCCTTAGCTTTAAGCTCTTTTTCACTTTGGTCACTCCAATCACAACTCCTTTATTTGATTATGCATATCAATGTTATGGAATGCATCATTTCAAATATTATGATATCAGTAACTTTCATTCAGTGTGCACAATCATTTAGCATATTCATCATATCTGAGTTTGGCATTCAACATACAGTTGAGAACACATTTCATATTGTACATTAAATTTGAAAACACTTTCAATACAATCCCGAATATCAAACTCCTCGGACCAACACTGTTCGGAACTCCTCAGACCAACAATGTCCAGAATATCACAATCATATCAGTAATAGTTCAATATCTGAAAGTTAATAAAAAAACAATTCAAACATAGTGAGAAAACATATAGGTTAACTCACAGTACGCTCCAGATAGCTATTTCCTTGACAATCCGGCAATGTCTGGATGTTGTCAGTCTATTTGTGCTTCTATATCATGCAATACACACATAATTACACATTACTAACTTGTTTAATCAAATGAGTACTCAATCATACACATGTATATGTGTTATGTTCAATGCATGCTCAATTGACTATCACGGGTATATATCCTTGTTCACAAGTCTTAATCATTCATTCATCATAGCTTGTATATATCTAGTTTGCAATTAGGTTTATGTTTTAAGTAAGTTTGGGTACCCTCAATTCATCAATCCTTTCCTAACATTATATATTTACACAATTTTCCAATTCTCATTCAATCATATCTATTTCATTACTTATATCCTTTGGATTACATTTACATTCATAAGAACATCTTTATAATATTAACAACTCATACTTCTCGATTTCATATACATTGATATCAAACAATCAATTCCTTAATTTATAATCTCAATTAACAACTTAAACTTATCAAACACTTAATCACTTAATCAAGCAACTTTCTAGGTTCATTTCAAGCCCCAATCTTATCCTAACTCACCAAAGTAAAGCAACTTACCCTTATATGGTTTAACCACCACACAAAACACATTTTTTTCACTTCAAAGCATTGCCCACGATCGTCCACGATCATGGGATAGGTAAACCGAAGGCACTTCTTCATTTTCCTTTAAATTTTTTCCAACTTTTAATATCTTTATACCAAATTCAACGCATCTTCATCATAGTCCATTACTTATACCTTAATTATACTTCAAATCCTCATCAATTCCATATCCAATTTCAATTCAATTCATTCATTTGGTAGCTCACAAGTTATGATCTTTTATGCATCAAAATCAAAACAGAAACTATCATTCATTGATTATACATGTAGTCCTAGTTCTTTCTCATTTCAAGATCATTATATTAGCACTTTTACATAAATTCACCTTCATTATACCTCAAAATCTAATCTAATTCATCCATAAAACAACCTATAACTTTTAGTTTTTTATACATCAAGAAATAAGTGCAAGTTCATACATCATATTCTAGCACATTTCATCATCAACATCATATACAATCTATCCCAATTCAATCATCATAATCTTTCTATTACCACATGCTATAAAGATAAATCTTTTACTTACTTGTCTAGCTCAAATTCCAGCTCAAAGATCAAGCTAATTCAGCTCTCCATGCATGCAAAATCATCACAAATTCAAGGCAACAATAGGTTGGTTTTCAGCTAGAATAAAGGACAACAATAATCTGATTCTTTAACTATCTTGTTAAGGGTAAAAAGCATGGATTATTGGTGTAACAATTGGACACAAACATAGACAAAACATAGGGATGTAAAGGTGAGAGGATTTTGGTGGTGTGAGAAAAAGAAAGAAGAAGAAATGAACAAATTTGATTTTTCTCTTGCAGAAGCTTAACACCTTAAGTGCTAGGTGTCACCTTATTACCATGACATATGTCCCTAAGCATGTAAGTCATTTGTCCCTTCCTTAGGTTGCCAATTGTCACCAACATGTTAAGTCATTTGTCACTCATGATCAATGCCATTTGTCAATTAATTACCTATGTCAAATGTCACTCAATTATCTATGCTAAATGTCACTTAATTATAGGCTTAGTCATCCTAATTTTTCATATGTTCACTTGTCTTACCACTTGGCATTTTTCCTAGACTAAATGTACATTTAAATGCATCAATTTTTCGATGGTAACAATTAATTCCAAGTTTACTAATTATAATCCATCAAACTAAAATTCAAGACATAAATAATACACAATTAACATCATGATCATTTTAAACCTTTCATATCCCGGAATATGTCAATTGAATGCATATATTATCTTTGCAATGTGTACTAAACCATAATTCATATGTGTATGCTATTGATATGCATATGAATGGAATGCATTTCATAAATTCTTAATGACATGACTTATATGCAATAGTTTAGGGTTCTAATCCTTTAATATGAAAAATACACAATTTACATGTAACAACTTGAGGGTTTTGAGATTGAAGTCAATGAAGACTATATTTGCTTGTCGAAGAAATTAATGATTTGAAATAGTCTCCTTAATAATGGTATAAACGATTTGATTCCTTTATGGTTGGGCACACCTATTCCAGAAGCCAATGTGATGGTTGTTTATATTTCAGAAATCTCGGTAATAGCTCATTCATTAACTTATTACTTTATGTTGATGATATGCTCATTACTTTCAAAAATATGTTTGAGATCAAAATGAGGTTTTAGTGGTGAATTTGAGATGAAAGATTTATGAGCAGCTAAGAAAATTGTTAATATAAAGATTCAGATAAATAGAGTTGCATGTAGAATTTATTTAACTCAAAGGGGTTTTGTTGAGAAAGTTTTAGAGCATTTTGGAATGAAGAACACTAAGTATATAAGTACTCCATTTGCTACTCATTTTAGGTTTTCAGTACTTTCATCACCAAAATTTGAGAAAAATGTTGATTATATCTCATATGTTCCTCACTCTAAGTATTATGTATGTTATGATTTGCACATTTCTATACATTACCGTATGATCAATTTAGTTAGTCGATATATGGGTAAAAAACATTGGGCAGACTATGAGATAGATTTTGAGATGTTTGAGGATACTTGTAACATTTGTTTAGAATTTGGTAGAAATAAGAGAAATGAGGTTGGTTATTATGTTCAGATTATGTAAGTAATCTTGATAAAATAAGATCATTACTAGTTATATGTTTGCCTTTGGTGGAAAACTTCTTTATAGTCTACATGGTATTATCCAGCATAGAAGTCAAGTACACGGCAATGGTTGAAGTTCTAAAGGAAGGCTACTCGGCTACAAAGTCTGTTTAGTGAAGAAGTTTGTTCGAATTTGCATGTTACTGTTGTCCACAACTTGTGAGAGAATTACTGCATTCTTTCCTTTTCTTTTTTGAGTACTTCTCTTCTCTTTTGTAAATTGTGATAGAAGCATATTGGGTGTACTTGAATTTTTAAAAAAAAATGATTGATGTCTCCTCCTTTACTACAAAACACTTTGTTCACATTATCCTCGATCTTAGGCCCAAAACCTTCCTTTTTCAATATTCATTACTTTCTTGAAAAATCTAATCAAACGTTAACAGTTGAATCAGTCTTGGTGGCCTTTGAATTTTGATAGGCAATGCAACTGTAGGACTCGATGCTACATATTTGGGCCCCAGTTCCAAACTAGCAGCCCAAGGACATGAAAAGTCATAGGACAAGCGTGACGACTGATGAGAATATCCGAATACGAAAACAGAATGACAGTAACGACATAAACCGATCGATGTTCGTTGAGCATTTGATTGTAGCACTAGCATAGCACCTCACTACTGAGTACTGCCTCAAACCACTGGCCATTTATTATCTCCAAGTTAAAAAATAAAAATGGCGATTCTTTCTATTCCATTTTCTCTCCCAGACCTCAATGTTCGGCGATTCAGCAGGTGAGCGTTTCCAATTTCAATCCGCGAAAATTTCGAATCTTTTACTCGTCTCTTAAGATTCTGAAACTCCCAGTTAAGAAATTTCTGATTATTACATTATTGTCTGAAATCCTGAATATACAGATCCTCTGGTATGGCATTTGCTAGTGCGAGCAAAGAGAGAGCTACTGTTGGTGTCCGAGTCACCGAAGGTGAAGGTAACTTGCCAAAGGTCGTACTTTCCTCTCCTCACGGTAGGTAAGTGTGTATATGTATGTGTAGACTGATAGATACAGAGGGTGAGGTTTTACTTGGTTGTGTAAAGTTATGAATTGACTGTATCGAGCTTTATTTACAAGTGAGGCGGAGATTTACTTGTTTGGAGGTTGTGTGACGTCTTGGAAGGTTGCTGGTGGGAAAGACCTCCTTTTTGTTAGGCCAGATGCTGTTTTCAACAAGAAAAAGCCCATCAGGTTTTAGAATTTTTCGAAGATTTATCTTTTCTCTTCTGTTTGGTTGTTAAGGATGATACTTATAATCCCTTCACGTGGATAGTGGAGGCATTCCCCATTGTTTCCCACAGTTTGGACCTGGCCCTATTCAACAGGTATGGCAAATGACTCATCTTTTAGTGTTCGTTCTTGTGTTTTTGTTTGTCTCAGGGAGTTAATGATGGTTCATTTTGGGTGATTCTGATGCTGAGCTTTCAGTCAATTTTGTTGATATAATTTCTGGCTTCTCTGAGGTTTAAAGATTTAGATAGGGTTTTGGTTTACGTTAGTGAAAGCCCTGTCAGTCATATATGAACAGTTTCTGTTATTTGAATGAAGGTATTATTACTCTAATTACATTGTGCTTATCACGTTGAAAATTTTGTTTATACAAAACAGCATGGATTTGCAAGGAATATGGATTGGTCAGTTGCTGATTCTGAAAATGTTGATGGAAACCCTGTTGTGACTCTTGAGCTCAAGGATGGTCCTTATAGTCGTACCATGTGGAACTTCAGTTTTCAAGCTCTATACAAGGTAATCCATCACTTCCATAATGGTTTAGCAACTCTGGAGGTGACTTTCAAGTGATCTTGATGTGTAATTTATGGACTACATTACAACATATTCATCCATTTTCATTTTCTTTCTTCATATGTTCCTCTTTCAGGTTACTCTTGATGCAAAGAGCATCTCTACAGAACTAAGGATTACAAATACAGATAGCAAGCCATTTTCATTTACCACTGCTCTCCACACATACTTTCATGTGCGTTTGTTCCCTTGAAAAAAGTTGTACTAAATAATTCGTTCATGCATCTTACATGAGAATAAGCGGTGGTTGTTCATAAAATTTAGTTAGTTATGTCTTACATGGTCTAGATAGAAATTGAATTTGGTAAACTACATTTGTGATCATGCAGGCTTCAGTGGCTTTCGTATCTGTAAGAGGTTTGAAAGGTTGCAAAACTCTGAACAAAGATCCAGATCCTACCAACCCACTGGAGGGTAAGGAGGAAAGGTAAGTGACTTTTATCTCTCAGAACACATGTCTTCAAGTAGGGAATGCATGGTGTATTATTTGAATTATAGATCATTTAGTAATTGGAAAAGAATCGTGCTTTCCATTCTGAGAGACGAATAATCTAGTAACAAATATTGATGAAAGACAAAAAGCACAAGATATTGTTGTTCATAGCTTCTTGTCACTCAGAACTTTTTTTAGTATTGAAAATTGATGAAGATATCGTAAGTTTCATTTGACCTCCATCTCATTTGTAAGCCAAAAATAACTACTCAGTCTATCATCAAAATTTGGAGATTGAAACTCAAACTAATAAGGGTCACAGCTTTACATATTATTTCCATGTCAAAAAACCTTTTGTCTTGTGATTTAGAGTTTGTGTTTGTGTAAATGTTCTGAAAATAGCAACAGCTTACTCATAAGCTGGAAACTTGACTATATTTTTGCAAAGATATATGCTAACACTTTCTAACTGTTGTGTTAACGACCCAGGGACGTGATCACCTTCCCAGGCTTTGTAGATTGTGTTTATCTTGATGCCCCCAATGAATTGATACTTGATAATGGCTTGGGGGACGTCATAACAATCAAGAATACAAAGTACTTTCATTTGAACCACTTTTGATGTTTTTCCTAGATTTGGCTGATATTTCTGTCAATGTTGGTGATCGATATTCTTTACCCTTGCAGTTGGTCAGATGCTGTACTGTGGAACCCAAATCTTCAAATGGAAGCTTGTTACAAAGATTTTGTTTGTGTTGAAAATGCCAAGGTATTTAAATATTCAATCTATATGTTTAACTTGTTTATATTTCTTAGGGCCTGCTTTGTGTATTCTTGATTCATGTGTATTATTATGCGGAGATTACTAATGATAATTCAATCAACTAAATTGTTTTGTTGAACTTGCTCTAGTATCTAGAAAATCTGTAATATTCAACTTCCTCAGTTTGCAGCTTCCTGTCAAATATTTGTCACTGGCCATACTTTTAACAACTTGATTGTGTGTGTTTTCCATGCCTGCGACAGATTGGAAAAGTCCAGCTACAGCCTGAGCAATCGTGGACAGCTACGCAGCATCTTAAAATTGCCTGAATTGTAGTACTTAGTAAATGTAGATATAAATAGATCAAAATAATTCTCTTTTGCCTGAATATACGCTTTCACGTTGTAGAGATTACCAGTATATAACGAATCACTCTGCGGCTCTATTTGTATTTGAAACATCCTATGGTAATAAATAAGTTGAATTGTCAGTTCAGATTTTACCCTTTTTAGTGTGAAGAAAGTTCGAGATACATGGTCTAAATCTTCATGCTTTTATCCCCTCCAGTATATCTGAAATCATTAATCATTATCAACGAATGTAATGAAGCTTGATGAAGAAAACCTTGAGTTCAGGAGTATAAGATGACCACAGGATTCTAATCCAGACAAGGACTGGGCGAAGAGTAAGAATAGCTTGCCCAATACTCATTGGATGAAAACGCTGAAAGTAAAACCTCATCACAAATGAATTCAAACAACAAAGATCACATATTAAAACAAAACCAAATACGACCAAGTGAAAGCCATTAAAATTGCAATTCTAGAAGTTGAAAGGCAAAAGAAAAGAAGAAAATGAATTTACAGTTGTAGGACCGTTCAGAAGTAGTTCATTTGATGGCTCGTCAAGTAAATCTCTCGTATTGCTTTCCATCAAGAAACCAACATTGAGATGATGCAAACCAAAAGTATGATGGAAATAACAGCCCACAACCAGTACAACCATGCCTTCTTCTTCTTCATCTGGTTGACATAGTAAATACTATTTGTTCCACCCGAGATGAAGTTACCTGCATTGGCTACATTATCTTCAATATCATCAATCTTCTCGCCTTGTGTCTCCACAAGAACAGCCATGTCAAGAAAGACCTGATGCAGCTTTTGCAAGCTTCTTTGTATGTCCATCACAGCCTCATGCCTCTCTTTGCTTTTAGAATCCACCTCCTTTTTCACTGTCAAAGTCTGAATTCCCTCACCTCCAGAAATCATCTTTTCGATCATATCCTCACTCGGCTCTTCTCCGGTCACATTATAATACCTTCTTTTCAGATCATTTCTAAAATCAGTCACAATCTTCTCTCTCAAAACCTGGAATTCATTCATCAACTCTCTAAGTTTAACTCTCATGCCACTTGTGACTGATGTTCTTGTTCTGTCAATATGACTCCCTTCCCTATACAATTCAGAGATTTTGCGATTGGAGATATTGGATCGGTCAAGCGATTCTAGCCTTGCCTTGACAACCCTGGCCTTTCTAAGGACTGCAACTATGTCTGATTCTATTTGGTCTCTCAACCCACGTAGTACTTTAGCACTGTGAACAGACTTGGTCTCTTCATTAAGTGTTTGAAGATTAAACAAGAGATTGGTGATTTCTTCCATTTCAAGGGTGATCCCGTTGGCTTCTTGGAAGAACTGTTCGAGGTTTAGAGAGTCGGTGGGGTTGAGTCTGCCGGATTCAACGTCCACTTCCATTTCAAGATCCTTCTGGGCTTGTTTCTTTAATTCCACATAACTTAAGAATGATTGTGTCATAAGATCATTCATCTTTGCAAAAGTTCTGCAAATTCCACCTGCCAGAAATGAAATGATGGTAACCAACTGAGGAAAAACTGAACTTGATATGGATCAGAAACAAAGCATGAATCTTGAAAAGCCAACGAAACTGCAAAAGAGAATGAGAAGTACCCACAAAAGAGATTCAAGATTTTGATCAACTGTACTCAAGATGCTTGAGGTTGTCTACGGTTCCCCTGTTGGAAAGAATGCATAATCATTCACGTAGTTACAAAACAATCACTTTAAGATACAGAAGTAACTCTACAAGAATACTAGATTAAAAGGAACAATATGAAAGAGTTCGTTCTTTGAAGTTGGGTGTTGGATATAGGAAAGGAGTTCCGAAAACCTACAAGAAACCATGAAAATGGAAGAGGAAAACAGAAGATGGGTTCTCTGTTAAGTTAAAACCTTGGAGTACGCAATGTGCCTTCCTTTTCCGCAAGAGAACCTGTCGAGAAGCCTCTGATCCTCTCTTTCACTCTCTGGTTTTCGAACGTGGGAAAAATGTAAGACAAAAGAATATGTTATGTAGTTATAGGGGTTGTGAAACACTTGCAGATCAGAAACCGAACCGACTCGTTGAGGTCAGTTAAGGCCTTTATCATTATTTGAATTCGAATATTTTCAGAATTATATTACGTAGCCGTTACATAGTCTCCCCAATGGTAAAAGGTTCCATAGATGACGAGCTCCAGTATACACGATTTCACGTACCAGTTGTGCAACCAAACGGCACCGCTGCTCTCTCAGTGCTAACAAAGGTAATTAGGTGGTCATTTCTCTCTAGTAAAAACTATATTTTCACTCCTTCAATTTAATTTAGTCTGCAATTTTTAAAATTTATAATTCAAATTTTGAACTTTGTTAATCAATTTATGTCAAAATTTATTCTAATATATGTAGAAAAAAATATCACATATATAGCATCAATTAAATTTTAACTAGATAATTTTCATAAAAAAACATTAATTCTATTAAGAACTTTATCCAAAGTCTTTATATAGGACAGTCGAGATTTTATCCTTTTGATTTAGGATAAATGAAAGAGGAAAGTTGAATCATTATCAGTGTATTGAATATCGTACCGTTCCGGCCGAAAATCGGTACCGGAACGTTCATCTAGGTACCGGGTATAAATTTCGGTCGGTACCGGCCGGTACCGCCAATACCGGTATATATTGGGACCATTCCGTAAATTTAAAAGTTTGGAGGGACTAAATTGAAAATAAAAAAAATTAACCTAATTTTATCTACCCGACTACCCCCCCTCACCCCCCGCGACGTTTCTGGATCTGGATCTCTTACTTCGGTTTCTCCTTCCTTTCCTCTCCTCGCCGCTGCTCCTCGTCGTCCCCTCGCTGTCCCCTCCTCGCGAATCTCGTCTCGCCGTCGTCTCCTCGTCGTCCCCTCCTCGCGGTCAACGTGGTCTCCAGTCGTCGTCCTCCTTCGTCTTCCACCGGTGGTTAGTCTCCAGTCCTCCTCCTCGTCATCGGTGGTTTGTCGCCGCCTTCCCTCCTCGTCGCCGCCTTCCCCAGCTTCCTCGACTCGCAAGTCACCGCCTTCCTTCCTCGACTCGCAGCACTGCCGGCCCAGTGACCCGAAGACCGACCCAGGAGGCAGTGACCCGAAGTGTTGAAAATTTTTAGGTGTGTGTTTTTGACTAGTAAATGAAATTTTTATTTTTGTTGTAGATTGGGAATGGTTTGGATTTGTCGTGTATTAGTCTATTAGACTATTAGTGTTGATGAAAATGTTTGGTTTGGTTTGGTTTGGATTGGGTATCGGTTGATGATAATGTTGATGAAAAGGTTGGAGTTGTGGAGTTGTGGAGGATTTCGGTTGATGAAAATGTTGATGATTTGGGATTGGTGTGATTCGTGAGTTAACTGTGAATCGAAATTGGAAGTTTGCAATTGGATTTGAGCATTTTTGAATTGGAAATTGGAGGATTGGAAATAAAATAATACGGACTATTTTGTAATTTTTTAAAAATTTAGGGACTATTTTATAATTTTCAAAAATATCCCGAAACGGTACCCGGTACCGACTGATACCGATATAGTTCCATTCCAGAGTCCAATCCGGTACCTAACCCGGTACGGTATTCATAACATTGATCATTATAGCATTTTGTCACATTAATCCATGGGTTAGTGCCAAGCGGTGGGTATTTCGTATATGGGTTTCAACTTCATGAACGAGACAGAGTAATGCAGTGGAGAAGGCATGCATTTTGAAGCATAGTAGTTATTTTATCTTCCATAAACAGATAACGTCATATGTGCCCGAAAATATGTACAGATATATAAAGAAGAAGACTTTAAAATACATTTCAGTTTACAAAAACTTTTGTGCGTGGGGACAGCATGAAGGCACTACAAATTTTAAGCAATCATATAATTTTATAGACATAAAAGTAATATTTTAAATAGATTTTTCATATCGGGTCAGTTCAGTGAATTTATTTTCTAACAAGCACCCACATGTTTGTTGAAGTATCTCCATACTTTAGTCTATAAAATCGACTACTTCCTTAATAAGGAAAAATATAACATGTGCTAGTCTTTTTACGTTTTATTAATATCCAATCTTAATAAAACAATAACTATAAATAATTTAGGGATAATACATAAATGAAATATGAATCTTATAATTATAATCCTATTATAATTTTATTTGCAATGTATAATTATCATATAAACTTTATCATATACATTCAAAAATGTACAAGATAAAAAATATCTTTAAATTATTTTGTAACTGAAATACAACTAATCGCTATATATGGGACATAACTAACAGGGAGACTAGTATGATGAAAGATATCAAAGAATGTTTATTTTCTAATGACCTCCCTTGAAAAAATAATTACATGGTAGGTTTAGTGAAAGTAAATCTGAAAGTTTAGGAAAAATCAGCGAAATAAGTTTTAAAACTTTGAAATGACAACCTTAGTCAAAATCTAAAAATATGAATTTTATTTATAGCTATAGTAAGAAAATAAGGCACATTAATGCTATTTATTATAACTTAAAGGATAAAAATAAAAGTGATGATAACAAATCATTTAAAGGCCGTGCTGGGAAAGGAATCTTCGTAAGATATTCTCTTAAGTACAAAGACAATGTTAAGATTTCATCATTATTGCAATTTGGATAATACCAATGATTAAAAATTTTAACCAGCTCTACTTGTTCAACTGTAGAATTTTTAAACCGTCTAACTTTTCGATTTTTTTTTAACTTTTCAATTCGATTTACTTTAATAACTCTTATTGTTAAATATATCGATTAACCTATTAATTAATCGGTCAATTTTTGTAAATTAATAAATTCCTATAAACTAAAATAATTCAATTAAGATCTCTTTTTTCAATTAAACTTTAGAAGGATAATCCATTTTAATCATATTTCAAATTATTTAATTTTATTCAATCTTTGATAGGTTTTATGACAGTCTAATATTGGTTGAATCTTTCAAATCTTAAATCTCTTGTCTTACCATTTTAACTTCCGGTTCACATAAATTGGTTTTCTACTTATGAAAATGTCAACAATAGGGTTATATATATATATATATATATGGTTGAATCTTTCAAATCTTAAATCTCTTGTCTTACCATTTTAACTTCCGGTTCACATAAATTGGTTTTCTACTTA
>JAOQMQ010000196.1:6995532-7006961 GCA_027563845.1 Erythroxylum subrotundum
TGTATATATATATAATGGCAAAATTGTAATTACTATATAACGGGTAAACGGGTATGGGGGTGGTATCCCCATACCCGCCCCGATACTCGACGGGTATATTTTTTAACCCCCCATACACGCCCCACGAGTAAAAATTTGCCCCCCATACCCGCCCCGTTCAGGTAATTTGATCGGGTACCCATCGGGTTCGGGTACAATTGCCATCCCTACTGGGGAAACTAAGCCCAGCTATATCCTCGAGGAGGATCGAAAGGCACCCAGGAGGGGCGGAGACAAAGGTAGTGAGCCCAATATCGAACTGGGCAGCAAAAGTCGCTAGCCAATCAGCACACCAGTTGCCTTCCCGGTAGGTATGGCGGGGAAGGACTGTCCAGTTGCGATTAAGCAGCTCGGTGATGCCAAAGATGAGCGGGTTAAGCGAGTGAAGGCGGGCAGCAGGGTCAGAAAAGGAGCTCAAAGCTACTTGAGAGTCAAGCTCTAAGATCACCCGTCGGTAACCCTGGTCCCAAGCCAGGTGGAGGCCGGATAAGACACCCCACAATTCGGCCTGTAAGGAGGAGCACCAACCCAGGTTGTGAGTAAACCCACCAAGCTAGGCACCGGTGCTATCACGGAGTAGGCCTCCAGCCGAAGCAACATAGGGGTCGGTTTTGCACATCCCGTCAGTATTGAGTTTAACCCACCCCGGGTCCGGAGGCCACCAGCCAATAAGCTGCTCCTGACGCGGTCGGCGACCTGGAATGGTGCTGGTGTGCCAAACCGAGGCTGTGTGGAGTTGCTGGACATACTGAAGAATGCAGTGGACCGGAGAAGATGGCCAGATGAACTGGGGTTCAAAAAGACTCCGGTTCCGCCAAGACCATAAGAACCAGCAAGCAGTCCCGAAAATGAGGGACTAAGCGAAGCCGCAAACCTGACGGTGTTGCTGAAGATTGAGGAGGAGCCATGAGGGGGCCCGGATAGTGAAAAAATCGGGGGAGAGAGCTTGGGGGGGAAGGCGAGCCACACGCTCCGCGCTTTGGGACAGTCGCGGATAACATGAAGAGAGGATTCC
Organism: Erythroxylum subrotundum; assembly: GCA_027563845.1. Taxonomy (NCBI): domain Eukaryota; kingdom Viridiplantae; phylum Streptophyta; class Magnoliopsida; order Malpighiales; family Erythroxylaceae; genus Erythroxylum; species Erythroxylum subrotundum. Next base: position 6,996,587 of record JAOQMQ010000196.1, read on the forward strand.
TCAGTCTGACAGTGAGAGCAGTCTGCAGACGGGGTGAGCCGGCGACGCTGTCGTTGTTGATTGGTGAGTAAACGATCATGAGCGAGGAGCCAGAGGAAGGACTGAAGACGGGGTGGCCCAGCCCAACGCCAAAGAAGCATCCAGTGGCCACGAGTAGCCTGGGTGTTGGGCTCCATCAACATAGAATAAGCTGCGGCAGTAGAGAACTGGCCCGAGTTCGAAGTGCTCCAAGTCAGCTGGTCAGGCCCCGAGTGGGGTTGAGGCGGAAGAATACCTGCAATAAGCAAACAAACCGAGTAAGGAAGTAAATACTAGAACTCTTGCCATAACCAGTTACCTGAGTGGTCGACATAATGCTTAACCCGGCAAGAGAGCGCTGCAGGACCGATGGGCCCGACAGTATGAGAGAGAAGGGGCCCTAAATCCTCTGCCCAGGGATCCAACCAAAAGCGGGTCTGAGTGTCGTCATGGATCACCCATTTCATGCCACGAATAACGTGGGGCCAGATAGCCTTGATGCTGCGCCAGGTCATAGACCCACCAGGCGCGTCAATGCACGAGGGGGGGTTGTGAACATTTAGTTTATACTTTGCAATCAGGATCTGGGCCCAAAGCGCTTGAGGTTGAGAGAGGAGGGTCCAACCAAGTTTGATTAAGAGGGCATCGTTCGATTCTCGAATTTTACGAATGCCGAGACCCCCCCGGTCCTTGGGTTGACAGACTTGATCCCAGTGGACGAGGTGAGTTCGGCGGCCACCAGGGGAAGAACCCCAAAGGAAGGTACGGATAAGCTATTCTAAGTTGTCACAGAGACGGCGAGGGAGGCGAACAGTCTGCATAGTGTAGGAGGGGATAACGGACAAGACAGATTTTATCAGAGCGGTACGCCCGGCAAAGGATAACAGATGACCTGACCAGTCGGAGAGGCACTGGTGGACTTTATCCAGAATAGGTTGGTAGGTTTGTCTGCTGACGCGGCCATGAAGCAGGGGAACGCCTAGGTAACGGCCTAAATCTGTGGTCATCTGAAATCCCAACACTCGGCTCAAACGGCGGCCCATGGAGTGGGGGATAGAGTGTCTCGAATGACGCTGGCTTGATCGACGGAGGCTTCGGCGAAGAGCAGGAGGTCATCGGCAAAGAAAAGGTGAGAGATGGGGGGACCGTTTTTGCTCAAACGAATAGGCTGCCAGCGACCGAGGTTCACTGCTTGAGTGATGAGATGGCTAAGAGGTTCCATGCAGAGGACGAAAAGATAGGGAGAGAGGGGGTCGCCCTGGCGAAGGCCCCTGGTAGGGAGGAAAGGCTCGCTGGGAACCCCGTCCCAGGTGACCTGCATGGAAACCGACGAAACACACTTCATGATAAGAGAGATAAGCGAAGGCGGAAGACCGATATCCAGCAGAGTATCGTGGATAAAATCCCACGAGAGGCGGTCGTAGGCCTTTTCGAGGTCCACCTTGATGGCAAGGAATCCCTTTTTGCCCGTTTGCTGTCTCATGGTATGAATGACCTCTTGGGCAATAATGATATTGTCGGTGATGGAGCGGCCTGGCACAAAGCTGCTTTGCTCCGGGCGGACCAGATTGTCAAGAAAAGGTTTCAAGCGGTTGACAATGATTTTGGTGAGGCCTTTATAAACCACAGAGCATAACGCAATAGGCCGGAAATGAGTGATCGACGTAGGAGAGGAAGTTTTGGGGATCAGGACTAGGAGAGTGCGATTCAAAGCCGAATCTCAGACTTCATGTCGAAAAATTTGCAGGATGAAACGGACCAGGGCGGGCCCGAGAGTGTCCCATTGGGACTGAAAGAAAAGCGCTGAAATCAGCTTATTGCACGATCCAATCAGAGAAAGAAATGATGAACAGTACTCCTTCAACGCCAGACCATGAGCCCTCTCGCACTGACCATGCTGGCCATTCGGCGAAAAAAGTTCGTCTTCAGGACAGGGACGAAGATCCACCGCCTCTACCGCCTTCCCCCCTTCCCGATCCCCCTTCATATCGGGCAGTAGTCACTGGACAGCTGCAACCAGCACAACAACAACCAGAATGGCCCTCAGAAGACCCAGTGGAACTTGAAGACGGTGATATTAACATAGTACCTGGGGACTTTGGCCTTGGCCTCGAACTATCTTCCACTTTTAAAGGGCGGCTTTATAAGGAGTGGGAACAAGCTATAGTCGTGAAACTCCTGGGTCGACGTATTGGGTATGCCATGTTGAAGAACCGTCTCTCTTCCCTGTGGAAGCTCACCGGCCCTATGAAGATCGTCGACATTGACAATGACTTCTTCATGATCAAGTTTCTTGAAACTGAGGACTATATCTATACCCTCACCCAAGGACCGTGGGTCCTCCTCGGCCACGCCCTTTCAGTCCAGCCCCGGCACCCCTCCTTTCGCCCCTCCACTGGCCAGATCTCCCGAGTTGTCACTTGGGTCCGCTTTCCTGAACTCCCAGTGGCGCTATACCACACTTCTGTCCTCAACGCGCTGGGGAACCTCGTCGGCTGCACTGTGAAAATCGACACGAACACCCAACAATCCCAACGCGGACGATTCGCTTGCGTTGCTGTCGATTTAGATATTAGCCAACCCTTGCGTTCTATTGTGGAACTGGACGGAGAACAGATTAAACTCGCCTACGAAGGTCTCCCCCAAATCTGTTTCTCGTGTGGGCGTGTCGGCCATAGCACCTTAGGGTGCCCTTCTCGCCCTCAGCCCCAGGCTCCGCCCACTGCTCCCCCCTCGGCGGACCCCTCTCCAGATCATCATCCAGACCTTCCCTCGGCCCCGACGTCCCCACCCCACTGTACGGGCCTTGGCTCCAAGTCCAACACAGGAGCCAGCGCCCTCCAACCCCTCCAACGGTCACAAGAAGTGACCCCCGCAGTACCCTCCCTGACACCACGTCTCCCGGCTCTCGCTTCCAGGCCCTAGCCGTTTCTGACCCCGCTCCCCCCTCCGCTCAGGCGCCCATCGCCTTTCGCGCCCACCAATCCTCCCAGGCTTCTCCTCGCTCTCTCGGGACGAAGTCCCTAACCTCCCTTAAACCTTCCGCATCAGGTCGGGTCGCCCGTTCGGCGGGCCGGGTTGCCCCTGGCCGTGGGGCTTCCTCTAGCAGGCCAGTATCTGCTGTTCCCCGGGGCCATGACCCTCTGGCCCATGCCCCTATCCCTCAACCCATGCCGGGCCTCCTCGCTCCGGCCCTCTCCCACCGCCGCCCGTTAGCCTTGGCCCTCTCCCGCCGTCATCCCCTGCCTCCTCCCGCCATGCCATCGTCGTCATTCCCTCCCATTCCGACCTCGTTTTTCATGATCCCACCCTTGCCCCCGCCTCGCCGGCGGTCGCGGTCGACCACACTACGGAGGCCGAGCCTCCCCCTACCCGTTCCGACCCCTTCCCGACCGCTCAACGGCCACCACCCTCTCCTTCCCTCCCTCAGGCTCCGCTTTTGGCCCCTCCTTCGGTCCACGATGTGATGGACATCACCGGCCCTCAGCTGGAGCCCCAATCGCCTCTCCATGGCCATGCGCTTCCAGTCGCTATGGACGAATCTCCTTCAGAATCGGCTGGAACTGCGACTCCGGTCGCTATGGATGAATCCCCTCAAGACTCGGTCTTGATCTCGTCGTGAGTTGCTTATGCCTGTCTTCCTCTAGAACTGCCAGGGGGCCAGCGGCAAAAAATTCCAGCCCACCTTTACTACCTTTGTCCAGATCCATCATCCTATTCTTGTCGTGTTGGTCGAGACCCGGATTAGTGGCCCTCGGGCCCACAAAGTAATTCGTTCTCTTAACTTCCCGAACTCCTATCGGGTTGAAGCCCAGGGTTTTTCCGGCGGCATCTGGTTGCTTTGGAAGTCCGACCTCTCCGTCCAGGTTCTCTTGGCGCATCGTCAGTTTATACACTTACGCATCGAATGGCGCCACCTCTCGTTCAATTTCACTGCCATTTACGCTAGCCCTACGTATTCTCTGCAGCCCATCCTTTGGCAGCACCTTCGGAATATCGCCCGCCACACTACTCTTCCTTGGCTCGTTGGGGGCGATTTCAATGCCAAACTTGATTGGGCCGATCAACGCGGGGGCGCCCACCACCCGCTCACTTTCAATTCCCGATTTCGGGAGTGTATTCAGTGCTGCCACCTGCAAGACCCCGGGTTTACCGGGCCGCGGTTCACGTGGCGCCGTGGCCGTCTTCTCTCTCGATTGGATCGTATCTTCTGCTCTTCTACTTGGCTCACCTCGTTCCCTGCCACTAAAGTCGCCCACCTCCCTTTCATTAAATCGGATCACCGGCCTTTGTTAGTCTCCTTCCTCCCTTTGAATCGGTCGAGTAGAGTGGCTCGGCCTTTCCGCTTTCAGTCTGCTTGGTTGACTCACGCGGCCTTCCCTCAAGTCGTGCTCACCCACTGGCAACCCCATCCTTCCTCTTTAAGTGGGGCGCTCCAACACCTCAGTGAACAATTACAACACTGGAATTCCTCGACTTTTGGTAACATCTTCTTCCGGAAAAAACGCCTTTTAGCCCGGCTCTCTGGAATCCAGCGGTCCCTTGAATCTCACTCTTCGGCTTCTTTGCGTGACTTGGAGTCGCATCTTCAACACGAGCTCGAACTAATCCTTTTTCAGGAGGAACTTTACTGGCACCAACAGTCTCGCTGCCAATGGCTCACTCATGGCGATAAGAACACCAAGTATTACCATGCCATCACCACCGCCAAACGGCGCCGACTTCACTTTGACTCCTTAAAGGACATGACCGGGGCTACGTATTCCGATCCTGAAGCCATCCGCGGGCTTGCCAAGGACTTCTTGCTCACTTTGTACACTTCCGAGCCTGTCACCCCTCTGCCTTTACCCCTCCACGCTGGGTTTTCCCCCCTCACTCCCAGTGCTACTTTAGCTCTAGACAATCCTATCCTTCCCGACGAGGTCCGGTCGGCTTTCTTCTCTATGGCCCCCAACAAGGCCCCGGGTGTCGACGGTTTTTCAACAATAGGGTTATATTAATGGAGAATAACAAATCTTATCCAATTCTTGGTACGAGAACAATCTAAATTAAGATACAACAAATCTTGTCAAATTGTTGGTGGGAGAACAATCTAAATTAAGACGCATGATGTGTAGTAAGAGCTTTAACAAATATTTTACATATTTTAAATTTAAAAAGAAATTTAATTTTATTAAGGACACTCAATCTAAACAGGTACATTTATTCTAGTGGAGGTTTAAATCTAAAATTCACAAAAGGTGTTATGGTCGAGATCAAAGCTAAGAAGATTGGTACTTTATATTCATTATGTATCCCCATCTTACAACATGTAAGATGGGGATAAATAATGAAAAAGTTATGATAATACTGAGTAAGAGAGGGTTAATAGGCAACCAAAGTATAACAAAGTTAGATTTTTGTGAGCATTGCGTATTTAGAAAATGTAAGAGTCCACTTTGGTTCATTCACTTACAAAAGCAAAAGTGCTCTTATCTATGTTCATTCAAACTTTTAAAGAGTCCCTGAAACTTTTTTTAGAGGTGGAGCTCAATACGTGCTTATATATTCATTGATGACTATTGTAAGAAGGTACGATTCTACTTTCTCAAACATAAGAGTTATGTCTTTATTATATTTAAGTAATAGAAAGTTCTAATTGAAAATTAAACCAAAAAAATTAAATAGCATAAGACTGATAATAGTTTGGAATTTTATATAGGATACTTTATTGAATTATGTAAAAGTTATGGTATAACTATACAACTGCATTATTGTAAGAACACCTCAATATAATGGTATCGTAGAGCACATGAACAAAACATTGTTAGATAGAGAGCATAATATGTTTTTTTTTTGAAAATGCATAATATGTTATTAAACTTTGATTTATCTAAAAGTATTTGGCTGAGGCATTATCCATAACATGTTATTTGGTAAATTGCACTGCTTGCATATCTTTTGATTTTCAGACTCCTGAAGAATTATGATCTGATAAACATGCTAGCTACTCTAATTCGTATGTACTTAGTTCTCCTATAATGATGGTAAATTAGACTAGATAATTCAAAAAGTGTATATTTCTTGGAATTAATCATGTATAAAAGGATATAGGTTTTGATGTTCTAATCTAAAATTAAAAAATTACAATTAGTGAGAATGTTGTATTTGACAAAATTTCTATATTTCACCCTTATGGTGGTCGAAATGGAAAATAGATAAGAAAATTATACGCAATGCTCAAGAATCTAAAAAAATCCAACATGGAAAAAAAGCCCTTCCAAAAAGAAAAATATAAAAAAAGGAAGTACTATAATTGTAGTAATAAGGGTCATATCACTAGTGATGATATTGATCCTAAAAAGGTATACCCTTTTAATACAAATATTTATTCTCTCTATGTATTTTGTTTTTTAACTAAATCTTATCTTTTATGGATTGTAGACCTAATAGCAACAGACCATATTGCCAAGGATAAATATTCCTTTGTAGAATTCCATAAAATCTCATATTGAACGTGATGGATTCATATAGGTGATAACTCAAAAGTTGGTGTACAAAATATTAGCACTTGGAAGTTAGAAATGTGTAGTACCTAACCCCTAATCATACATGAAGTATGCTTCAAGGATTTGATAGAATCTTATTAATATGCTAATATTAATTAAACTTAAATTTAATGTAAATTTCCATAATGTATTAATTGTATTAGATATTGCTTATCAAAGTAGTAATATAAGTTATTCCTTATCGCATCCGGTGATTTAAATCACAATGCAATTTTGTAACATGTTGGATTATATCTCATTGAACAAAATTGAATAATTCAATTAGCTAAAGAAGGCATTTTAGGTTATTTAAATCCAATAGATCTACGTCTTTATGAAAATTGTATAGTTCCTCAAATGGAAAGAAAGCTATTTGGAAAGGAAACATGAGCTTATAATATATCGCAATTAATTCATTTGGACATCCGTTGTATAATGATTGTGAGGATAACACATGGGGTTATATATTTTATCACTTCTATAGATGATTGTACTTGATATGGTCATCTATATTTGATTTCAATAAATCGAAAGATTTAAATTATTTTATAAATTTTATGAATTTGGTGGAGAATCAACTAAATAAGAAAATAAAAGTATTAAAAACTGATCAATGGCAAGAATATTTGTATGTTAAATTTAAGATATTATGTGAAAAAAAGAAATAAAATGATAATTAAGTATTCATTGAACCCCACAATAAAATGGCATTTTGGAAGGATAAAATAAAACATTTCTATAAATGATTAGGTCCATAATGTCATAAGAATATGTAACCATCATCTAATAGGGTAATGCATTGCTAATAGTTATCATGTATTTAATTTATGTGCTTGTTTAATAAATTATAAACACTTTGTGTGAGTTCTAAATAAGTAGAAAACCAAATATGAGATGCTTAAGGCTATAGGGTTATATTGCCTACATTCATTCATTATCCCTCTTACAAATAAAAGTAGGCCCAAGAGGAAAGAAAAGTTCTTTTATTAGATATTCTAAACACTCAAAAGAATGTATGTTCATAGGTTAAAAATGTAATAAAGGAATAACTGAATTTTAATTATAAGAAGTCACTTTCTAGAAAAATGACTTTTTAAAGTAGGGTGAAAAAAGAAAAGGCTTATTTCTATATAGGACTATTGATCAAAGTGATTATGTTACACAGAATTAAAAAAAAAGGGATTCTATCTGAGTAGGAAAATATAGAAAATAAATAATTAACTTAAGATTAATTTAGAGAGTAGCACAATAAGAGTTTACCTATATATTGGTAGGAATAATCAAGACATTGGTCAATTTTTATCTTATGAATCTCATTTACGTAAGCAATCATAGAATAATTCCTAATTTCTTTATCAAATAATAGGAAAATTTACATAATTATCCCACAAGAAGAGGGTAAGCTAAAGAATGTAAATGAGGCTCTTAATAGTTATACTAAAATAGAATGTGTGAAAGCAACGAAGGAGGAAATGACTTGTTTAAGTTACAATCAGGTACAAAACTTAGTTGATCTCCTCAATGGGTGAAAACTAATAGGAAAAATAGGTTCTCAAAATAAAGTGAAAGGTTAATGATAGTATCAAAAGATATAAGGTGTAACTTGTGGCTAAAGAATATATAAAGTAAGAGGAAATTAATTATAAACAGACATTTTTACTAACTGTGAGGTTTGTTTCAATTTAATTAATCATGGTTATAGTAGCCAACTTAGATCTTGAATTACATTAAATAGATATAAAGACTACTTTTCTTAATAAAGAATTAGAAGAAAAAATGTATGTGAAACAATATACAGGTTTCAATATAACAAGTTAAGAACATAAAGTATGGCAATTATTAAAATCAATTTATAACTTGACGCGATCTTCAAGACAGTAGTACATTTGTGTTCATAATGTAATTATTATATGATTTTCACATAAGTGATGAAGACCATTGTATATACATTAAAAGATCCAAAGATAAGTTTATGGTTTTATCTTTTTATATAAATGATCTTGTGATTGCTTGTAATGGCTATAAGTTTATTAAGTAAAAAACTAGTTCTCATCTGAATATGAAATAAAAGACACGAGTGAAGTTACATACAATCTTGGACTAAAGAATTCAAGAGATTTTTCAAAGAGATCATTGTCTCTTTCAGAAGAGGGATATACGATTCCATATGTAAGATTACAAGTCAATTGATAATCTTATTATTAAAGGAAAAGGCCTTTGTTAAAAGGTTTTTTTTCTTCCAAAAACACCACAAGAAATGGAAAAATAAAGAATGATTCATATTCTAATATAGTTGGAAATCTTATTTATGCAATGATATATATAGGACCAAATATTTTCTACAATGTTAGAATAGTGAGCATATATTAGTTAAACTTGGGTTAAACATACTGTAGTAAAGAGAATATTAAGGTATCTAAATTAATTACACATTGTATTATCAAAGTAATGACATACACATGAAAGGTTATATGGATGTAAATTAGGGAAGAGATTAAGTGAGAGAAAATCTACCTCCATATTTGTTTTTTACTTAATAATGATGTAATATCATGAAAAAGGAATTTTGGAATGTCAAAGCAATTAGCCTGCATGCCCTTAGTCACCTCATTCCTGATTGATTTCTCATTTAATCGATCTAATTCTATATTGCTTTATCCACAAAAGAAGCTAAATTTATAATATTTTCAGCTACATTATAAGAAATTGGTTGTCTTCGATGGTTCTTAGTTCATTTGAAATACTAAAATTGAAACTAATCAAGTATTAATCAACTATGTTAGTCGAGCAACAATAGCTTATGCAAAATATTCCAAATTTCATTGCAAAACCAAACATATAAATACCAAATATAATTATGTAAAAGATTTAGTTACATAGGGGTTTTATAATTTGCGAGCTTAAAATATCTAACTATATGTTATATAGTGGTAGTCTCAATAATATATCAAAGTATACATATATTCGGTATTTGAAGTCATTAATATTACGTAGATATTGACACATTATTAATGAATATTTCTTAATGTATGTTCATTCATTATATTATCATATCTAATTGCATAATATATGTTGACATTGTTTATTATATTGTAACACCCCACTCCCGCATGACCCGAACCTGACATCGATGGTGATATTCGAATCCGTGCCCCGCGAGGGTGGCGTGCTACATCACTTAGTCAAAAACTCAGTATATATATTTTTTTAATTTCGATTTGCACATTCCAAAAACAAAATTAATTACATTTTTGATCAATCTCTTTTGCAAAGCCTTTTCCCAATCGGAAAGTTATACACAACAAATATACTCAAATACACAAAATACAATAATTTGCGAAAAATACAGTTCATTGCGAAAAGAAAAAGACACAATGCAGACGCGAACTGATCCCGTCTTCTAGCTTTCCCTTGTATGCAGTAATTATACTCCCGTTTACCTATCGGGGTATTCTTCAAATCCTGAAAAATAATTGCAAATTTTGGATGAGTTTTGCGAACTCAGTAAGTGACCATCATCGATGGCTCACCCAGTCTCATAACACATAATTCACACATCGCACTTTCTTTCACATTTCACATTCACATAATTTCACATTCAATACTCTTAATCATTCATATTATGCACATGCAATGCACATGAGACTCACTTTTCATTTGTTAATTTGTTGTAACCGAGTGCCTAAACTGTCCCACGTAGGGCTCATTAATAACTATCCCTTATCCATTTAGAGGATACATGGCTCATTAAATGTTGAGCCTGAGGCTCTGAATCACTTTTGAGCTCAAAGCTCATTTGCACTCGTTGAGCTTAAAGCTCTGATCGGTGG
>JAOQMQ010000196.1:7013442-7026979 GCA_027563845.1 Erythroxylum subrotundum
TTTCTAGGAGAGGTTAAAGAACAACAGAATAATAAATTATGCTTAATCAGGGTTTAGGCCGAGATTGAACCGAAGAATCGGGTCCCTACCGAATTCTCCATTTTTATTATTTTTGCTTGTTTTCTTTAATTAGTTTTTATTAGTTAGTTTTATTTTTCTTTTTCTTTTTCCAGAAATCCAAAACCCCCCCTTTTTAGTAAACATCGATTAATTTCATTTCCTAGACTTTACACGCACTCTCTGTGGGATCGACCTAGACTCACGACGCGCTATTTAATTAAGAGTTTTCTTGCTTTCTTTGTATTCTTTTAGAATACTTGACTTATCAAAGGAGTGGTCTTCCTTTGTGACGTCCCAAGGTTAGAGTTCTAAGAGACAAGTTCTCTTAGGGTTCTTTCCATTGACCAACATTCTTGCTAGCGTTCTAAGAGACAAGTTCTCTTAGGGTTCTTTTCATCGACCAACATTCTTCTAACCTCCCATTTTCTCTTTATGTTATGTTTCTATCTTTTCAATTTTGTTTATTGTGATTCCGTGTGTTTGCTTGATTTTGGTCATTCCCAGGCATAGCTCCATCTTGTTGAAGGTTCTTTAGGACAAGTTCCTTTTGGGTCTCCCATCACGAAGGCTTGGTCAAACATGAATCAGATGAAGGCTTGGTCAAACATGAATCAGACGATGGCTTAGTCAAAAGGGAATCAGACGATGGCTTGGTGCAAAAAGGAATCAGACGATGGCTTGGTGCAAAAGTGAATCAGACGATGGCTTGGTCAAAATGGAATTAGACGATGGCTTGGTGCACAAGTGAATCAGACGATGGCTTGGTCAAAAGGGAATTAGACGATGGCTTAGTGCAAAAGTGAATCAGACGATGGCTTGGTCAAAAGGGAATTAGACGATGGCTTGGTCAAAAAGGAATCAGACGATGGATTCAGTCAATGATGCATCAAACGATAGCTTAGTCAATGATGCATCAGATGAAGGATTTAGTTAATGATGCATCAGACGATGGCTTGGTTAATGACGCATCAGACGATGGATTCAGTCAATGATGCATCAGACGATGGCTTGTTCAATGATACATCAGATGAAGGATTCAATCAATGATGTATCAGACGATGGCTTGGTCAATGATGCATCAGATGAAGGATTCAGTCAAACCTGAACCAGACGATGGGATTCTAGGGGTCCTTCCCACATCACCCAAAGTTCTAAATCACAAACTACACTCTCCAAAGCATCTCCACTTGTAATGATCATATCTCTTAGCTCCTATGTCCAAAAATTTCATACTATATACCGTTAGAAAGCTAGAAAAATAAACTACAACTTTCTAGAAGACAACTTTGCCTCCTTTAGCCTAGATTGATTCAGATTTTCCCCTGATGTCAGAATATGAATTTTTCCCCTCTAAAGAACTTGAAATTTTTCCCAAATTGACTTCCTTTAATGTAACATCATTCTTATCCATTCAACTACATCTTATCATTCATAATTCCTATTTTCTTTTCCATAACATCTCACTTATGTGTGTGTGTGTGTGTGCGTGTGTGTATTAACAATTCATGTTCCAAAAATCATCCACTCAAGTCAGTAACTTCTTCAAATATATCAATTTCCAACTCAATATCATCCATACACAATTCATAATTTATTAACAACAAAAGATAAGAGTTTTTACAAAGCTTTAATGGCATTCCAAGCCACATTACATCAATATCTCAAATTCTCCAATTACAAAGATACTTGAACAAACAAACTTGAAATGCGACTAAAATATTTTGCTTTCCCAAATACCAACTCAAAATACAAAATAAGCAAATTTGGAGTAATTCCCTTATGCTCTTGATTACTTGATCTCTTAGCTATCACCTGAAGATGAGACGAAAAGGGGGTGAGCTTGAAAGCTCGTGGGTAACAGTTTATAATGAAAAAATAAGCAAAACCTTTGAAAATATTCACTTGTCATAGAAAAATTCTCATTGAGTTCATAAAACACATGTTTCTTAAGTTTTCAACCAAAATTCACAAATTACAAAACATGAATGCATAAAACTTGTTAACATAGCATAAACATATAAGCACATTAGAATGGTTTGGATGGATCCAAAAACAAAACGTACTACACATTTCCATACAATGGTCATGTGTAGCTGTGAACTTATGGGAGTCCATAAAGAAGTTTCATGCCACTAACGGGCAGGCGGGAGAAGCCTTTTGCTTGGTCAACGTTTACGTGACTTAACTTAGGGGACCATCACAAACCCACATAACATGTAATTCATGACTTGTAAACTTGTTGCCCAAAATGACACTTTTCCGAAACTTGATTTTTCGTAAACATGATTTCATAAACATGTTATCTTTTCAAAAAATCACTTTGAAAGTCTTTTCATAAATCATCACACAATTCATATAACAACATATTGCAATTTCTCAAATAATTCAAAAGCAATAAATGCAACACTTATGATGCAACTGAAATCATTACACTTCATTGATTCAAAGAAAACATTTGTGGCTTATTTACTCTATTATAAACATGCACCCACCTTGAATTTCCTTGCTTCAAGACTTGCTCAAAATGCCTCTCCTCTTGTTCCTCTTGCCTTTTTTTATTTCCTTCAACAATGGCAAAACCTCATTTAATAGGAATCCAATTGAAAATCTCACAATGCAAAATCACTAAAATTGATTCTAGAATACTTAAACCCATTCATTTTCTAATCCAACAGATTCAAAATGATCTTACCTTGAATTTTCACCAAATGAAGAGTTTCTTGACTCTAATGAAAGCTCTTCTCTTCCTCTACCTTTTTCTCTTCTTGAACAACTTCAAAATCTCTCTTGAAGTCTAAGAAAATCGAAACCCTAGCTCAACTCTCTTCTTCTCTCCCAATTCACGTTTTTCCTTCTCTAAAATACAAGACTACATTTCTTTCTTCCATTTCTACCCTTAATGAGTGTGCAAAGTCCATTTGCCCTTCCTTGTAAGCCTTATGTCTTTTATGCTTAAATGTCTTGTCAAAAATACCCTTGAATATTTTTATAACCTTAACACTTTAATTTCATTAACCCATGAAATAAATCCTACTAACTTTGACATAATTAATTAACTCCAAAATAATTAATCTTTTAAAACCCCAAAATATTTAAATCATGCTTAACTAACTAAAAAAATTCGGGGCCAACACAACCATACTAAGAATTTAGAAAATTTGAAGAAATAGTGGAGTAATACTAATGTTGGTTTATTCCCTACAGCAATCAGTTAGTTATAACTTAAAACATAATTATTGAAAGACATCGTTATCTTATACATATTTAAATATATATGATAAAGTTCATATGATAAATGTAAACTGAAATTATGATGAGGTCATAATTATGAAATTCATATTACATTTATGTATCCTATATTGTTTTTAGTCATTATTATATTAAGATTAAATATTAATAGAGTGCAAAAAGACTAGTACACGTTATACTTCTCCCTTATGAAAGAAGTAGCCGATCTCATAGACTAAAATATGAAAAATACTTAAACAAACATCTAGGTGCTTGTTAGAGAATAAGTTCACTAAATATAAGAATTCTATTTGGAACACTACTTGTATGTTTATGAAAATTCTCAGTGTGATGATTGTATAAGTGATCATTTGACTTGAGATCACCAAAGTATCTTATATATGGATTGTTATGTTTTGATATTACTTATGACATATTGTAGTTAAAAGTAAGTTAGTCGATAATCATTGAATTTAATATGAACTATATGAAGATAATTGAATGATCAATATATGATTCATCACCCTAAAGTGATTGGGAAGAATTTTCTGATGTTCTTGATTAATATTGATTTGAAAAAATTCTTAGACCAAGGTGGAAGGACACTTTGTAAAATAGTTTACAAATATCAATAATAGAATCAAATACTACTAGTAGAGAACTAATATGATCAAACTCAAATAGTGTAGACATTAATTCTATATTCTATGTCTAATTGGAATATTATATGATGAAATGATGACTTATATAGAAAAATGGTGGAAAGATTAGTAAACATTATTTTGACATTCCTAAATATTTGGGTTGTCATGAAGAATTGCTATAGGCTAATCATAATCTATAGATATCAATTATTTAATCAAAGAATTAAAGATAAATTAAAGGAGTTTAATTTATTTAATAATTTAGGGTTATAATTTACATCCATTGCTAATAATGGATTACACAAAGAATATATTGAAGAGAGAAAATGTGTTTTAATAAATTTGGACTTGATTATAAAGTTTCAGAAACTTTATGAGTAAAATATGAGATATTAAATAAATAATGATCAATAACATACATTAGATTTTATTTGGAAAAAATGGTATTTAATAGAGCTAATTGTAATTCTAATTAAAATTTAATTAAAATTAAAGAACTTATTATAAACTGACTTAGGCTTCAAGGAAGGTAGCACTTTTTACCTAACCCCCTCTACAATAGTTATAGAGTTTTCTTAACATATTCTATCGATATCATTAGAGGCTGGACAAGTATGAGGTTATAGTGGTTGAGGCCGACCAGTTTCAGAAATAATTTGAAGAAACCAATAAGAAAGTTAAGATAAACGTGATTAGTTACATCAATAACATTAATAAGATGTTTAATTGCCAGTTACTTTTT
The DNA here is from genome assembly GCA_027563845.1 of Erythroxylum subrotundum. NCBI lineage: Eukaryota > Viridiplantae > Streptophyta > Magnoliopsida > Malpighiales > Erythroxylaceae > Erythroxylum > Erythroxylum subrotundum. The sequence continues at coordinate 7,018,117 of JAOQMQ010000196.1, forward strand.
TAGAAAAAATTGAAAGTTAAAGCGTTTTAGCATCACTTTTAAATTGAGTAAAGTTAATAATTTTTTATAATTTACCCTTCATTTTACCATATAATATTCTAGTTAGATATAATGTATATATTTAGTGTCTATTCGATTTAAGTCTAATTATATTATTTCTCCATAAACAGTAATTAATTTTTTATGACTTTGTTTAGAATTGTTTTTGAAGTATCTTTCTAATTTGATCAACATTTTTTAAAGTAATATTAATCAAGACTAATACAATATTCTCTTTAATTATTTTAAGGTGATAAATATTATATTAATTACCTAACTACCAAAGACTTCTACACATACTTAAAAAATTCTTAAGCAACATTAAAATATAGCAATTTCTATATAAATTCTATTAAAATTTTAAATAAAATTATAATATATACAATCACAACTATTAAATTTTTTTATAGATACATAAATGACATTTCATTTGAAAATATCATGTCAAATTAATTAAATAAACTTATTATCTAACAAGCCTCGTACATTTATTTAAATGTTTCTATATTTTAGTTTATGAGAATGATTATTATTGCAGTAAAATTATAGAATATGATATTTTTTCCTCTTATTAATGGCTAATATTAAAACATAAAATATTTTTGATTAAAAATATGCCATAATTATAGAAGTAAACAATTATTAAAATAGGTAGGAGATCAGAAGTAATCTTAGTCAAAGCATTATACACTGAAAACATTTTAGCTTCTTAGGAAATGGTGAAGTAATGTTATGAAAAAAGACAGTAAACAACGTGGGTAAAAGTAAATTAATGTTGCTCTTTCATTATACCAAATAAAAAAACAAAATCTACCTATAATTATTTGTCATTTTATTTGCTGACATATTCAAGAAAATGGTATTAAAAACAATTACATAGAGTCAATAGAATTTGCTGTCGGAACTAAAATCATATCAGTAGTTAAATATGCAGCTCACGGGAGGCACCAACTGTTAACAGAGTCTGAAACTCCCAAGCCACTATCACATATGCCTAGACTCAACTAACAAACCTTGAAAAATGCTACGAATAAGGGTTATTACGTGTTTATCTCACTTAAACAAAAGATAAAATAGTTATATACATTGGCGTAATTTTGGAGTGCTTCAGAAAGAATGCGATATTTTCTAGATGTCTTTGGGTGAATACGGGAGGAGACATAAGTATGTTCTTTTTTAAAATAGAAAATAATAGACCTTGTCAAAGTAGATGCCTTTGGAATAGATGTGTTTCCGTAGAAGATATAGTTTACAACACATTCTTATTATAGACCGTGTCTAAGTGTCTATGTAAAGAAGAAGAAAGATCCACAATCTAGAGACACACGAGTGTAGCTAACCTCATATTCTATTATTTTATCAACAAATATCAAAGCATTCAATGTTTGTTATTTCTAAGATACATTGGCATATATTATTTTATATTTTTTTAGATATATGCAATAATTCAAAAATTATATAATTTAGATAAATTATTTAACAAATAAGAAATTTGTGTTAATATTAGTATACTCACTTTTTTAAGTTATTTCATTATTAATTATCAGGATTGAAAATTTAAATTCTTATAAGAATATTCAATAAAATATTAAGATATGATATTCATGTTCTTTTTTTAAAGTCATGTCCTCATAAGTTATTTTACACATAAACAGTTAATATTAAAACAATTAATTTTACTAATCATCTCTAATAAATAGTTGATGTTACAGCTAATATTATCAACTGATTGCTAAATAGAGCCAAAATCTTTCAATCCGTAAAAAATTGGCTATAAGTCATTTACCAAAGTAAGTTCAAAATGATACTTGTTATTGAATTTTGGTAATTTTTCGTTTGTATTCTATAAATATTTCTTAACATTGCTTGAAAACAGTACACTAATTTTAAAAATTATAAACGGTTTCTTTTACTTTTCCAAAAAAAAGATTTAATACATCTATAATTAAAGTTATTTTGTGATATAATTAGAAGACATGTCAATAAGCCCACCTTCGCTTCTTTACCGCCTCGATCACCACGGTATCCTAATAGCTGTCTTCCTTTAAACCTCTGATTAATAAATGCATAAATATCTGGCGAATTCAAGTTCATAGAACTTGACGACAAATAGTTTGTCTTTTCAGAAATCGTTTTGTTTTGTTTAATAGATTGAAGTAAAGCTATACTATCTCATATAAATAAAACGTCTAAACAAGAAACATTCTACCTTATTTGACGACTATTACAGATTTCAACTAATTTTCGCTAATCACAGTAATTATGCTTAGTGAAAAAGTACGGTATAGGGCCACTGCTATACCCCATCACGAGGGACTTTGCCTTTGAATGAGGCTTTAACGTCATCGACCATGATATTAACATAGTTAGCGAGATACATTCCAGGGCCCAAAAAAATCAGCCGGTCATTTGGTTGTTACTTCGTGAGGCCGACAAATCGCATCAACACAAGGAAATGGACATAATAAAATTAAAAAAAAGATCCAGTTTACTGTGTGAAGCAAAACCAAAAGTTAAAGGTTTGCCAAGTAGCCCCAGCGAGCATCAGGCTTCTGTAAATACCAGGACATTTGTGAGCAAGTGCATAAATTCCCAGGATGTGAGCATTTGAAGTCAACTTACGTTTCTTTTCTATGACCCTTTTGGGTGACTGATTCCATCTAATTCGCATTTTCAGGTTTCTGACTCTTGGGGGACTTTCCTTCATTTTTTAAGGTCTGGACCAACTAACATACAATTTCTTAAGATCAGGTAATCTATTCCCAACCTTAATGCTGAAGCTCAACGGCTGACAAAAGGCAGCGCTTTAATTGGAGAGCCCGAGAAAAAAACTTAGTCGGCTCCAACTAGAACTTTCGATTTTAAGTCTTATATGGAAGCGGATCAAAGAATTGAGTCTTATTTTTAACGCAGGTACAACATTCAGGAAGCATTTGACTAGCTTCTAAAGATGAATCATACTCTTAAATATAACAAGTACATATATATCATCACCTTCAATTCCTCCATCAGGAAGATTTGGCAAGAGAAATAATAAAAGATTTCATAATACTACTCGTACTAGAAGGGAGGTTCTCAACTCTTTGACTGGTAAAATCTGAGAGAAAATTATCTATTCTACTAGGTCAGAAAGGTTATGACTTAATGTAGCCTCATCATGGAAAAATTAATTATTAATATAGAGCATGAGCAAAATAAAGATGGAAGAATGAAGGTACCTATGAAGCCTGAAAAGTTTTGACAGAAAAGACTTAGCCAATACAAAAGATAAAAAGAGAGAGCATCGAGAGAGAAGAGAGGAAGTCTAGAAATTTTATTTCTAAAACTGATCTTCTCTCTATTACATCATTTTCTTTTATAATACAAATGTAACAAATTATGTTTATGAGAATATCGCAAATGTGTAGTTGTGAGCTTGCCACCTCACTGGTTCTAGAAGAATTCACACAGCTTGCACAACAGATTTCTTTGGAGAGTAATTTCAGTGTTGAAGAGTCTATAGCATAATGTTGGACTTTAATTTGAAATGTTCCTATGGTTGCTTGTGTACGTCATTGTTGAGTAGACTTGTATTTGTAACCCCCCCCCCCAAATTGAACTGAGGTGAAAACCTTAGATTCAATTTGATACAAAAGTGATTGAAAAGTTGTTGTGGTAGCGACTTTGTGAATATATCGACAATTTGGTCGGCTGATGGCGCATATCTGGGTTGGATTACTCCTGCCAAAACCTTTTCTTGGACAAAGTGAACATCAAGCTCGATGTGCTTTGTGCGAGTATGAAAAACGGGGTTTGAGGCTAGTGAAATAGCACTCATATTGTCACACCAGAGTATAGTTGGGAGGGTAATAGGAACACCTAGTTCAAAAAATAGATTTTTCAACCATAAAACTTAAGTAGTAGCAGCAGCCATTGAGCGGTACTCCACCTCGGTGCTTGACCTGGCTACAACAGTTTGTTTCTTTGAGCTCCAAGTGATTAAATTGGAACCTAGAAAGAGGCAATATCCAGTGGTACTTCGTCTATCATTTGGGCAGCTAGCCCAATCAGAGTCACTATAAAGAGAAAGGTTGAGAGTGGATTTTGTTAATGTCAGGCCAAGATGCATAGTTCCTTTAAGATAACGAAGAATGTGTTTGCAAGCAGCCTAGTGGGCATGTGTAGGCTGGACAAGGAACTAGCTGAGACGGTTGACTAAAAAGGTAATATCTGGTCTAGTGTGGACAAGATATTGTAGGGAACCTATGGTCCTTCTGAAAATAGTGGGATCTTCGAAAATAGGAGAGTCTGAGTGGGTAAGCTTTGAGCTACTCCTAATAAGGGTAGGACTGGGTTTATAGTTCTCCATATGTGTCTGTTTTAGAATGTCCAAGATATATTTAGATTGGCAGAGATAGAGTCCAGTGGAATCTCTATAGGCTTCAAAGCCTAAAAAATAGTGGATGTCCCTAAGGTCTTTAAGTGCAAACGTTAAGTTTAGTCTGTAAATGAGATTGGCTACGTAAGATGGAGCATTTCCAGTGATGAGAATGTCTTCTACATATACCAAAAGGTAAGCAATAGTCTCTGCCATTTTGTGTATGTAAAGACTGACATCGGAAACAGAGTTTAGGAAGCCCCATGATAGAAGTGCTTGCTGCAGTTTATGGAACTAGGATCTTGCGGCTTGTTTGAGCCCATAAATAGCTTTGTTTAGGCGGCAAACATGGTGGGGATATATGGGGTCAGAGATTTGGGGAGGTTGGGACATGTAAATAGCCTCAGTTAGGTCCCCATTAAGGAAGGCGTTGTTAACATCAATCTGCCTGATGGACCAATTATAATAAACAGCTAATGAAAGGATAATGCGAAGAGTAGGGGCTTTGATAACTGGGCTAAAGGTTTCGTCAAAGTCAATGCCAGGGGTTTGATGAAACCCCTTGGCAACAAGGTGAGCTTTATATTTGAGAATTGTGCCATCTAGTCTGTGTTTAATGCGAAAGACCCATTTAGAAGCGATCACATTATAGCTAGGAGAAGGAGGAACAAGTATCCAGGTGTTGTTGGTGTGAAGGGCAGTAAGCTCATCTTGCATTGCAGCAAGCCATTTTGGGTCAGAAATGGCTTGTTTGACAGTGGTGGGTTCTGTATTTGCGGTTACCATGTAAAATTTAGGTTTAAAGATGCCAGATTGGGATCTGCTTGTCATGTTATGGGTTCTGTGCATGGGACGTGGCTTTGGTTGAGGGTGAGATATCGGAGAAGATGAGGTAGGTTCAGTAGTAGCTAATGGATAGGAACTTTGTGTATTTGTAGTTTGGTTATTTTGAGGTGTGCTGGTAGGGAAAGTCTGTATATGTTTGGTGACTGTCAGTAGTGTAGTAATAGGTGAAGAAGGCGTGTGAGGAGAAGAAAAATTAGAGGAAGAAGAGAATAGTTCAGAGTAAGGAAATTATACCTTATTGAAAATCGCATGCCTGGTGATGAAGACTCGTCCTGTTTTGTCCATGCACTTATACGCTTAGTGATTTGAACTGATGCCTAAGTATAGGCACTTTCGTGAGTGGAACTCAAACTTATCGGATGAGTAGGGTCGTAAATAAGGGAACACTGCGCACCAAAAAACTTTCAGAAAGCTATAGTCAGGAGTTCTGTGAAATAGTTTCTCAGAAGGTGAAATAAAGTTCAAAGCTGATGATGGGGTGAGATTCTGTAGATGAGCTGCGTACTCAAAGGCCTCTTGCCAAAACTTGAGAGGAAGATGAGCATGAGCTAGTATGGTTAAACGTGCCTCAATTATTATTCTGTGCCTTCTCTCAGGGACCCCATTCTGTTGATGGGTGTATGGGCAGGAAAATATAGTATGAATGCCTTGTAGAGTTAGTGTTTTTTGCAAACTTAGATATTCTGCACCCATGTCTGCTTGAAAACATTTGATCTTAAGATCCAACAAATTCTCAACCTGTAGCTTAAATCTCATAAATGCATTAGATAGATCAGATTTCAGTTTTAGAGGAAAAATCCATGAGAACCTACTAAAGGCATCAATGAATGTAACATAATATCTAGACCCTATAGATGAAAGGTATGGGGCTGGTCCCCACATATCCGAATATATGAGTTCAAGAGGTTTAGTAGCTGAGATTTTTAATGGAGTGAATGGTAACTGGTGCATTTTCCCAATCTTACATGAGTCATAAAAATCTAATTGAGAATTGATAGTGGAGGGATACAATTTGCGTAAAATAAGATTGAGACCTCTTGAATTTGGGTGTCCTAAACAGGCATGCCATATATTGGGATCATGAGTTACAGGAGAAGCTAAGTGACACTTGTTTGTATTGAACAAAGGAGTGTGAAGTATGCCAGAAACGACTCTTTGATTTGTGTCTGAGTTTGGTGAGGTTGATCGACGAGAGAGGTCCAGATTGACTTGGTATAATCCATCTTTAAGGTATCCTTGAAGAACTACTTGCTTGGTTCTCAAATCCTTAAACACACAATAGGCATAAAAAAATTCAACATAAGTGTTATTATCTTTAGTAAATCGAGAAACACTAAGAAGATTTTTTGTAATTGAAGGAACACAGAGGATCTTCGTCAAACATAAAACAAAGGAGGGTAGAGAGGGAGAGGAGAAGTGGGTACTGCCTGTGTGAAAGATTTTTAATTTCGAACCATTACCAACCAAAAGAGTGTCTGTATCTTGATACTCACTATGCAAGGAGAGATTGCTTAGATCAGAGTTTATGTGGTTAGTAGCACCACTATTTATGTACCAGGAAGGGTCTCTGACAGTTTCAGGAGTGACAAGGTATGAGGAGGCTTGATGGTAGTGACCCTGAGAAGGAAAAGGAGAATTGGGTAAAAGAGAAGGTGGAGAATGTGGGTATGGATTCGGATGTGTAGGTGGTGGATATGATGTGGGGTGAAACGAGTTAGGGTGAGGAGATTGAGGCATAGCACGTTGGAAGGTTTGGTCATAACGTTTGAAGCACTGCCAGGCTGAATGGTTTGGTTTAAAATATATTTTGCAATACAATTTATTTCCAGATCGACCAGATCTCCCACCTCTGTGTCTTCCACTAGAGCCACCTCTGAAGCCACCTTAGGGAATTTGTTGAAATCATTATGATAGGCAAAATGAGCTTGGTTTTCTGTTGGTTGAGAAGAGGTATGAGAGTTAGAGATTGAGACGTTTGTACTGGCATTAAGATGGGATATGTGCTGCTCATGAATGAGTAACTGGAATTTAGCATCTTCAAAAGTTATAGTTTCCAGTTGAGAATGAATTAGAACCACAACAGGATTGAAGTCATGGCCTAATCGTCCTGTGAGAGACATAATGAGATCCTTGCTTTTCAAGTCATCCCTAGAAGCCTTTAAGGAGTCTCCTACTCCTTTAATTTTCATTGCATAACCACTGATGGAATTTGAGCCTTTCTACATAGTTTGGAGTTGTTGACGCAACTGGGCTATTTTAGCCATTGATTGCTGACTGAAGGTCTTAGATAGATACTACCAAATCTCTAAGGCTAAACTACCGTGTGTTATCTGGCCCATTAAGACCTCATTCATAGTTGAGATCAGCCAGCTTATGAGAAGCTGATCTGATTTCCGCCATGTGTTGTAATCAGGATTAGGAATGAGAGTTCCAACATTGTCAAGAAATTTGGGTGGTATAGGATTTTCTGGGTTGATATGGGTGTCAAGGTCAAGGGCTCCAATGATGGGGAGTATTTGAGTTTTTCAGTAAAGGTAATTGGAGTTATCTAGCTTGATAGGGTTAAAATTAAGGGTTTTAGCTAGAGAAGAAAAATCCATCGTTGAATTAGAGGTAATTTGAGATACAGGATTTGCAGAGGACGTTGGTTCTTGTTTGGTGGAGCTGGTGTCGTTAGACATGGTAACTCCAATACCATGAAAAGTTTTGACAGAAAAGGCTTAGCCAATACAAAAGATAGAAAGAGAGAGCATCGAGAGAGAAGAGAGGAATTTTGGAAATTTTATTTCTAAAACTGATCTTCTCTCTATTACATCATTTATTTTATAATACAAATGTAACAAATTTTGTTTATGAGGATATCGCAAATGTGTAGCTGTGAGCTTGCCACCTCACAGGTTCTAGAAGAATTCACACAGCTTGCACAACTTATTTTCTTGGAGAGTAATTCTGTTGTTAAAGAGTCTATAGAATAATGTTGGACTTTCATTTGAAATGTTCCTGTGGTTGCTTGCGTACGTCATTGTTGAGTAGACTTGTATCTGTAACAAAGCCCATGTTTATCTGATGTAGTTGTTGACACTGTGCTTGACCCGTGTAGCCCAATCTAAAAGTGTGAGGTCGTCCAAGTGAACACTGGAAGTATCATCAGCTGTAGAGGAACATAAGAAGCTTTATTGACTGTAGAGCCGCATCCGGATCAAAGACCGCTGGACACTCTACCCTAATTTGATAGGGTTGGGCGAAGAAGGAAAAGGTGCGACCTGTGTTTACCCTTTTTGTCAAATAATTTTTTTTGTCCTTGTTTAAACGTAGAAGTATTGGCTCTAAACATTACTGTTTGTGGTTAGTTTAAAAGCCCTTTTTAAAATGTTGTTGTTTCGTTGTATACATTGTAGCTGGCCTACATCTATGTATACGAACTGATAATTTTCTAATATCATTTATTTTAACTTTTCAAAAAACTAAAACTTTCGATTTTGCCCAGGTCAGGTAGTGAAGTTCTTGGTGTACTTGTACTGACTTGCTATGTTTTTTTTTTTTTGATGAAAAGTGGTGTTTTATTAATTTATATCAGAAAACAAAACAACACTTAAAAAATTGGGTGGAACAAGACTCCAT
>JAOQMQ010000196.1:7027079-7038212 GCA_027563845.1 Erythroxylum subrotundum
ACTAATGCAACTCCTGTAAACTCCCCATTGACTTGCGTTGCAGCGTCAATGTTGACTTTTATCCATCCATGGTCTGGTGGTTGCCACTTACGAACTCTTGCTTGTTTAACTGCTTGAGGAGCTTTCTCTTGGGCATATTGCCAGTCATCTAAAGTGCGCTTTGCTGCGAACCAAGTCTCTACCGGGGTTTTAAACCGGTTCGACCAAATAACAGAATTTCGACTATTCCAGATAGCCCAGCACACACAAAGAACTAAACTTAAATCAGCATCATTGAACAAACGCGTCACCGCAAGAAGCCAACTAAAAAATGATAGAACTTGGGGTCTGAACCAGCCGAAGCTTGTACTATGCCATACCTGCTTTGCAAAATTACAATCCACAAGCAAATGAAAATTGGATTCCTCACCAAGATTGCACATAGGACATGTAATTGGTACTGGAACACATCTTTGTTGCAAAGACTTCCTTGTAGGCAGAATATCATTTCCAGCTCTCCATATGAAATTTCTTACCTGAGGTGGTAAAGGAATACGCCATAATCTCTTCCACATACTGCAGACGCTTTGGTCATCTCCATTCTGAGAAGAGGATGATAACATCCTATATGCCGATTTTACTGAGTAGATACCACGTTTTTCAGGAAGCCAAAAAACTGAATCAGTTGTTCTGCGACTTAGAGGAATTGACAAGATCTGATTCACATCTCTATCATTAAAGTTTGCCTCAACACGTTCCTTATTCCAATTGCCATCTTGAATTAAATCACCCACCATGAATACCTGTTTATCCGGACTGAAAACGGTTGTAACTTTCATATTTTCCTGATTTTGGATCCATGAATCAAACCATATTGAAACAGCATCACCAGTACCTATTCGCCAGCAGAGTCCCTTTTCCAACACAAATCTCCCTTCAAGAATGCTTCTCCATGTATAACTTGGATTAACTCCCAATCCTGCTTCCATGAAATTAGAAGTGGGAAAATATCGAGCTTTTAACACCTGAGCCATCAAAGACTCCGGATTTTGTACAAGTCTCCAACCAATCCTTCCGAGCATAGCCACATTAAAATCCCACACTCGTTTAAATTGTAAGCCTCCTTTGGACTTATGATTGCAAAGCCGATTCCAAGTCATCCAATGAAGTTTAGATGAACCCCTATCGTTCTTCCCCCACCAGTAATCAGCAAGAATTCTCTCTAAGTCCTCACAAATACCCTTAGGAAGAAGGAACAAAGACATCACATAATTCGGGATTGCTTGTAGAACCGTTTTAAGCAGCACCTCCTTACCTGCTTTTGACAATAACCTGTTCTTCCAAGAGTGAATTCTTTTCCAAACTTTATCCTTAACAAATGAGAACACCTCCTTCTTGTTTCTTCCAATGGAGGTCGGTAGACCCAAATATTGGCCTAGATTGTCCTGTTCTTCCACATTTAAAATCCGACAAATATTCCCCTTAACATCATCAGCAGTATTTGGACTAAAACAAATCTGAGACTTTGTGAAGTTTACAGCCTGCCCTGAAGCCCTTTCATAATCTGTTAGAATATTTCGAATTGACCTAGCCTCTGCTTCCTTTGCTCTGAAAAACAAAACACTGTCATCGGCGAAGAATAAATGACTTATCTCCGGAGCTCCTCTTCTCACACAACAGCCATGAATTTCCTTTGCAGCCACGCGACTATGGATATACCTAGATAATACCTCCGCACACAGTATAAATAAATAAGGACTTAAGGGATCCCCTTGACGGAGCCCTCTCGTCGGAGAAATGGGTCCCAACAAAAAACCTTGCTGAAGCACCTGGTACGATACTGTTGAAACACAGGACATAATGAGGTTTATCCAAGTCGCATTAAACCCCATCTTTTCCATAACATTCTTTAAAAAAACCCATTCAAGCCTATCATAGGCTTTGCTAATATCAATCTTTAACGCTGCCTCTCCTGCATTCCCGTGCTTCTTGCCTTTCATATGATGTAGGACCTCATAGGCAATGATGGAATTGTCCTGAATCTGCCTTCCGGATACAAATGCACTTTGCTGAGGGGAGATAAAAGAGGGCAACAATGGTTTCAATCTGTTCGCAAGCATTTTTGCAATTACCTTGTATAAGACTTGACACAAAGCAATTGGACGCAGATCTGTCATCACCTCCGGAGTTTGTTTCTTAGGTATTAGAACAAGAAGAGTAGCATTCAATTCCTTAGGGATACTCCCATTATTGATACAAGCAATACAAAAGTCAGAAACTTCCTTGCCTATTATATTCCAAAATCTTTGAAAAAAACCCGGATTTAGGCCATCAGCTCCTGGCGATTTTTCCGCTCCCATACTAAACACGGCTATTTTCACCTCCTCCATTGTGAATCCCTTTAAAAGCTCAGTATTATCTTCAGCAGAAACTAGTACAGGCACATGACTTAAAATAGATTGAGGGTCTGTTACCTGGGCCGAATACAAGTTGTTGAAGTATCCGGTAATCACATCCTGCAAACCAGACTCCCAATTGCACCATGTTCCGTCGCAATCCCTCAACCGATCCCAGCTATTCTTTTTCCTCCTCTCAGATGCTCTCGCATGAAAATATTTTGTGTTCCTATTACCTTCCCTAAGCCAATCTGTCTTAGCCCTCTGCTTCCAATATGTTTCCCTTTGATCAAGCAGCTGTCCGAATCTTTCTTTAGCAGCCAAATAATTTCTTCTATCATCTAATCCACGCTTCCCCCTTAATCTGGATAGATCCTTTCGACATTTCTCTAACTCCTCTCTAAATTTTCTCTTAAAGGCCTTCCCCCAACTATCTAGGGCTCGGCTGCAAGATAGTAATTTAGAGACGAGATTTTCAGAATGGATATCATTCCAGCACTGTTCTACTAAAGCAACACACTCCGGTTCCTTAACCCAAGCATTTTCAAATCGAAAAAGATGGGTCTTGCCTTTAGGAACGTAAATACGCAATAAAAGAAGAAGGGGTAGATGATCAGATGATGATATATCAAGAACTTCTGCTATAGCTTGACTAAATCTATGCTTCCAACTGCCACTCACCATACACCTGTCTAACTTGGCTTCAACGTGATCCCTCCCCTGCCTACCATTATCCCAAGTGAATTTGTATCCCTCAGTTTTTAGATCTACCAAACCAGCTTCAGAAACTGCATCTCTAAAGCCTTGAATAAGAGTAGTCGGCTGGGCTAGCCCACCAACCTTTTCATTTGGGCCTAAAACATCATTGTAATCTCCAATACAAACCCATGGCAGATTACTACAAGAGGCTAAATATCTCAAAACCTCCCACGAATAATGCCTCCGATTTCTATCCGGTTCACCATAAAACCCGGTTAATCTCCATTTATCTAATCCAAAAATCTGGACTTCAACATCAATATAACGTTGGGATGTACCAATTAACTGAACCGAATCAACACCCTTCCAAAGAAGGGCAAGACCTCCACTACGACCATTACAATCTACAGCAAAATAACCATCATAAAGTAAAAGAGTTTTTATATCATTTATTTTAGAAGATAAACAAAGAGTTTCAACTAAAAAAATAAAAGTAGGCCGCCTTTCCATAATAAGCTGTTGCAAATATTGGACAGCTTTCTCATTATTAAGTCCGCGGCAATTCCAACTAAGACAACTCATTGCATCCGGCGGGACTGGAAACCAGTTCCCGCCTTCCCCCCATTTTTTGAAGCATTGGGTCTCTTGCTTGTAGTCTCATTGCTTGTAGAACTGGAAATATCATCCATCTGTTTATCACCGTCATTAGGCCCATCAACTACATTTGGCCCAATTTTCCTCAAAACATGTAACTCTTCAAGCCCAGTCCGTCTTCTCTTTGGGTCACTTATGTCAACAGTATCATCAAGATTTTCCTCCTCATCTACCATTAACTTACCCTCATCATTAGCTATTGACTTATCCCTGTCATTAATAGGAGGTTCTGTCCTTTTTGGGATGTCAGATTCAACGCCATATACTCCTCCTGTATTATTGGAATTATCCCCTTTGAATAATGGATTAATTCCATGAAATCCGGACTTTCCAAAAATCTGCTCACCACCCTTACCCATTCCGTCTTCTCCGGCGAGATTCTCCACCGCCCCTGGTTCCTCTCTCAGCCACTTCAATCCGATCAGATTATGGGCTCGGCGACCACTGTCTCTCATCTGAGGACCAAACTTTCTAGGGATTAAAGTTCCATTGGCGCGCACAAGTAAAGGGCAAAACTTCTCACCATGCCCGATAATCCCACACAGGAAGCAAAAAGTAGGGAGTCGTTCATAGACAAAAGAGACAGATATAACTTCCTTCTGATTCTCCTTTCTCAATTTCATGGAGGCTTTGATTGGTTTATTGACATCGATTTTCACCCGAATCCTCCAATACTCACGCCATTTCAAAGTAAGATTTGCAGGATCAGCTTCTACAAACGCTCCAATCATGTCACCCATATTCTTCATCACATTCTCCGATCTGAATCCGGATTTCAAACCAAAAACCTTCACCCAAATGTACATGTGATTGAGAGGAACATCCCATGGATTCTCATAATCGCCTAATTTCTCCATGAGTAAGGGCTGGTTATTAAACGACCATGGGCCCATATCAAGGATTCTATTCATATCAACCTCATGGTAGAATTGAAAGACATAGATACCTCCATTTAATTCCCGGACAGACATCCCCATAGCAGGCTGCATTAATGCCGCCAAAGTGTGTTTCATGGCTATAAAATTGACCGGTCGTGCTGCAAGAAAACGCCCCACCACACATAAAGCCGAATCTCCATATTCCTGGCCCACATCATCACCAACAATCACAACTTCCTCCTCATCATCCTCTAGGGTCAAGCTAGCCATGTCAATTGAGGCACAATCTGCCTCTATGGTTTGGTCGGCCATAATCAACTAATCGAGCAAAACCTTGAACGAGAAGACAATAGGACAAAGAAAACTTGTCAAAGGACAGGATAGAGAAAACTTGTCAAAGGACAAGACATACTTGCTATGTTGTTTCCAAAAGAAATTAATGTCTCAACTTTGACTAAGCAAGTGCAAAAACTAACAAGAACAGCTGTTGTTTAAACATTGAGATATGGATTAGATATATCCGATTGCGATTTTCAGTTGACAAATGAGTTGACTCTTGGAAGTATTCAACCAGGACGCTTTCACATCATGGCAAGGCCTTAAATACAATATTTTCTTGGACAAGAACTGGAAGATAAACCTTGGCGGACGCTAATTCCAATGAGAAGGAAAGGTTTTGCCATGTGTATCTAAGCATCTAGTTGTTCTCAATAAATTCTTTTCGGCATAAACCATGGAGAAATTGTTTCGACTTATTACAGGGCATCAGTCCATGACAAGGAGTCTAGACAGCTGAAGCTTCAAATGAGAAAAACAAGTAAATTTTCATGCCGTCTCTGTTTATCTGCAGAGTTGTCTTTTCTTTTTAATATCAACACTAATTACTCCTTTTCTTTTCCCAGAAATGAAACAGAACCCGTGTCAAAATCGTTCCGACTTATTTTCGTACATCAACCCATGACAGGAGAGTCGAGACTGCTAAAACTCAACTCTTTGTTGGTTCATCTTATGCGCAGACTTGCCTATTCTTTGAACATCAGCATTCTATCTGCCAATGGTTGAGCTTTTTGGGTTGTTTGGCCTGATTGAAAATATTCCATCAGAGGGTGAACTCATTGACCAATTTCCCAAGCTCCAATTACGTCCCTGATTCGATTTCTGCTCTGCATTACTCTGTATCCTGAACTGCCACTTCATTTGTGAAGTTAGCAAGAAAATCATTGGCCCTTAATTGATGTGCTAATAAGGAGATTACAAGTATTGAAGATATTAATGCTGTAATGGAAAATTCAAGATAGACTGAAAACTAGGGATGTGCCATAAATGTTTGCCAGGGATGATTTATGTAGAATCGTCGATCTTGTTGCATTCTACAAGACAGTTTACGTGAAAAGCACGGTCCAAGTTTTGTCGCAAACAATATCAATATTCCTTATCATCCTATCAGAATTAATGGGAATGCAACATACCTTGATCACCTACTGCAAAAAATTCTTTAATAACATCTCAAGTTGGAGTCTCTTAACAAATGAAATGAACTAACAAACAACATGTCCTGCATTTCAACGCGTTTATGTAATGTAATGTTAATATTGGATATTTTATCTGGGGAATTCCGTTTCTTTCAGGTTCTTGGTTTGGACCATTCTTTGGCATCTTATCCGCAAAGAGGCATGTTACATGTACACGTATAAAACGCCAGTCAAGGCTTCATATTAGCAACAAATAACATGAAACATGAAACTAAAAGCACTGCTACAAGCAGTTTCTGCTGGTCACAGCAACCAAATGAGGCGTTAAACTCCATATATCAGTCACTGTTAGTCACCACTTGGACAAAATGAGAGGAAAAGACACACAAGTTCCTAGAAACTTGGCTTAGATGCCAGGGGGAAAAAACGAAGCGCATTGAGTTGTAATATGCTGGACAAAACTTCTGAAGTAACGTACACCAACAACTGTATTTAGTTTTCACCGACCTCTTTCTTTGTGCAGATCGTATCCTTTTGTAATATAATAACAGCATTCTGCATTTCCTGATACTCCTGCTTTTATTCATCAGAATCAATACCCTTCTTTTGTTCTTGAAACTTGCCGTTCCTGGTCCGAAATTGTCCGCCAACTCTGAATCAAATACCAAACAATTTTCTTGTTGCTTTAACGCTGTGAGAAGCAATGGAGAATGGTTCGAAGAGGTATTATAAGCAGAGCCGAAGCGGGTATGAGCCTTCCGACGTAGAAACCGACTGGCAAGATAGTCCACTTCATGAGCATGATCATAAAAATAAAACCTTTTCTCCTGAAAACCTGAAAGATGCAGCTTTTCTAAGGAAGCTCAGTCCTCAGAGACATAGCAGGAGGCACTCTTCAAGATCCAGTGGTTCTTCTTTGGCAGAAGACTCTGTGGCAAGCCAAGCACCAAGGGAACAAATCGGCAAGCCAACACACAAGTTACGGAGAGATGATAGAAGGTCTGTTTCACCTATTCAAAGTCAAAAAAGCCATGTTCCCTTCTTAAAACCAGAGATTGGAAGACAAGTTTATCCAAGTCATTCAGGGAAAGAGGAACATGGCAGGTATGATGACGATGCAAGTGTTGGCTCTGGCAGAAGAAAAAATCTGAAGACACCTAGAGAAGACAAGAGTAGAGAGAGATCAAACTCCTCTCGAAGATCAAAAACTGCACCGAGGCCAAGAGCTGGTGACAAGGACCAAGAGAACAGCTATGGTAGTAAAGAGAAAAAGTTTGAGAGAAATGTATCACCACTGTCACAGGACATGAACCGTAAGCAAAGGGAAATAGATACTTCTCATTCCAAATCCTCTACTGTGGGTGAATTGAATGAGATGATAGCTAACATTAAGATGGCTAGAGCTTCTGTGACTGGTGATCCAGTCTTTGAAAGCACAGACTCTATATCACCCGGAGACATCTTTTTCTCTCGTGAACATACTGCCTTTGGAATACAGAAACTTGGCTTAGCTAAGAAAGGAAACAACGGAGAAAATCAGTATCCAATGCCCTCTAGGTTTAACCAAAAGGATTCTGTTAGTCCTAAGCATAGTAAAGACAATGATGATATTGAATATAGACCACAAAGAACTGCGACAAACTCGATTTCACAAACCATGTCTTCTAGTTTTGGTACTAGTAGCGATAAGCTTAGTAGGGAAAGCAGTAAGACAAGTGATTGGAGTGGAAAAAGTGGGAACTTCAGAAATTTTGTGGCAAATAGACGAAAGAGCCAATCTGAAACTTGGTTTTCTTGTATGAGAAGAGGAACCTGCAAGGCCTCAAAGTCGCCTGAAAGAAAATATCATGTTGATGAAGCTTTATTCATTGAAAAAGCAACTGTCATTGAAAGTCTTAGACCATTTTGGGCTGATAAGTATCAACCCCGTTCACTGATTGGATTCACTTGTCACAAACGAGAAGCTCAACTTCTTAAGCAACTTGTAAGTAGAATAAGATCATCCTCTTGCTTAATTAACTCTACCTCAATGTGCTTTCAAGTCCTCTTAGGCCTATATCCAAACTTATTTGCATGAAATATTATCTTTTCAGCTTTGGTAATGTCTTTTATTAGTCATATTCCTTAACACAGTTTATTCTGCAACCATAGGCACTCGATGACAGCATTCCTCATATTTTGTTGAGAGGACCTTCTGGTTCTGGGAAGAGATCCCTGACAATGGCTCTTCTAGCTGAAATATTTGGCGATGCTGGTTGCAAGGTATGCCATAGGTAATCATATGACTCTTCTTTGTTCTTTTTTAATAAGATTAATCTGATTGAATCAAAATTTCTTCTGCAGGTATCACATGATTTAAGATACTTCCAATTCAAGGTACGTTTATGCTTGAATTGTGAATATTCTTCTTCTAGAAAATAGATATCCTAGTTTTCAGAGCTATGTATAGAAATCAAGTTGTAAAGGGATATTGCAGTCACATGTGTAACTTACTGCAATCAGGATTAATGTTTTTCTTTTTGACACTAAATTATCATCATCCAATCATGAAAAAAGTACATAATTTTCCAATTCAAGCACATATTATGTCTAAACGAAATGAAATACTGATGGATCAATCAGAATCGAAGAAGTTATACCATCTTTCAGAAGCTTTGCTCTTATTATGCCAGTAATTTGTTGTTGACAGGACAAAAAGCCCATGCAGGCGGTTGTTCCCGTAACATACAGTAAGCATCATGTGGAGCTCAATGTACGAACAGAATCAAACGCCAAATATGCATTAATAGGTCTCGTTAGGGAAATAAGCAACAAGTTTTCTACAACCCCTGAAATCAGCACTGTTAATTTTGAACCAGAATATACAGGTTAATTTAGCTCATTACTCCATTATCTTATTACAGTTAACAGTCTACTTGAACCTAAGACGTAATTCTTGTAAATTTCAGTAATAGTTCTCTACGACGTTGACAAAGCAGAGGAGAATATCCAGCACTTGATAAAATGGATTATGGACTGTTATACAGATGCTTGTAAACTTATATTATGTTGTGAAGATGACACAAACATCCTGGATTCTGTAAAAGGTCGCTGCAAGGTTATTGATGTTGAAGCTCCAGTGACTCATGAAGTACGTATTCCCTGTTCTTGATTCTTTTCATTCTTACTATCTCAACCTTAGACTTGAGGGGATTTGGATGGCAAAGCGCAGCATCATAATGGCATGTATACATTGGAGTTCTCTAATAAACGTTTCTCAACTACAGTTTTTAATTTCTGATTCTACCTCCTGCTCTTTACAGATCATGGAAGTTCTCATTCAAATTTCCAGGAAAGAGGAATTTGAACTTCCCATGAACTTTGCTGCTAAGATTGCTACCAAATCAAAGCAGAACTTAAGGGAGGCAATCCTGGCTCTTGAAGCCTGCAAAGCACATAAGTAAGAATGAACATGCTCCCATATTCACATCTTGTACACCATTTAAATACTGATAAGAAGAATTGGAACTACTCACCATTTTTGAAATGTGATTGCAGCTATCCGTTTACCGAAGATCAACCAATTCAAATCGGTTGGGAAGGGGTTGTCAACGAACTTGCAGAACAAATCCTGGCTGATCCATCTAATCAGAGGTAATTATCCTTTCTTCCGGTTGTTATCTTTTTTTTTGGTCCCCATACAAAACCCTTCTCCTGTTAGACAACATAATAAGAATGTCCATGCAACTTGCAGCATAGTTGCACGAAAAGCCTCATGCATAGTGTTAACTTGCTGCTAATTAATCGAGTTTCCATGTTCCAAATTTTGCAGATTATTTTCCATAAGGGGAAAGATTCAAAAGCTTCTTTTGGATTTTGTACACCCCAAACTTATTCTCCTGGTAAGCAATAGATTCTTCTCCTGGAATTATCCGGTATAAGATTCCACCTACAACAACATTTCTTATGGGGTTGTGTGTCTACCAACAGAAACTTGTAGAACAATTTCTTAGGAGACTTGAGGGCCCTTCAAGAAGGGAGATTTATTACTGGCACGCTTATTATGTAAGTTCTCTTCTCTTCCTCACGTTTTCTTCTATAACAATGAAACCGAATCTATTATTGCCATTTACAGGATAAGAGGCTCCCTACAGGAACAACTGCGTTGCTCAAACTAGAAGGTAAAGCGCCCATACTGCAAAACACAAATTGATATAGAGAACACAGAAAATTATACACTTACAAGAAGTATCCACGCTTCGTTCTTAAATCCCATCTTTAAAAATGAAAATCTCAGTTTAATCGGTCTCCTTCATACGAGTAGTTGATTGATCGTGCACTCTATATGTGCAGAGTTTGTGGCCAAGTTCATGAGCATACAGAGAAGGAGTTCTGCCAGTCATAATTACGAGTAGTCCCTATAGAGGTGCTTTATGATTAGAAAATCTAGGTGAATCTCTGCACGAAGTTGATCTTTCTGGAAGTGAAATTTGGCATTGGAGACACTTGCATCCTGCCATGAATGACCTCTACTTTGCCATTTGGAAACAGGGAACTTCAGCAGAACAAAATCTGTAATTGTAATGTATTATTGGCCTGGAATGAGTTTCCATTAAATTCATTTCACTGTCTATAAGATATCAAAACAAATAACTTTCTTTTGGAATGGAGAATGATTGGTGTTCGCTTCAAAAGGCGTCAATCAGCATTAGACTGAAATCCTGTATTTACTCCACAAACTATACTCTAACCCAGTATTCGCATTCAATGAAGCTCGTAGGAATTGGGACTTCTTTCTATTTTCTTTTTTTTTTTTCCATGACGGTAACATAACATGTGTTTAATTAAATCTCATGTATTTTCTGATATTATAGTATGTGTCAAGAAGACCAGATCGTTTAGTTCTACTTCTATTTTTTATTTTTATGTTATAGTTTTTAGTTTTAATTTTTGTTTTTTTTTTAATTGTTATTTTTCTTTCAAATATAAACAAAATTTGTAACATGTGTTTAATTAAATCTCATGTATTTTCTGATATTATAGTATGTGTCAAGAAGACCAGATCGTTTAGTTCTA
>JAOQMQ010000196.1:7045202-7066944 GCA_027563845.1 Erythroxylum subrotundum
CCATTTTGGCCAATATGTTTGGAAATTTGTGAAATGTATGCTTATATGGGTTTGTGGTGGTCCCTTAAGTGAGTCAACTGCACTTGTCTTAGGCTTTTCCCGCCTGCCGCTAATGGCATGGAGCTGCTCACGAACTCCCATAAGTTCACGGCTACATATGACCGCTTCACGGAAATGTGTAGTACGTTCTGTTTTAGCTCCACCCGAACCATTTTCGATGTGCTTATGTGTTTATGATCTGTGATCATTTTGATGCATCTGTTATGTTTGATGTATGAATTGCTTAATAAGTTTTAAATTTTTGGGAAACTTATGTTGCATGGCTTTTACTGTAAATTTTCCAATGGACATAAATATTTCAATGATTTTTGCTTGTTTCTTGGTTATAAGCATGTTACCCACGAGCTTAAAGCTCACCCTCCTTTCATTCCCATCTCCAGGTGATAAGAAAGAGATCGGGTGAAAGAAAGTAAAGGCATTTGTTTGGTTATGCACATGTTGTATTTTAAGTTAGATTGTTGTAAGATTAAGACCTTAGGCATATGTTGAGAATTTTGGGGTTTTGTATCTTTTGTATTCGGATTTTTGGTATTGATGTTGTAATATGGCTTAGAATGCCATTAAAGTTTGTAAACATTTATCTTATGAATGAATTGTGGATTTGTGTAGGGATTTTTGAAATATGAATTGTGTATGAATGATATGAGTTGAGTTGATGATCTTTGATATAAATTGTTGCGATTTATTAATAAGTGAATTATGGAAAAGAAAGATATGAAGAATCTAATGAATTGAGGTTGAGGGATTGATAAATTCCTTTCGAAAACGGAATCCAATAAGAGGGGTATCAGAGCAAGAGTATAGGTGTTATGTTTTTCTGAGGAGTTGGATTCCAGAAACGGGTTCCATCAATTGATGTGAGTGGTCATTTAAACTAAGTGTTTCCCCATTAAGCTTTCAAGCTTAGAATGGCTGTTAATCCGTGTAGATCCAAGTAATAAGAGTAAGGAACATGGATCATTTGCAGGGACCAAGGTCAACCGTTAGAAGTAAAAGTACTTTTGGATGTATCTTTTGATTAAAGAATAGATGTATATGTAATGGAGAAAATTATAGTTTCTTAATAGTTTGTAATTAAAATTTTAAGTTGTGTATAATATCTCTTTTGGATTACCATATAAATATAATGATGTAATACTACTTTTAAATGAAAATGAAAAAGAATATGAAATTTTGTAATATGTATATGTACAACATTGAATAGATAAATGAGTGATGACAATCCCTATAAATGAATAAACTTGTATATCATGAATTTGGGTGTCATATGTGTAGGTGGTTGTAGGTTCCGTATGGGCGATATTACATTTTGTAGTCAAACTATATCAGCTGCACTGTAACCTTACAGGCATGCCTATCTATCCATCACCGAGATAATGAAGTAGGCACCGCATCATTTCTTTTAATCATTTACCAATTTCATAATTAATATATTGACAAATCACATTATATTCGTTTGAAAACATAAAATCTATTTTTAAGTTCATACATGCAAGTCATAACTTATCACCATTAGGATAGTATTCAAATCACAAGTACTCGTATGATTTATTTTGTATATGTTTTGATTAGTTGTATTTCTTTAGGTACATTCTCGTAACTAGTATATAAATTCCTATACCTCATTTAAATATAAAACATGTTAAATTGTACTTAATTATCTTAACAAAATTAGTATGTGAACTTGTATAGTTATACTACACACACATAAGTAATAAATATGCATACAAATCATTTATGTACATGTAAATTTTCTTTAGCATGCTTTATGCTCAGTCTTAAATTATAATGTTTAATCACCTAATTCACATATGGTAAGTCATATTTCATTTATTTATAGGTGTATAAAAAGTTTCTTAAACTTTCAAAAAGATTCCGATATGATTCGGTAAAAAAAATGGAAGCGAAAAACTCAAAATGGTGCAATTTGGGCTAAGCCCATGGTATGTCTAAAAATAAGCAAACAAATCAGTCCAAAAATAAATTATACAACGGTCTCCACTTGTTCTGTAATTTTCACATAGAAAACATTCAATTTAGGATTTAATTTCTTCTAAACATTTGTCTCCCTATATCTTTAGTTTCCATAGCATCAAAAACAGACCATTTGGACTTCTAAACCATGAGATAAGCACAAACATCACAAGCTGCTCCAATATAGGGGCAACATTAGGTCACTATTTTCGATTTCAATTTCCAATTTCATAAAGCCAAAATTAAGTCTATGTCTCTTCTAGAGATTTTTAGTTATATATCTTAAGTTTCATCTCCAATTAGAATCATCCAATTTGGAAGTCTATAGGCTTATTTATGGCTAAAACAATGAGATTGGCTCAGGGGAACTAAGAACCTAAGAGAAAATTTCACTAAACCTTACTCTCTCTTGTCATATTCAACCAATTCCATCCAAAGTAACACCCAAACATCATTCTAGAAACCATTCCATGTCCAAATCAATCTTTTTATACATTCAAATATGTAAACATACATAAATTAACTAAATGTAGTCCCAAACCTTAAAATTTGTTAATCAGCTCTTCTTCTAATGCTCTTCCTTCTCTTCCCCTTTAGCTTTGCTTGTTTCACTAACTAGAACACCACAAATACAAATCTCAATCCCATATCCAACCTTATAATTCTAGCTCTTCATGAGCAAAGCAAGAAAGATGAAGATAAGAAGAAAAACCACAAAATTTTACCTTAATTTTCACCTAAGATTAGCTTGATTCCTTATGAAAATGATGTGATTAAGGAGATGGAATAAAGAGGACATGAGAAGAGAAGATTCTCGAGTTAAAACCCTACATACATTTCCCTCTCCCCTCTCTTCTACTCCCCTTTTATGAAGTTTCTAGTCTTAGACACATGTTTCAATTCCATTAGACCATATGTTGATTTTTGGAAAAATTGCACATTCAATCCTTCTTCTTCCTGTGGTTCCCACATTGACATATAAAATCATCAACTGATTTAATTCTAGTCCATCTTTCACTTATAATTATTCATGTCCATGCCTAAATAAAGAAATTACCAATTTACCCATGTCTTTTAAATTAACTACCATTATGTCCCTTATTATGCTTAGATACACTGAATTCTTTATGTTCACTTTTTAATATACCCTAAATATACTACAATGCTTCTAGGGTATATATTGGGGCCTTACAACTTAACTTTATCTCATACAAATTTGAATCTTTTTTATTCATTCACAAAACCCTGTCTCATACAACCTTTCTGTTAGTTTATGTGAATGATATTTTGATTGCTAATTTTTCTTCCTCCTCTATTTCATCTCTAAGTCATAATCTTAACTTTGCTTTTTCTATAAAAGACTTAAGTCCTATTCATCACTTCCGGAGTTGAAGTTAAAGCTACATCTTTTGGATTACTTCTTTCCCAATCTTACTACATCAAAGACCTTCTCATTCGAACAAACCTTGAAAATTCTAAACGCGTCCTTACCACGATCACCCTAATCCTTCCCCTCTCCAAAAATTATGGCATTCCTCTTTTTGATCCCACTGAGTATCGTAATATTGTCAGTGCCCTTCAATACCTCTTTTACTCGTCTTGACATCCAATTTTTAGTCAACAAAGTTTCTCAACTCTTACAATCTCCTACCGACACTCATCAGTCAACTGTCAAAAAAATTTTGCGGTATCTTCATTCCACCACTTCTTTTGGCATTCATTTCATTAAACCATCCTCACTCTCCCTTCAGTCCTACTATGATGTTGACTAGACTACTTGTCCTGATGATCGTCGCTTCATGTCTGGTTATTGCATATATCTAAAACCAAATCTCATTTCCTAGAATGCAAAAAAAAAAAACCCACAGTTGCAATATCTAGTGCTAAGACTAAATATCAAAGCATTATTCTCGCTGATGCGAAACTTCGTTGGCTCACATCGTTTCTTGGTGAACATGGTCTTTCTCACCTACACGCTACTCTTTGGTATGATGATCTTGATGCTACTGTCTTAGCCACAAATCAGGTGACTCGTGTTCACACAAAATACATTGAAATTAACATTTACTTAGTTCGTGATTTGGTTGCTACAAAAGTCATATTCATCTATCATATTTCATCCTCTAATCATTGATATTATGATAAAGGCCTTATCTTTTTCAATATATCCACGACTTTAAGACAAACTCATGATTACACCTCATTGTGAGCTTAAGGAGAGCCAATAATACATATTAATCACATTGTCTAATTAAATCTCAACTGTATATATCCTATGTATGAATGCATTATTTTTCTCCTATCATGTACATATACCAGTGTCCACTAAGGAGTCGTTACCTTTCCATCGGATTAAGAAACACAAGAAATACCCCCTTGAGGCAAAGTTGTGGGGTGTTTACTCGGGTTTTCTTTTAGCTTGGAACTTAGGATATTACCGAGTGGAGCTAAACTCAGACTCCCTAATTGTCATCAATATTCTATCGGACTCGATATGGAGGAATTTGACAAATTATTTCTTGACTCAAGATATTAAGTTACTAATGACTAGATAATGGGTGGTGAAACCATGTCATGTCTCTCGAGAAAGAAATTAATGTGCTGACTGATTGGCTAAATTTACAAGTCTACATCAGATTGATTTTATGTACCTTTAGGAGCCCCCCTCAGGTTGTCTAACTCTACTGCGTAAGGACATAACTGATGCTTCTTACCAAAGACGTAGTGTATAGCTATTTAACTTTTGTGTTCCATCTCCCTTGCATTAAAAAAAAAAAAAAGAAAACACAAGAACTACAACTTCAATTTCTTACTTCATCACGTGACAACGCCAACCAAATGCCATCCCACAAAGGTTTCCCCAACTCTTTTAAGGACAAGTAGGCATTTACCAATTACCATAAACAAAAGGACTAAGAGTTTGGCTCCATGTGATATAAAAGCCAGATTCAATTCCTAGAACTTTTTACGTTGGCTAGCCACTCACATGGATATGGTTTGGTCTGGCAATGTTATAATAACCATATAACTGATTTTTTTCTTCAGGAAAAAGACAATCTCTTGCACCGAAAATAGAAAAGAAAATAAGAAAGATGACTAAGAGTAGACTTCGTTCAAGTCTTGAAGGTCATTTTCCCCAGACTCGATACTTGCCCTGCTCATGCTCGTATTCTATAAACTGCAGAATACACTTAATTCCAGAGAACATGTGTCCTCGACACATCATCTCATTCACGCAAACCTCATTCACATCCTACGGTCACGAGTGGCGGAAGACTGGCCGTTGAAACTGTGTACACGAACTGACGGTGCCTTTTCTTCCTTCTTTCACCTTCCATTACTAAAGCAAACCTTTCGCTCTTTATTGTCTCTCTACTCTGCATATTCGCTAACGGAAGTGATCGCATTTACGTTAGTACATTATCTTTTCTTATCTTCAAGCCTTCCTTTCACTTTAGGGGTTCTCTGTAAGTTCTTCCTTTTATCTTTAATCTATGTAACAAGAACCATTCTTTTTTCATTTTTTTTATCTTGGATTTTCCTTTGTATTTCTATCTGGGTTTTCGTTTCTCGGAGAGTTGATCAGTTTGTTTGACGAGTGCCCATCTTATTGAAGCTTGTATTTTTAGTGTTATCTGTGTACTTCTTTTGTTAATTTCTTAATGGAATGTAATCCGGCCAATAGTAGAGTATTAGTGTTGTTTGATTCTTATAGTTTTGATGATGCGCTTATTGATATTTGGATCTTGAAGAGTTTGAGTTCGCTAGTTTAACGCCTTTGTTTTGTCTTAAACAACTTCAGACTGTTCTTTGCTTGCTCTTTTTACTAGGATTTGTCCTATCTTGTGTTTCTGAATTGGGCTAGACTACGGAGAACAATAGGGTTCCTGTTTATTTAATGAGTTCCGAATCTTCAGGCTCCGGTCATGTTGCTTAGCTATCATATATTGGTAGATTTGCTTTTAACTGCAAATTGTTTTGCAAGAGCAAGACCCTCTGGTCGTTGGCCCCTGCTGATTTTGTGCTTTCGAATTTATACCAAAATTTGATCCTTGTTTAACATCCTGAAAAGTTTAGCTATGTTATTGCTAATATTTTTCTTATCTTGAATCAATTATCGAGATTTTAAAAAATTCGTTACTGTCGAACAACGAGGGTGACGCATATATCAACTATCATCTGTGCCTAATGAAGGTGTATTCGTAAGACGTATTCACGGAGTGGCTGAATCGCTGCTATCTTTTGTTTCAAAACAGTGAAAGGCCAGCATGGCTAACAATGGCGAAGAAACAATTGTGAGGCCATACGGACATCCTCCTGTCCTCAATGAAAGGATCCTTTCATCAATGTCACGTAGATCTGTTGCTGCTCATCCCTGGCATGATTTGGAAATTGGTAACTTTTTCTTTTGCTACATACCACAGCTACTCTTCAAAACCTGCTACTTGTTCAATTTCTACATCTAACACTAATGACATGAGATCTTTGACATTTTCAGGGCCGGGTGCTCCGTTGGTTTTCAACTGTGTAAGTTTGGTTTTCCTTGGATTTTGGTTGTTGCATTATTGAAGGGAACACCCTTGTTGTCTCCTCATTTTGTGCCTTAAGGTCACCTGCCCAGGCATCTTGAGTCTTCTATCTGGATTGCAATTTATGAAGCTAATGTAAATAGTTTTATATAAGCTAGATAGGGCTTTAGCTGTCACATAACATGACTGCAGATTTATCAAGGTTAAAGTACTTTGTATTTCATGGTTGGCCACTGCATGAAGAATTAATTTGATCCTGAATGGCAGGTAGTGGAAATTGGGAAAGGCGGCAAGGTCAAATATGAACTTGACAAGACAAGTGGGCTCATAAAAGTATAGTCTTTCTTTTCCCTTCTTTTTGCTCTCCATCTTAATTCGTGTCAAAGTTTGCTCTTTTGCTGAATGTAACATGCCATGACAGATTTTTTTTAATTTCATTTTCATTTGTGGAAGTATTATTTTGTCAGAATATATTAGTATAATTTACGTGTTAGGGCAGATTGCCGATGCTCTTGTTTCTCATCTGTCTTTTTTAAGGTATATTTGTTTTAAATCTGCTATTCAGAAAATAATGGTTGAGGATGCCATTTACTGTTGTTGATGGATTTAAAATCATTCCAACCATGCGAGTCTATGACCATGGTGTCTTAGATTTTTGTAGATTCAGTAACTTGAGCTAAAACTTCTGAAGATGTTGTGATGTCATTTGGCATTACTTCAGCTGGTGTATTGCAATATTGCTCCCTTTGTTTCACAATTTTTCTTACATGTTATTGTGGCTCTTGCATGTTTGTAAATTTGGTCACTTGTTATGTCAAACGAGAGTAATAATGATTGGTTCTCAAAAATAGGTTGATCGTGTTCTCTACTCATCAGTTGTTTACCCACACAACTATGGTTTTATCCCACGAACTATTTGTGAGGACAGTGATCCTATGGATGTTCTGATACTGATGCAGGTAATGTTTTTCTTTGACTGTTGTCTCAGTGTGAAATTGCGATGTCTCTATATTTGGTTAAACTATATTAATCATCGTCTTTCCTCTTACACAGGAGCCTGTGCTGCCTGGTTCTTTCCTTCGTGCCCGTGCCATTGGTTTAATGCCCATGCTTGACCAGGTAGAATGTGTTCATCCTCCCACTTGACTTATACACTTGGATAACAGCCAAAAAGATGGTTATTGAGAACAATATAATTGATGGATTTATCAATGTTTCCAAATGATGTTCTGACAGTTGGCTTGTTTTAATGTGAATAACAGAAACTTGCAATGAAAATCTATAAAATTTCCCTCCAGGATCTCCTATTATTGTCTCCCATAAGAATTAGTGATCACTAAGCGGCAATGTTCATTTCAGGGTGAAAAGGATGACAAAATTATTGCAGTATGTGCTGATGATCCTGAATTCCGCCATTATAAGGACATCAAAGAGCTTGCCCCTCATCGCTTGGCCGAAATCCGCCGTTTCTTTGAGGACTGTATCCATTTATATTAATGCAGTGGTTTTCATGGAAGTAATTCATGATTTTGGTCTTGAGTAACTAGTATTCTTTTACCTTAACTGCTGATAACAGACAAAAAAAACGAGAACAAGAAAGTTGACGTGGAAGACTTCCTGCCAGCTGAAGCCGCGGTGGAAGCCATCAAATATTCAATGTGAGTAATATTGAACCCATTTCTTGCTAATTCAGATTGAATTAATAAAATATGTATTGCTGCAGGGACCTGTATGCAGCGTACATTGTTGAAAGCTTGAGGCAGTAAGTAATTTCATCACTTACAGATACCTAAATATAAAAGACAGAAAGAAGACCTCGTATCTATGAAATATATATGTAATAAAAACAACGCCACTCTGTACTCTGTTATATTTTTATATCAAGGTAAGTACCCAGTTACATCAACCATTTCTATACTACTGTTAAGGATGCATGCTTGTTAAAGATTCAAGTGTAAAGCATGTTATACCTAGACATGACAGTTGAGTTCAGATTCAGTTGTTTTTAATTGAGCTTGTGCCTGGGTTATCTATCATTTTATTTAGAAGAGTTGAACTCAGGCTGATCTGGACAATTCAAGCCTGAATTCAATTCAAATTTTAACTTTAAAAAATTATTTTTTAAAAAATTGACTGGCTCATTGTTAAAAAAAAAAAGATGATGTGGGCATATTGAATCACTGATAAAGGAGTTCAACATTTCCCTCGTACAATGAAATGCATTAGATAATTAGATTGAGACTGAAAGTTAGGAAAATTAGTCTCTAAAATGGATGCGCCTACACAATAATTAATCATTTACTAGAGGTGGTTTGATCTCACTTTTAAAGTTCTACTGTGACTTTTATATTTAGCTTTTATTTTAAAAAATATATAAATTTTGTTTGATCATACAACATGATTACTTCTGAATTTGAAATTTTTATTTAATTTACATCTAAGTACCAATGATATATTATCTATGAATATTTTAATATTTTTAGTTACATATTTTTGTAATAAAATAGTGTAATTGATTAGAGTAATTATTGTGTTACTTTCACTATATTATATTAGTTTTATATCTTAAAATAATATTTATTTGATTTGAACTTGATAAAAAAAAAACTGTCATTCACAGAGGAACTTATTTTTTTGCAAAATTGAATAAAATTGATTAATAAAAAATTCCAAAAGAGTTACAAATGAGCATCAATGCATAACAAAAGGAGAAAGCATTAAATAACTGGTTTCTTGTGAACAGAACTAACTACTACAAGGAGTACCATCTCTTCTTAAACAATGAAAGACAGGTCCATTTCATACTAATCAATAACTAAAGTACCATTGTGTATAATGTGTATATTTGGAATGATAAAATTGTCCTCTAATCATATGTATCAATTAATAAGAGAGGATATGATCCTTTTCTTGAAAGATTCTTAGGTTTCTTTCCTTACAATCAGCCTAGCCAAGGTAGTTAATCTCTTCTTAATCACTAGCTAGAGTGTAAAGGAGATTTTTGGGAGAGCTTTTAAACCACACAACTTTACTTCATTTAAATCTAAAGCCTCAAGGTCTTAATAATTACTTACAAAGCTATTTGTAAATTTACTTGAAGCATGTCTCATTCAACTGATTTTATCCTCCCTAATGTAATTGGCGAAGTAGTTTAAGGTATGCTTTAAAATTTTAGACTATGTTCAAATATTTATTTTCTAAGGATTGTCCCCATGGCCTATTTGGATAGTTGCATTTCTTGAGATAATTCATATAAGGCCAAAGAGCCCATTGATGTTGCAAAAAGGCCTTATATTGCTCTTATTTTCAAATCAAAAGTTAGCAGAGCTATCATCCTCAAGTTTAGATTTGAATTCCAGTCTAACATGCTTCACCAACTTAAGAATGTTTAGCATAGTCCAAAAGGTGTTAGCTTTTAGACTCACTTCCCGAAAGTTGTCATTTCTCAAATATTGTGTATGAATTTGTTGATAGCCTAATTGAAATTTAGTCCATTTAGCCCAAATATTAAAAAAATCAAGTTGCTAGAATTTCTAGAAGTCAAGAACATTACCTAGAAAATTCTGGAGCACTGAAACTAGTAAAGAAAAATAGGACTTAGGAGTCAGGATGGTTGAAAACGTGAGGAACATATAGAAGGTAGTTAATTAAGATGTGGTCCAAAATTAGAAGATAGTTGGAAGTTGAGCAGTTACAGGAAAACTACTTAAGGTGATTGTGAAGCTGAGAGAGGTGTATAAGCACACTAGTAGGACAAAACAAAGGAGGATAACAAACAACACACATAACTCAAACAAGAAAAAAATAATGTTATCATTGTCCCAAGTTTTCTTTGCACCTTGTATTTATCCTTTAACTAAATGCATTTATCTTTTATACTCAAATTTTATTCCAAAACTCTTTAGCTCGTCGATAACTTATTTCTCTAAGTTTTGTAAAGCCTACTTATATCTCTGATAAGAAATCAGACAAAATTTGGGGGGAATTTCTCCCTAGTATGCTTGAATTCTAAGCTGATCAAAGAAGTGATCAATAATTTGGCGCACTCGATGGGATATAATGTCATATACGAGGAATGAAAAAGAAGTAGTTATGCCCCTAGCCCTAGAGGAAGAAGTCGGAACAAAGGTTTTGTATCCCAAATGATTGAAAATTTGGAGAATTTGTGTCGTCTTCAACTAAGTCTCCAGTTGGCGAGAGTTTAAAATGTCTGCAACTATCAAAAAGAAATAATGTTGTCTATGCAAGTGATGTTTCATAATTAAAGTCCCATTTGGTCTATATGATTGAAGCAATCAAAATATTAACAAAAAAGATGGAAAAACTTTCTACTGCTTTAGTATAGGTTGTTAGACATAATTCTCCATCTATAGCTAGCAGACTTCTAAAGAGCTCAGAAAAGAGCTCAGGGGGTTGCTTACACTAAATGCAATAGAATTTGGTGAGTGTAGTCGTCCTTAAATTTTATGTTCGTGGAAGAAAGATATGTTATTTCTTATAAAAGAGAGGATATTCATGTTGTGTCTTTACCTATTAATTTTGGAAATGGTCAATAAGTAATTAGGCCCTAAGCTCTTGGAAGATATGAATTTGGTCTTGAACTCAAAACTAATGGACCAAATTATGGCCTAGGGGGCTACATTTTAGCTGAAATCGTAATCTTGATTATGTTATTACTCCTCCACAAATGAGGTTTCAAGTTTATATGTTAGATATTAGAGAAGTTGTTCAAGAGCTATATGAGCCTGTCATGAGACAGATTGGCCGCCTAAGAATTCTATAAGCTTTTATTCGGAGCATATTGAATATGAGAATCGTTATCCTCATGGCCATAGAATTCTTGAGTTTACTTTGTTTTTTGAGAAGGATGACACTCAATTATTAAACACATTGTTAGATTCACTATTAAGTGTGGCAAATTGGCTAATTTTAAGTTTTTGATATTTTCAAATTCGTTTGACATATCTGACTTTTTCTTAGTGTGATTTATTACCCAAGAATTTTACCTTCTTTGGAAAGAAATGGAAAGACCATTTCATATTTAATTTTTTCAAACTGAACCCGAGGTTAGAATAGCCAAATTGTTTAGAGTTGTTCAAAAAAATGGTGATAATGTAGATATATTCATTGCTTAATTTAAGAGAATCAGAAGTTGATGTTGAATTGCATTCCCCAAGACTGAGTCCAAGAAGCTGGTTCGGAGGGACCTCGATATTAAACTTTGAAAAAAGTTTTGATGAGTTGATATCAAAAATGTTTGAAGAAGAAAAACTTCTTAAAAAAGGACATCATTAAAAAAAAGTTTAGTTGGCACTTATCTTATGGAAAAAAGTTCATATAACTTGGTAGTGGTTGAGGTTAATATCCCTAAAACTTGTATATTGTCTTGCTTTAGAACCAAAATCACTCTAAGCTAGAGGGAAAATACCACCACCAAACACTCAAATTCAATACACTTTTGATACGTCAAAAATAGAGAAAACCTTTGATTTCTTGTTGCAGGAAAATTTCATTACTTTGCTGCTAGAATATAAAATTCTTACAAAGGAAGAGATTTAAAAGAGGGACTATTATAAGTATCACAATACATACAGTTACCTTATGAATTTATACTAAGGATTCAAGATTGAATTAACAAAGGAGTTTTATTGTTTGTTGAAGTTGATCAGACTATTTAATAGATGAAGATCCATTTCCACCGGTTGCAACTGTTAATGCTACTGAGTTAATTTACGACTTTTGCTAGATTTCAAGAGGAAGCTGAAGATTAGAGAGGATCGGTTGGTGTTAGCCATGAATTTAGGTACTGGCATTTTCATTCCAAACTATAGTTTGAATGTTAATACTAAGAATGAAAATCGGCAGATTTCTAGAGTCCAACAGAAAGTAAAGATTGCAAGACAGAACCACATGACATAATTCACTCAAATTTTCAAGCAAAGATTTGATGTTCGAATTCCTAGCTTTAGTGTAGACAATCTTAATTTGAAGTACCAGCTTGAGTGCCTCCATCCTACTAATGACATCTAGTAAGGCATCTCAAGACCTTAATGCCACTAACCAAAACTTAAAAGAGAAGACTTCAACAACTGAGAGATGCTACCAGGTTCAAAGGAAATAAGCCATCACCTTTTTTAGAAGCTTATCTGGAGGAAGTCACCTTTTATAAGACATGTTCCTTATGAGGAAAGTACTTCAGACCCAAAGAATAAAAAAGAATGTGTATAAGTTACTAAAGAAGGGTAAAATGAAATAAAGGAAAGGCACAACCTTAGATTTTATAGGAAGTCACCTTGATTTGAAAGTCAAGAAGAGAGTACCAATGAATTCTTCACAGGAGGTGAAATTCACATTCAGATTTCTTGTGTCATTTCTCCTATGAAGCTTCTTACCTCTTTTGGCAAAAGTTCAGGGAAGAAAATAGAACATTATCTGAGAAAAGGGAATGCAAAATATCTATGTCAGTCGTGTGTTTAGGAATTCCAAAGAAGGTAATGCTGGAGAAATCAGTTAACAATATGACTTAACATGTAAGACTTTTGTACATTAAAGCCCATGTTAATGGTAAACCAACCTCAAGAGTTTTGATTGATAATGGGTTGGTTGTGAATATATGCTGACCAAGATGATGGAA
Source organism: Erythroxylum subrotundum (assembly GCA_027563845.1). Taxonomy (NCBI): domain Eukaryota; kingdom Viridiplantae; phylum Streptophyta; class Magnoliopsida; order Malpighiales; family Erythroxylaceae; genus Erythroxylum; species Erythroxylum subrotundum. Next base: position 7,058,400 of record JAOQMQ010000196.1, read on the forward strand.
TTTTTAAGAAAAGATGTTACAAATTTGATCTCAATAAAGGTGTCTACTGCCACATTTACTGAAGAGATTATTAAGGCACATGGAATTCTTCCTGTAAATATCACAGTGGGTGGGAAGTCCTTATTGGTAGCTTTCTTTGTCGATGACATATATGCATATTATCAAGTCCTATTAGTGAGAGATTGGATTCATTCCAATTTATGTATTCCTTGATGTCTTCATCTGCTTTTACTTTTGTGAATAGACGATGAAATGAAAATTGTTTAGGTTAATTCACAATCTTTCCATTCTAAAGTGGATGTAGTAGAGAAAAAATTGTATAACGATCAAGTGAGGCCAGTTCAAATTTGAAAGTGGTCTCATAGAGAGTGTTCAAAAAATAATGATGAAGAAAAGATAAGGTTGGAGTTAGAAATATTAGTGAAGTCATGCTATTATGCTTATTAATAGGCCGATGAAGGTTCCAATTTTGAAAGAACCTAATGAATAGGCTTTCACAAAAAGAAATTGTGTATCTACGACCATAAAAGTCAAAATTTGAATGCATCAAATCATGGAGAATTTCGGGGAGTTAAAAGGATGCTACAATGTTAAGTTGGTTTTTAAAGAGGAAGAATCTTTTATGGAGGATGAGAGCCAATTTGAAGAATTGAATTTGCTCATATAAAAATCGATGACTTTGGTAGTCAGAATTAGGAACAGCTTGAGGAAATAAATTTGAGTAGTTTATGAGAATTTCAAAATGTGTTTGTGAATAAAATTTTTGATCCAAAAATAAGAATATAATTAGTTAAACTTCTAAAGGAATTTAAAGATTATTCTGCTTGGAATTATATTAAAATGCCAAGATTAAGCAGAAAGTTGGTAGAACATAGATTTTCTATAAAGCAAGAATTTTGTCCTTACTGCTAACCTCTTATAAGTTGGTCCAAAGAAGTTGAGTTAAAAATTAAAAAAGAGATTGAAAAGTTATGTAGTTTTATTAGACTAGACAAATATATTGAGTAGCAAGTCAATGTTGTACCTGTAGTAAAGAAAATTAGTAAGTTAAGGTGTTTGTGTTGACTTTAGGGACTTGTATGCTACCACTCCCAAGATATGTATATGATTCCAATTATTGACTCCTTAATTGATACAATGTCCAAGCTTTTTTTTTTCTTGTTATAATCGCATTTTCATACATAAAGATGATATCCCTAAAATAGTCTTTAGATGTCCTAGATCAACAGGAACATTTAAATGGATTGCAATGCCTTTTGGCTTGAAGAATGTGAAGCCACTTATCAAAGAGCAATGAATGCTATCTTTCATGATTTAATAAGTAGCACATTTAAAGTTTATATAGACAATATTGTTGATAAGTCCAAAAGGAGTATAAACTATATATAGAATTTAATAGAAGCTTTTCAAACAATGAGAATGCATAAGTTAAAGTTAAACCCGCTGAAGTGCACTTTTGGAGTAGAAGTAGGAAACTTTCTAGGTTTCTTAGTTTGTTAAAGAGGAATTGAATTATTCAAGAATAAGGTAAGGGAGATTCTTAAAGAAAAACCACCTCAAAATAAGGCATAACTTTAAAGGTTTTGAGGATAAGTAAATTATGGGGAAAGATTTATCACTAATTTTGTTGGTAAAATAAAAGAATTTTTAGTTCACTTGAAGTTGAAAATTTTCAAGGAATTCTATTGGGAAGAAAGACATTAGGTGGTATCTGATAAAATCAAAGAATACTTGACTAAGCCTTTAATTTTGATGCCACCTCGAAAGAGAATACTTTTAAAGTTATGCATTTTTTCATAGAGGAATCTGTTGGGTGCTTAATGGACCAAAAGAATAAAGCAGGTCACAAGCAAGCTATTTAGTACTGAAGTAGAATTTTGACTCCAACATAAAAGAAGTACATCACTATTATGAAATTATATTTGGCATTTTATTTTGCTTGCTCAAAATTAAGACATTATTTGCTTCAAAATCATGTTTATGTGATTTTGCAAACCGATTTGATAAAATATATGTTGAACAAACCAGTTATTCTGGGAAATATTGGAAAATGGTTCATCAAGCTTATAGATCTTAACTTAGTTTATTATCCTAATTGTTTAATAAAGGGTCAACATTGGTTGATTTCCTAGTAAGCCACCAAATGATAGAAATTGGATCTAAAGTGTTTAGTGTTTAAATGTGAAAGAAAATCTTGGGAGTTGAAATTTGATAGTCTTATCACGTAAAAATCAGATGGTGTTGGAATAGTCATTACTTCACCAAATGAAACAAAAACTCTTCTTTCTATTAAGATAAACCTCTCATGTACTAATAATCAGACTGAGTATGAGGGCTTAATAACAGGATTGGAACTTCTAGTAGATTTTGGAGCCAAAGAAGTCCTTATTATGAGAGATTCTCAGCTGGTATTATGACAAGTATCAGGAGAATATCGGTGATTTGATGAGGTAAAATTAAAAAATATTCCTTAAAAAAAGAATTGGGAGGTGAATGAACTTTCTCAAATTGCCTCTGGGTTAAGTATGTCTAATGAGTTGGTTCATAAATGTATTGTATAACAAAAATCCCGTTCGTCTATCTATAAAGGGGGGATTTCTTTAGAAGTTTTTAAAATCAATAATGAATTCTCTTAGGATTGAAGGGACAAAGTTAAAAACTTTTTGAAGTACTCTAGTTAAAAGTTACCTTGTAAAGTTAAGATGTCTTGAGATGTCTGAGGCATTAACAGTAATGAAGCAAGTTCATAAAGGGGTATATAAGGCTTATCAAAGTAGAATTAAGATGAGATAACTTATTAAGCGTCATGTTTACAAATAACCTTCAATATTAAAGGGTTATATATCCTGAGTAAAAAAGTGCCAACAATGTTATAAGTATGGAAAAATGCAAAGAATTCTAGCTTTTAAGTTACACTATATCATTAAGCCATGATTGTTTAGGGGTTGGGACATTGATTTTATTGGAAAAATATACATGTCTTCCTTTAAAGGTTAAATTTTTATTTTGTTTGCAATGAACTATTTTAATAAATGGGTGATTGTTCAACCTACCTATGAAAAAGGTTGAACAATCTGAAATAGTAAATTTCATTTAATTATTCATTAATTTTGAATTTCACACGCAATAATAAGTGACTAAGGGACTATGTTTACTAGTTAGAAAGTTAAAGATTTTACCAAGGATTATGGCATACAATTATTGAATTTGACTTCTTACTACTCTCAAGTTAATGGATAAGCTGAGGCATCGAACAAAGTAGTCATTAAAAGCTTAGAGAAGATGTTAGAGGAGAGTCCCAAATATTGGCATAGGATTTTGTTTGAAACTTTATGGGCATATCAGACTTTTAAACACATTGTTACAGGGGTCAATCCATTTACTCTATCCTATGGTTATGATGATGTTCTCCCTATGGAAGTAATAATCCCATTTTAAGAGTGGCTAAACAAAATTCTTTAAAGATATGTAAGTATTCTGTTGCAATGATGATGGAACTAAAGGATCGAAATAAAGTCTATCTTTAAGCTTTAAATAATACGATTATACAAAAGGAAAAGGTGGAGAAGTTTTAAGATAAAAGAGTTTATAAATAGGAATTCATGAAGGTGATTTTGAGTGGAAGGTGATTTTGCCATCTGGGATTAAAGATAGAGAATAGGAAAAATAGTCTCCTATTAGGAAGTGCCACTTAGAATTTATAGGTAATGCTTATTGGCTATCTAGCCTAGAAGGAAAACCATATAGATATTTTTTAATAGAAAATACTTGAATTCATATATGCCTACTTTGTGGGAGAGATCAAGTCTAGAGTAATAAGAATAAAATTCTTTAAAATAAAACCAAAATAATTATTCAACTGATGATTGTTCTAAGGGAAATAGAATTAAAAAATAAGCCAGTAAATTGTTTATTAATGAGATGAAAATTCAAATTTGATATAGGTCCAAAAAAGTAAAATTTACCCTATTGTTTAATACATAAATAGCACATTAGACTTGTTGCTTCTAGATGTCGACTTCTTCCTTTTGCAACATCAGTGAACTTTCTAGCTCTTTAGTCATCTACTTGACCTTGTTAAACTCTTAATTAAATTGTTTACTATCTTGTTTTCTAGACTCTTATTTATGCCTAATCAGCTAAGTGACTCTTTCATGTTTGATAGTTATATTCTCTAAGCAGTCGAATTCTTTCTTTAGCCCTTGAATCCATGCTAAGAGGAATTTACCTTTTACTTCTTTTGCTTTATAATTATCTCAACGCTTTTGTGAAATGTTTAGTTTCTTGGAGTAGATAAATTGGTCAGAGTAAGATTTCTTAAAGGAAGAGAATACTCAAAGTAATATTTCTCAAAGGAAGAGAATACTTTTTAATTTTTGCTTAGGAGTCCTCTAATAGCAGTGAACTGGGTCACAGAGCTGATATAGAACAACATGCCAAGAAAGGAGCTAAGTTAAATTTCAGTCAAAAGTTGGAGCTTTTCTACTTCTTGAGCTTAAGGGACTATTTGACTCTGGCTCCAAAAGAGGTATCATGTGAAATATATCAGAAGCTTAGATCAAAGGCTTCTTTAAAGTTACTGTTACTATCTAAACATCTCCTACCTACAGGATATAAACTAATTTGTCAAAAGTATAGAGAATTTTTATAATCACAAAGGGAGTTACTATTTCACCTATATTGAAATAACTTATGTGTTCTTTGACTTAGGGGAACTTCTAATTTTTCACAAATTCTGGTTCATGAGAGAAGGTAGATGGTGATAGATCTGATGTCTGGTCATTTGTGAAAGAAAATTGAAAGTATAAATTTGTGTTAAGAATAAAAAAGTAAGACAAAAATGAGGTACCGTCACTGATATCTTCCACAAACTTCTCGAGGGTGTAAGAAGTCTCATCAATGGGGGCGGTTTCTTTAGTAATGGGTTAGTGACTGCAATTTGTTTAATCATCTTAATAGAGGAGGGGGTTAACTTTTTGGCTTTCTTGGAGCTCAAGATGGAGACTTCTCTTTGAATTTCCTCTTAATGGTAAAGTTTGTAATTATGTTTACTTCTTTTTGGGAAGAGGTCTTTTCCTCTTCTTTGCCTTCAACATCTAGAATATTGAAATATGAAGCTAAGAGTCGATTATAAAGATTGATTAAATAATCTATAAAAGACCAAGACAAGAATAACTAATTTTGAGTATTACCAGATCTAAGTAAGGAACCAACTATTGGTAGTTCTTTTGTCACTAGAGATTGTAGGCTTCTAACAACATTTGCCACAGAAATCTTATACTTTAAAGTATAATAATGCTAAAAAAGTTCACACATAAATTTATCATTAATGGCATTAGCTTCGAAGGGGACTCCCACTAGATAGTCCAGAAGGTGGATAATAGGAGGAATTCCTAAAGAAAGACCAAGCTATCAGCTTCAAAAATAAGGTTGTTATATTTTAAAGCCTAAAACTGTAATAAAAGGGTCAGGCTTAAGAGCCTTGTCACTACCCACAACAAAAACTATCAGATTGGTGTAAGAAAGGAGGAGTTTTTGATAAATAATTAAGTAAAAAGAAGTATAAAGACAACGGGACATTAAGAATATCCTTGATGGGTTTACAACACAGGCTCTTTGAAAGATAAAGGCTAAGAAAATTAGGGAATTTGGAGAACCATACACTTAAATTAAGCCTATGAAGAGGGAGATTGACAAATAACTTCTTAAATTCTGGTAAAGGAATAGTAGAAAAATAAAACCTAGAGCAAAAAAATCTACTTGAGCTACTATTCTATAAACAAGGAGGAATTTTAGACTCATTTTATTGTTTATTGGGCAAAAGACAAATTGATTCAGCAAGACCTAAATAAACTTAGTTTGCTCTTCTTCAAAGATAATATTCCTAAAAGAAATATAACTATTGATCAGGCCAAAGTAAGAAGAACATTTGAAGGCATTGGGATTTAAACCATAAGTGTCATGAACTAAACAAATAAAATGATCTCTAATAATGGATAAACTAGTTAAAAAGAAAACATCTTTAAGGGACGTAGAGGCATAGCCAAAAAGGAAAACTAAAAGAATGTTAGGATAATAGATATCAAATTGGGTTAAGTGGGTTCCTAGCTAGAGTTATTATTTAAAGAAGTCTTTATCTCTTCCATGTATAATGGTAAAAGATGTACAGTTTATCTACCCATTTGACCTATTGTTTCACATTCTTTGGTTATGGTTTCAAGGATTTTGGAGATTGTGATAAGGGAAATTCTAGTAAGAAGATTGATTTACTTACCTCTCCTAGATACAAGAGGGAAGATTGAGGAGATCTAATAAATAGGGGACTTTAATAGTCAAAGGTAATCCTTAATCGTGATCAAAGTATGGAATTCCCTCTTGAATGTTAAAAAAAGTGAGATTTTGATGACAAAATTAAAAGAAAGTTTAGAAAGGGGTTTTAAGGTTTATAAGTTTCTTACTTTAACATCATAAAGGATAGGAGAGGCTTAACAAGAATGGAGACTACCTTGAGTCTTATAGCCTGCATGGTAAAATATTTGAATAAAAGATAAGGAGAAATTAAAGGTTTATTTCTTTAGCATTCAACTCGGCAGAGTCAGTAGAGGATGAAGAAGATGCATGATGTGTGATAGTCGTAACATAGGGAGAGTTTTACCGAATTTACAATAAAGAGAAGGAAGAGAGCTTAGAATTATTAAAGAAGGTGGAGATTACTTGGAGTTTAAGTTAGAAAAAGGTGAAGAACAAGGGGAATTTATAACAAAATGAGTAAACTCTAGAGGAGCAGGGGGAATTTGAAATTCAAATGAAACAAATCTTTTCTCTTCTGAACTAGCAGGGAGTTGAGAGTTTTAAACACAAAATAAGTGCCTGTTTGGTTCGGCTTTTGAAAGTTCAAAAAGCACTTTTTTTCACCGCAAAAGTCATTTTAAGGAAAAAATGATTGTTTAGCTGAAAACTTCAAAAGTGCTTTTACAGTAAAAATAGCTTTTTTAAAAACCAAAATGCAGCTTTTTCAAAAGCTAAAATTTGGAGCTATTCTGCTTTTTCAGGTAGACCATTCGCGTCACTTCCGTAAATAACAATTTTAGAACGTCTCTTTTTCGTTTATTTCTCTCTCTTCTGTTCCTCACACACTCACGACTCATCTTCTTCTCTAATCACTCAGAAATCATCTTCGGAAGACACCCACGATACTCACAGGTTAGTTCAAATGTTATTTCCTCTTTATATTTCTTTATATCTTTTGCAACGCAGACCTCGACGTCTGCGTGTTGGGTCTGCGGTGACTGAAAATTACGGGCAGCCATCGGTGGACCTGTAGTTATCTATCAGTCTAAAACCAATTCAGCCATCATCTAACATAGTTTTGGCAAGACCCATTTGCTAGTTGAGTGATATGAAACAGGGTACGAGCTCCGTAAAGTCATTGAAATGGCAGGCGTCCGAGCAAAATCGATTGGCAACCATTGAAAAAGCTTACGCAGAGAGAGTGAGAGAGCTGACGAGGAGAGAGATGGAGATGGCGCAGTTAGAGTTTGCGAGAGCGAAGAATATATGGCAAAGAGCCAGAGAGGAAGTGGAGAGAGCAGAGAGATTGAACGAGAGAGTGACAAGACAGATAGATTCTACTGTTGATCTTTGATTCCTTTTATTGACAGAGTTGGGGTAAATATTCTAGTCCCAAGTTGTTTGATGAGTTTGCAATACTTTGGGTATTGGATTTTGTTTGTATTTCGATCGATTCCTTCAACCAAACCGAAAGGGGTCATCATCAGATTAAAAAAAAGAGGACAAAATTGCATGTATAAGTGGTATGAAAAGTCTTGGAGTGCTAATGATCATCTGTTTCTTGCTGCCTATGTTTGATAATGACTAATGAACTTTAAGATTAATTTCCAAGCCAGGCAACATTTGGCTGCTGATTTTGGTTTCTTTCCCAGATTGGGGAAACCCTGCAAAAGTATAACCATGTCAAGAAGCTACTGAAGCTATCCGTTTCATATATCATAAGCTCTTATTCATGATAACAACAATTTAGTCCTCTCTGAGGCGTGATTTCAGTAAGTTATGCAGTGATTATGAGCAAATTTTTATGAAGAGGAATGCAATATAGTATATGAACACTTGAATTAAGTAAATTAAGTAATGATGCACCATGGAATAAAGGTGTGAAGCATTAAGTTGATACAATTTCCATTGGGTTAAATGCTGAAACCCCATCAGATTGTAATATAACTGAAACATCTACGAGCAATAAAGATTGGAAGATAGCAAGAGAGAGATCATGGTGCTTGAACATGTCGGACCCCGCTTTCGAGGCCCAACGGTCCCGGTGCAATGAGCCCTGACTGATGGCTCATTTCCGAGACCCTGTGATCTGACTTGCTCTGACTGACTTACTAAACTGCCTGCTGCTGGTGGTGGATACCTACTGGTTGGACCCCGACTTGAAGCCCAACGGACTAAGACATGACTCTTACTTCAGACTGACTTGATCATACATTGATCATGGATCCATACATTGGAAAATACACATAGCTAA
>JAOQMQ010000196.1:7067044-7089417 GCA_027563845.1 Erythroxylum subrotundum
TTTTATTATAAAATAAAATATAGTTAAAATTAATAAAAGTGTTTTTTATTTTTATGTTGCTAAACAGTCTACTGTATGAAGCTCTTTTAAAAAAGCTGTTTTTTTAATTGACAGCCAAACAGTCAAATAGTTTTTTTTTAAGCTCTTCTCAGAAAAGCTCTACTGACAAAAGCTCTACTGATAAAAGCTCTACTGATATAAGCTGATCCAAACAGGCACTAAGTCTTGATATAGTGGTTGTTCCCAATTTTTCCTTTACAACAAGGATTCTTTATAGCTAAGGGTTATATTAAGGTTATCTTGGCATCATTTCCAAGCCTCTTCTTCTAGCTTTTGGGTTCTTGAACTTACCAAAGCCACTGGTCCATATTTAAAATTTTGATAAATGGTCGTGAGTCTTTTGTGGAAGTCTAAAGTCTTCAGTACCATATATTTTGTTTATTCACCCAAGCATATACGATGGACAATTGTTGATAGCCTAAGTGGAATTTGACTCATTTAGCCCAAAGATTAAAAGCCCCAATTTCTAGGATTTCCATAGGTTAACTAGATTGCCTAAAAAATGCTTGGGAACTAAAATTAGTAAAGAATTTTAGGATTCGAGAGTCATAACGATTCAAATTATAAGGAATGTGTGGAAGGTAATTAATTAGGACATGACCCAAAATTGAAAGGTAGTTAGAATTTGAGCAGTTACAGGAAAACTACTTAAGGTGATTGAAGTTGAGGAAGTTATATAAGCACATTAGCATTACACAAAACTCAAACAAGCAAAAAAACATTATCATTGTCTCAGTTTTCCTTCGCACTTTGTATTTATCCTTTACCCAAATCCATTTATCTTTTTTACTTAAATTTTATCCAATACTAGTAACTTAAGAATTTTGATCTCTAAGTTTTTCAAAACCCACTTGTATTGTTGATAAGAAGTCAAGCATAACTTTTAAGAGAATTCATCCTAGCACACTTGAATTCTAGGTTGATCGTAAAAGTGATCAACATAATCCATTTCTCCTATAAGGCTTCTTTGTCTATTAATGTTCTTTATATCCTTTATATTGGCAAAACTTTGTTTATGGTTTTGATAAAATTGATGCCTAAACCTCTTTCATCTATAAGCAAGAAAATATCATCTCATTTAACTTTAGCATGTTAAAGTACTCTGAGAGATCACCAAACCACAAGAAACATCTAAGCATCTTGTTTAAACTGTTGATTAATTTCTTAGAAAATACCAAATGTGAGAACTAATAAATATGAAAGCTATTAAGGACATATTTCATTAGCTAGACTCTTCCTATAAAAGAGAATCTTTTATTACATCATTTATTAATTCTCCTTTAAAGTATTTCAATCAATAAGGTGAAGTCTCTATAAGTAGGCTCTTTTATAGTCATTGGAATGTCTAGATAAATGAATGGGGTTTTCTTGACCTAGAGACATGTAAATTAAAGAGCCAAGTAGATAAGTGTTCAACTATTTCTAGTATGTAAATCTATACAGACCTGATAACTCCTTGAGTGTTCTAGTTATTTTCATTAAAGCAGTTATTAAGTTGGGATCTGCCTCAGAAAGAAGGAGCAAATCATTAGCAAAGAATAAGTTGAAAGTTTTCGACCTTCTTTTCTTATTTTGATATTTAAATTTCCTTTCCTGCTTAATAACATGACTAACAAGCTTATTGAGTATTTCAGTGCATAAGGTAAATAAATTAAGAGAGATTAGATCACCTTGCCTGAGACCGCTACCACTTCTGATTATCTTAGTTGACTCTCTATTCACTAATACATTATAAGAGACAGTGTAATACACAACTTAATCCAATTGATTAACTTTTGTGGAATGTCAAATGTTATTAAAGACTATAAAATGTAACTCCAATTAATAGAGTCAAAATCTTTGTAGAAGCCTATCTTGATTGCACATCTTTTTATAAAGTTTTTTTTCCCTATAATTCTTGAAAAGCTCCTGTATTGGTAGAATATTATCCCTAATTTTCTCCCTTTAATGAAAGCACCTTGTGATTTATTGATGAGAGGTTCTATGGCTACATCGAGTCCTAATATTAAAAGCTTTACAATGATTTTATAAATTGTGTTACAACAAGAAATATGCTTATAATTCAAAAAGGAAACTTGGATTTGTTGTCTTTGGAACCAGATTAATGAAATTCTTATTAATTTATTTCAACATCTTTTCTTGCTTAAAATATTCAAAGATTGCATCAATAACTATATGCTTGGTGTGAGTCTACGTCTTTTAGAAAAAAAATATGCATCAAGTCTATCTAATCTCAGGGCTTTGGTATGATTAAGTTCAAAAATGGTTTTTCCAACATCTACTTCACTAAATGGTTTGAGAAAGCTTAAAGTTACATCCTTAGAAATTTTCATATATGTGAATAATTTAAGGGTTGCATAGAAGAAAAATTATTAAAGGAAAAACAAAAAGGGTTGAAATAGTGCTTATATGTTTCCTATAGCAATTCAGTTTGAGAATATGTCAATTATCCATCTGTTATTAGAAATGCTACAATCATGTTAATATTCCTTTTTTATAAGAGTGAATTGTGAAATAAACTAATGTTCTTACCACCCTTTTTCATCCACTGAACTCTTGATCTTTACCTTACAATTAAGGAATTTACCTATAGGGCTCGAGTGTAGCTATTCAAAGCAGTCTTTTTCTTGATTGGCTTAGATTCATTATTAAGTGCCTAGAACAAGTTGATCTGAGCCTAAATCATTTTGATTTTTTTTTCAATAAATGCTTGTTGTGTATTGCTATGGCTACTATGATTCAATTTCTTAAGTTCTTACTTGACCATTTTTATCATACAAATGAAAGAGTTGAATCCCTAGAAGTAAGTGCTTAACCTTTTAGATAGAGCTTCATTAAATCCTTCAACCTCTGTTAAGAAATTGTTGAAGTGAAAAGGAGTTTTCCTTTTATAACCTAAATTCAGGTTGTGAATTTCAATTACAGTATGGTTAGAGAAGAAGGGGCTATTAAAGAATGTCTTACTCTCTAAAAACCTGGTTAACCATTGTTCACTGACAAGAGCTTTATCCAACCTTTTTCTAATAAACCAACAACTATATTATTTGTTATTCCAAGAGAAAAATTACCATTTTATTCTCATTTTAGTAACTTCTATATGACTTGCATAATCTCTAAAGTCTTCATTATATAGTTTCTCAAACGTATATGCCTTTTAACTTTAGAATGATGGAGGGTGCTAATGAAGTCTTCAAAATTAACCAGGGGGTATCCATATTAGGATGAATTTCCTTTAATTTATTCTATAAAAGGAATCATTTTGAATGCACGGTTAAAAGCATATATAATGAATACTTGAAACTTGATTACAAGCATAGATAACGAAGACTTGAAACCTGATCTTCTCCTGAAAATTTCTTAAAGAAAAATGGATAAATTGCTCAGTGATAGTGAAATGCAACACCTTTAATTTTTTATGATCATAAGCAACAATTATTCAACATTATAGTGAGTTTGATGTTTTGAAAACACAAACTAGTTCTATTTCAAAAATTCTAACTTCTTGTAATTTTCTTCTTTCAATTTAGTTTTTAAGAGTCCTAAAAAAATAAGATTGATGTCATGCAAGTAATCACACAATACTTGTTATTTATTAAGGTTATTAATTCCTCTCATATTTTAGGAGAGTATAGATATTAAAAAGGAGCTTTAGAGCCATTGCTTTATTTTTTTTCTTTTAGATTTCCTTCAATGGCAACTTTGAAATCTTTAACATGTATTGTGATCTCCTTTTTGATCAATTGCGATGCTTTCAAGATTAGAAATCTTATGATTAAAGGAGGGGGTCTATATCTATGATCACATCCATTTAACAAATTTTCAATTGTATTTTAACAATAAAAGTTTCATTTCCCATATCTAACTCCAAATGTACCTCTTTTGTTCATTCCATAAGATCAATTCTTTCCAAGAGTTCACCTGTGTTTATTTTATTGTAGTTCATTTAGGCTCTTCAACATTGTCAAAATTCTCTTGTGTAAGTTTATCAAGTTACATAAGTTCTTGGAAATCATCTCTCTGAAACTTCATGGTAGTAGATATCTATTTTTTCTCCTTGTTTTCCAAGTTATGCCTTCATTGATAGGAATAATGGTATAGTCTTCCACCATTTCATCATTTTCTCGTCTTATGAGAGGAATTAACTTTGGAAAACTTGATTGACCTTAACAATTACACAGATTATGACATAACTATTTCTCTTTATCCTAATTATTGCTTCATCCATACATAAGGTCTGCCAACATAACTTACAAAATGAATTAACCCATTAGCAGACTAGTATTCCAAGGGAACATTATGGATATTAATCTGTAGCGGAATTCATTTTTATTTTATTCCATCCATCTAAATGCTAGACTTCCATTTTTTAAGAAACAATGGCTTATTTTTATAATGTCATGGACCCACTTCCAAGACCTTTTGAGTGAAGAAATTTGATTCAAACTTAAAGAGAAAAATATTCTCTTTATTGAAAAATAATTCCTTCAGTCTCATCTTTCGCTAACGATAAAGGTTCAGGAATTCATCAAACTGAACATCGAAAGTTTATCTATAAACAATCCTACAAGGGTCAAGCTCCATTTGAAAGATTCTTTTTTAAGTATTTCCATTAAGGGAGAGATTATAGTGCTCTTTATTGATTGGAGGTTCAACAAGCACTTGCTCTTTCTGGATTGGATGAGAAATATGGGAAGGACCGGTTGATATAAGATCAAGCAAGTAGTGGGCGAAGTAAAAGTATGTGGGGCTTTAAGGGTGGGGACATAACCAGAGCACACATGGACCTAAGAAGAAGGAGGGGTTAAAGTTGTAAAAGAAGGTAAGGTTTGGTTGAGAGCAATGAATGGATTAAAGTCTTGAAGCTAAGTTATGAGCTTCGTTTGATTAAGATAGAAATTGACATTATGCAACTTAAAGGCAGATAGGATTTAACATGATTAAATTTTTTTTAAAAAAGCATTATTAAAATGATAAAAAAAAGATATAAAAAAAACTCTTGGTTCAGAAGCAACTAGGTTCATATAAGTGAATGGTCTCAGAAAAAAAAGAGTGAAGAAGATAAGGAGGTGGAGAAGGTAAGAATTCCAAGCAGCTAAAAGAATAACCATTAAGCTTATAGTGGATTCTTGGTAGAAGTCGACACCAACGGCTAAGAAAAGTTAAGAAAAGAGTACAATATAATCGAACGTTAAAGATTACTAATTAGGATTTAGAAGATTGGAAGGTCGAAGTTAAGAACTAGCAATTAAAGAAGGAAACTAGGAATTCGTCATTGTATAGAAAGAAAAGAGGGATCATTGTTATTTTATCATTGATTTTTGTTAAAAATATAATATAATATATAGTTAAACTACAAAATCTTAAATAATTTTATTTTAAAAATAAATTGAGTTTTTAACATTTGTATATTTAAAATAATTATGTAAATTTTCTATTTTTTAAATATTTTTAGTTTTATAATAGTGATTGTATAATTTTGAACTATTTCTGTTGGTAAAATAATTTTCAAAGTTATAGTTATATTTATATATTTATTTTTACATTTATTTTTACTTTTACGTTTAAATTTATTTTTATTTTTATATATTTTACTATTTTTTAAAAATTCTCCTTATCTAATAATAGAATTATTAATTAATAAATAACTAGATAAGTTTGTTATAAATTCAAGTTAAGGAAATTACTTCAAATTAGTTTAACAAATTGTGGAATATGAAATAAATAAAATAATTTAATGAAAAATAAATTTTAACTTTTTTTAAAAATAAATTTCAATGGAATAAGAAACTACAATCCTCCCTGTAATTAAAGTAATATCATCATCAACACCAATTTGTAATCCCATTGAGGTGCGAGATCTAGGGAGATCAGGTAATACGTAGCCTTATCCTTACCTAATAGATAGATTATATCTGATAGATTCACATGCAATATGTCATGATGGTCTTACAAAATGATAAATGAATGTATAGACATATCTAAGAAATAAAGTCAAATAAATAAATCAAATAAACATAAAAGGTAAGAAAAAACAACTAAATACAAAAATACAATATAATACAAATAAATATTAAAGAGAAACAATACTCATAATATTTAAAGAGAAACAATACTATCTACAGGTTGTGGCTCAGTTGGCTGCGCAGGCTGAGCTTGTGGGAAGAGCTCTCGAGTTTGATCCCCACTAAACACACCCGCAGAAAAGGACCGAGGAGCCTTAACTGTGACTAAGTCTCGAACCGGATTAGTCGGCCCAGCAAATTTAAATACTGGTGGTTTACCCAAAAAGAGAAACAATACTCATAATATTATAATAATTGGCAAGAGTACTAAATACAACACAAAAAATGTACCAATAGAATATGTCGAAGATTACCAATAAACTTGAGGAGAAATGCATACCATAAGAGTCTCGTACCGAGCAAAAGACACGTACAAGAATAATTTTGATAAGATCTGTCAAATCATTATTGCTATACATATGAAACTAATTAAGCAATACACCCTAGGAGTTAAATATTACGCATTAAATGCAAAGGACATAGGTTATTGTAGTTTATTAACCCTTAACCAGTATCTTAATACGTCAAAGTTTCTTATAAAAGGCAAGTGATCCAACTTAGCTATATCATTTGATCACTTCCTTTAATTTTTTTTAAGCCTTTCTTTTTTATCTTATAGTCTCTAAATAATATTTTCTCTCGTCTTCTCATTAGAGTGTCTGAATATCTCTTCCTAATATATTCGAATCATCTAAGTCGTGACTCTATTAATTTATCATTAATACTAATCACCTTTAACATCCATCGAACATCCTCGCCTCCGTCGCTAAAAACTTATTATTATGTATTCATTTAATGGACCAATATTCCTAATCGCTAACATTAGGCAAGGGTAATCCGGTGCAAGTAAAACGACAAGTTGTACGTTGTGGTAGAATGACTATTTGGATTGAGGAGTGAAAATGGGGAACTGTACGTAGAGGGGCGCACAGACTAAGTGTGTGCCTGAGAGTCCAGCCCTTTCTGATCTAATCAATCACTCCTGCAACAACAAACAACAACAAGAAGAAGAAGATGGGAACACTAGGAAAAGCAATCTACACCGTCGGATTCTGGATCCGCGAGACCGGCCAAGCCCTAGATCGCGTCGGTTGCCGTCTCCAAGGCAATTACTACTTCCAAGAGCAGCGTCAGTTCTTAGTCCGATCTAAATCGTATTTGTAAATTAAAATTTTCACTATTTGGTTTTTTCTTCTTTTTTGGTTTTTTAATTTTGTGGATTATAATGATGATGATGTTGATCAGTGTCGAGGCATCGGACGCTGATGAATGTGTTTGATAAAACTCCGTTCGTTGATCAGACTGCTTTTGTGGCCCCCAGCGCTTCTGTCATCGGTGATGTTCAGGTGGGAAGAGGTTCCTCCATTTGGTATGGATGCGTTTTGAGAGGTGATTTTTTTTTCTCTTTTTCCTTTCTTTTTACTTTACTGTTGAAACATAGGTTGTCACTTATAGTGGCTAATGAGAAATTGCGATTCCCCTTGTGTGTGCGTGCAGGTGATGTTAACAGTATCAGTGTTGGGTCTGAAACCAATATACAAGATAATTCTCTTGTTCATGTTGCAAAATCAAATTTGAGTGGCAAGGTTTTGCCTACTATTATTGGGGATAATGTGACTGTTGGTGAGTGATGGTATCCAATCAACTTAACTCCAATACTTTTTAAGTCTTGGCGATGGAATTTTGAAGTTTGACTTCCAATTTCCACTTTGCAGGTCACAGCGCTGTTTTGCATGGATGTACTGTTGAGGATGAGGCATTTGTTGGCATGGGTGCGACCTTGCTAGATGGAGTTTATGTTGAGAAACATGCCATGGTTGCTGCTGGAGCTCTTGTAAGGCAAAACACAAGGATCCCTTGTGGAGAGGTGGGTCTTTGTATACAAGCATTTCTTGTTTAACTATGTGAGGATATTCCACGTTAGACATTATGCTTAGTAGTCTTGAGTTCATCACTGAATTATTTATTACTTAAACAGATATGTGTTACCATGTTTCTTACCCTATATGGTTTGAGATGATTTTACTTGTAATTGTATTGGTTGGAAGAGATCTAATTTTTAGCATACTTAAACTTAGACTGTACATTGAGTGGTGAGCATATTGTTTTTCACCATGAAAGAATGTCTACTTTCTTCCTTTTCCTGTTAGTGTTGCGGCAATAGGGTAGATATCTTTTGGTTGCCTTGAGCAGATGCATGCAGTTCTGACTTCAGTAACTTAGCTAGTTATCCCTATAATTTAGTGAGCCACAGCTATAAACAGCTACATGGCTTGCCCTAGTTTTGTTTATTTTGGTTCCAGTTTCCATTCATGTTAATATTAAACATTTTCTCCAGTAGAGGTTGTGGCAAGATCCAAGAGAAACAACTGAAAACTTCCTCATGGGCCCTGACCAAATGTGTGTCTTCCTCGCTTTCTTCATATGGCTTTTGATTTATTACCCAAATCTCAGGTATGGGGAGGCAATCCGGCCAAGTTCCTGAGGAAGCTTACGGAAGAAGAGATGGCCTTCATCTCCCAATCCGCCAGAAACTATTCAAATTTGGCACAGGTACATGCAGCAGAAAACACAAAGAGCTTTGATGAAATTGAGTTTGAGAAGATGCTTCGCAAGAAATTTGCTCGACGTGATGAAGAGTATGATTCAATGCTTGGAGTTGTTCGTGAAATACCACCAGAGCTTATCCTTCCAGATAATATAATGCCAGACAAAGTAGCAAAAACTGCTTGAAGTTTCCAAATCTTGGATTCCTAGTTCATCCCTGGATGTTCTTTTGCTATGGGCGGATTTCAAAGAGAAGTTGCTTTCCACTGCAATAATTTATTTTCCTGACTTTGGTGTAGGTTTAGTATTTTGCCCGTTTCAGTTTGTGGGCATGCTCATCCATCTTGGCTTAGAGGCTTCAGTTTTCCTTCCTTGAGAAAATCTTGGGCAATGAAGATACTTCTAGATAATTAGTAATCCGAAAGGGTCTGCACTGTATCTCTCACCCAGAACTTACTCGTTTTATTTGCTTCCCTGGAATAATCAATGAAGAAATTGGATACCCATTTATACTTTTCCAACAATGGAGCTCTTATATGCTATTTTAACTTGCCAAATTTGCAACTCTTTCCTGATGAGACTGGAAATCTTTAGCAGATTATGAGTTAGACAAGCGGTTACGTAGATTAGAACAAGAACGGGTGCATGTTTGTCCAGATTCCACTGACACAAAGTTACAGATCAAGGCAACAAGCACTTTTTGTTCACGGTGGAGGCAACAAGTTATTGCTAGTCGTGAACAGGGTATCAAGATACTGTTGACCGCAAAAGTTTATTGCATGTGGATACCGGCCCATTTCAATTTTCAACTGACGTAGGTATGTATGCCCAGGTTGGCTTCAAAACTTCCAATCATTGCATCAAAACCATGCCTGCTGTTTTCTCTTATACTTAATGCCTAACTAATAATTCAGCATCATAATAGGTGCCCATAATGACCGATGCATGATGAGTCTAAAGCTTCTTCATAGAGTTCCTACAAACATTAAGATAGAAGACATTTAAATTTGTGATCACTATTTGTTGGTATGGACTTTAGTCAAATTTTGTCGAACCGGAGGGTGATAGTGACTCCGACTAAACCCTGTTGATCAAACTTCTATTTGGTTTTTGTTCTATTCACTTCAGTTTTGTCTGTCTTTGTTTCTACTTAGGTATTCGGTAAGTACAAACTTTACCTATTCTGGGTCGGGGCCGAAGTTTAGGTTTGTGAGCAATAACGAGCTGGTCCAAATTGGATTGTAGCTGTTGTGAATAATGGTTCAGGATTTATTCGTCTTAACAAAATTGTATCAATACAAAAGAACCAAAAAAATAAGAGTTATTTCTATTAATAAAACTTATTTTTTAATGTTTTTAAAATTAAACCTTCAATAAATTCCCATAATTTATATCAATTTTTCGAAATTTCAATTTCACCTTCAATATTCACTAAATTAAATAATTAGATAGCCTATAAGTTTTTCTAAAAATTTACATAGGCTATAAGTTATGAAAATGTAATAATCAGAATCAGATTTGTGTTTCACATCTAAAAAGTTTTGGAAATTCATTTCAAGTAATTTTAAGGTAGCAGAATTTTATTTAAATGCATAAATCATAGCATGAAATTTAACTCGAAACTCAATATTTACCCTTTGCATTGGTTTTCAAATCCAAAAAGCATCATTTTCTCAAAGAAAGCATTAAAATTTTGAACGAACATATTGGTTATAAAGTAATTTAATTGCAGGGAATGATGACTTCCTTGAGCTTTTATGCAAAAATTCAGATAAAGTGGCATACACAAGGGTCCCAGAGGAGCACCTCTGCTGCTCCTTTTTGGTATTGGTGATTGGTCTGGTATGAGCTCATGAGGTAGGGACTACCGACTAGAGACCCCCAACTTGGGTTTCAATTATTCACACTTTCGTTTTGTTTCTTTCTTAGCTTGCGCCTACAAAATTACACATGCACCCATCCATGCAGAGATAGTGTTTTTGATAGCTTACTAACACGGCCAAAGAAAAGAAGCTGAGGACAAAAGATGCATCTCCCGTGGGGGAAAATAAATAATATAAAATCTTTGTTTTATAAGATTGTTGTCTTTGAATCTTTGATTTTGAACTATAACACAACCCAAGTTGTCCTGGAAGAACCAAAGTTGTAGTCTTTAACAAAGAGAAGAGTCACCACTTTAGATATACGGTTAATTGTAGGCTGGTCTGGGGACAAAATGCCGAAGTATTCAAAAGGAAGATACTGCCAATTGTTTGATAAAAACTAAAATTCTGATTCCAATTACACAATTTTTATGCTCTTTCCCATTGTCTTGTCTGTTTGAAATAGAGATGAGTATCCTAGAAGGACAAAAACTAATCAAGTAGATCTTACCAAACAAGGCAAACATGGTTTCTGATTTATGATTCATGTTTCTAAAGACATGATTGTCTAAAATGTTCACTTCACTTCTCAACCAACCCAAGCCAAACCCAGCTTTCGTCGCTAGCTTGTCTGGTCTATTTGTATACAAAAACCATATGGTCTATTTGTACTCACAATATGTGAATGTGATGCTTAAATTACTGGTAGATTAAGATTAAATTTGTTCATCAAATATGTATAGTTTCAAGTGAGTGATTAACGGTACTAAAGGAGTTAAGTCGAACTCCTTCGCATTAGTTTCTGCTGCCATCTATTTTACTTTAGCATGTCCAAGATCCTAGTATGTATGTAGATTGGACACAGCGATGTCTGGGGCAAGAGGGGGCCTTAACAAACATTAGTAAATTGTCCTTGTATGGGAAAATGGGATGTTGTCCAAAGAAAGAGTTATAAGCTCCGCATGTTGTTGTGCTTGTTTGCATGTGTGTTGGTGGTGGTGGGGATGGTATTTATGGCGGTGGGCGGCGGTGACCACCCCAAGTTATGCATGGTTACCATCTGGAGTTGTAGGACAGTGATTCTGCTTAATCAAATATAATAATTAAGTGTCACTGTCACCAACCTTCCCCAGAATTCTTCTGAGATATGGTTTGCATGTTATCCACGTACTAATTAACTGGAGGTCGACTATCTAACTAAATCCCTCGTTCTCACTTGCCAACTTTTATCTTATGATTCCTATAGATTCAAATGTAATCGACATATGACGTATTATGCGAAATTAAACATTATGCATAACCATACTCGGTAATTACCTCTAAGGACACTTCTTGATTGACGCCATGTTCACAACATGTAATGGTGCTGAGTAAGCATTGATTAAGTATACAAATGATTATCAGGCAATATAATCATATTTACAACTCACATATATTTCTTTCGTTTGAAGGTAAGAAGGAAAGGAAGTCTAATAAGCAACAATACATTACATTCTACTGATTCAGTCGACTTAAATACTGCATTAATGATTAAGACCCTCCAGCTGGAAAATCCCATTAATCAAATGATTTGACTACCGAATTTATAACAACTCCGATCGAGTAGGGTCCAGACAGCTTGAAGAACTATGTTTATAATTATTTGAGGTTAGAAGGATAAGATAAGTTTACATGTAATCCAAGTCAAGCTCCACCTTAATACCTTGTGTTATGTTCTGTTCTAATTATTGTTTTCTAACATTACAAAATGTACCGAAATCTCTTTTATTAATCAAAACAAAACAATTGCAGTCCATTTCCCGCGTTTCTTTCCACCGGTTAAAATCCAAATCTAAATTACACTACTTAAGTAAGAATATAATAAGTCAGGCCCTTTTTTGTCATTTTATGTGTTGTGTCTTTTTAAGTCTTGCTCTCTCTTCCTTGTCCTTCTCTTCCTTTTTTGTCTCTCTGGTTCCGACTGTGTTACAGTCACAGTGTCTCACACAAAGCAAAGAGAGAAACACTTGAAAACTCAAAAGCATCATAGGGAAACCCTAGCTTGAGGCTCTCATTTCACTGCACTTTCATGGAAAATATCTCACATTCTCATCAACCAAAAACTGCAGTGTCCAAGAAGAGTTACAATGGCAAAGCGCACCACAGCTTCCCGACGTCCGCGAAGACCGTCTACGACGACGTGTTCGGCAGCGCTCAGAGGTTCGGTGGTCCCCCGAATCTCTCGCCGCGGGTCGAAGACTATGCCGAGATATTCGGCGGATTCCACGCGCCACGCGCCTCCTCGATTCCCTTGCTCAGTCTTCCGGTTCTCGACGAGGCAGAGGTTTTCTTCGATGTACGGAGCGCCGGTTTCGACTACGGCGAGGTCTTTGGAGGGTTGAGGGAGAATGACTTCGCGGTTTCGTACGAGGATTTGGTGATCATGGACCAATCCGACGACCGTGATTATTCCTCTAACGAGGCTTGGTATGCATGATCATGCACTCCTCTGCTTTAAATTCGCAAGCTTTTTGCATTTTTTCTTTTCCTTGGAAGTAGAGAATGTGAATGCGGTGTTTTCCTTATGTTTGTTTTTTGTGTCCGATGCCGTTTCTTTCGTTTTCACCTGTCGTGTTCGTTTTTAAGTTTTTTGGTCCTTTTTTTTTTCGCTTCTTGTGTTTGCTTTTCTTGTGAAGCTCGAAACCAGAAAGGGTCAACTCGAACTCTGTAATAGGACTCCCTATTACCATTTTCAGCTCAAATGTTCGTTCAAAGTGATGTTTCGTGTGTCCTTTCAGGATGGTGGCTAGTTCTTGTTCTGTTAAAGTTTTTTGTCTGGGTAGAAAAAGATCCGATTTTATTAAAATGATAGTACTTTTGAGTATACATCCGCATTTTATTGGTTTAAATGCTAAAATTCCATTTGAAGATGGGTTTGTGATATACCCTATATGCAAGTGGACGAGCTTGTTATTCGTTTTGATTCTGGATTAATTGCTCTATTGTTTAACGGTTAGTCGTTGTTTGCTTTCTTTCTAATTTGATTACTTTTATCATCCAAAATGAGAATTTGAGACCATCATGGTTATTCGTTTCCTTTTGGGTAGGACTCCTTCTGAAGCTGAATATTTATCGGATGAGTTGGATCATTCAACTGAGGATCAATACTTGTCGAATGGAGATTCTTATGAGACAATCAATGGGAATATGGAGTTCAATATATCATACCATAAAGCTGGTCAAAGGAGCAATGGAGTTTCGTCAAATGGGTTTACTCAGATAAGCCAGATACATGCCGTACCTGGATACAGTTACATGGTTGATAAAGACACTGTCTTGCCTGAAAAAGAGAAGGGCTACTCACTTCTCCAGGCAAGTGATGATGGTTATCTCAACATTGACTTGAGTCTGGAGATGAATGGTAGAGGCCAACTCAGGAAGACCTTGTCACATCCTGCCAACAGTATCGGTGAATTATCTTTCGAAACTGATCTCAGATATCAGAAGAGATATGTGAGAAATGGATCTCTTCCAAATCAAACGTTTGTAACGATATCTGATGTCAGCCTCAGAACTCAGCCCTCTGACTTGCCACCCCCTTCTAGACCTCCGCCTCCAATGGATGGCAAAAAGAGGGATCCTAGAAGAGAGACTGCTAGTAGTAAAAGTGTTTCTTCTGGTGGGCTTGCTGATGATAACTCTCCACCTTACTTCGATGTAGAAGTCGATGCAAGTTCTTCAGCTGCAGCCTCTGCTGCTGCCATTAAAGAAGCCATGGAGCAAGCTCAAGCAAAGCTGAAAAGTGCAAAAGAACTAATGGAGAGGAAGAGTCGGATGAAATTGGGCTCGAAGGATGACAAGAAAGGCAAAGAAGAAAAGGTGAACCATTTTGACAATTCTTCTGTTAGTACAAGAGATGAGAGATTGCAAGGGACTTGTACGAAAGAAGAACATGAAGTGATGGAGGAGTGCCAAAAAGTTCAGTCGGTAGCTCAGCAAATTGGGGGCTCAACCGAAAGGCATAAGCATCGAAATGGAGACATGAAATATGTAGAAGAGAAGCAGGGGAGGGAATCCTTTTCATCTCAAGGATCTGATAGAATTGATGGAGCTGCAGAGTGGAAGGAAGCTACACAATTTTTTGAATTGGTGCAAACAAATAAATCTGGGATGATCTTTGGCCATGCAATGAATGGAGACATTTTGGCGCAGGGTATCAGTATCCAGGAGGGTGGGAAGAGAGAAAAGAAGACAGCCATAGAATCATTCCAGCAATACACACAACAGGAAGACAAAGTAAATGCAGTTAAAGCTGGTATGCAACGAGGTGAATATGAAATGAAATTGCAATTATCAAAAGATGATCTTTTAAGAGAGGAAAACAGTGGGAAACCAGCAGCAGTTAAATTGCCTCACTGTCAGAGAGGTGTTGAGAGGAAGGTAGAAATGGTTCAAGGAGCTTTAAGGTGGGAAGAGAGTGTGGAGATGTGTGGAGTGGACTGGCAGCCTCTAACAACTGAAAAGAAAAAGATTAAGGCTGATGACTTGCAAAAACATGAGAACATGGTAGAGATCCAACTGAAGAAAAATACAGATGAAGATATGCTGACCATGAAGCACATGGAGAAAGGGCCACAGCCAAGAGAGGCTAGTAAACGCATCAAGGATGAGAAAATAATCATGTATGATAGGGAAGATGGACAAAAGAGGCAAAAAGAGACTTTTCAGCAGGATGAGCATGAGAAAAAGCTTAAATTGACTCCTGAACATGCAGACTATAAGAAAAGACTGAAAGAGGCTCCTGAAAAAGAAAACGAAAAAGAAAAGAGGATGAAGGAGGTTCTTGAACAACGAGAAATTGCAAATAAAGAGAAAGAGGCTCGTGAAAGAGAAGTAAAAGAGAAGAGGTTAAGAGAGACTCATAAACAAGAAGAAAACAAGAGAAGAGTGGAAAAAGCTCTTGTGAGGGAAGAGAATGAGAGAAGACTGAGAGAGGTATGCCAGAAGGAAGACAAGGAGAGGAGAGGAAGAGTGGTTGTTGAGCTGGAAGAGAATGAGAAGAGAAAAAGAGAGGCTTATTTAAGAGAAGTATATGTAAGGGGAGTAAATGACATGCATGATAAGCTGGAGAATGAGAGGAGGAGAGAAGTGGTCGTTAAACAAGAAGAGAATTTGCAGAGGCAAAAAGAACCTTGTGAAATAAAAGACAACTACAAAAGATTTCAAGAGGCTTCAGAACAGGAAGAAAATGATAAAAAACTTAAAGAGTCTAGAGAAAGAGAAGAAATTGAGAAGAAACCAACAGAGGATTCTAGAAATGAAACAATGTGGAGCAGAATTAAAGAGAGTAGTTCTGGAGAAGATGTAAGTATAACAGAATTTGAGGACTACTATGACACATCAAAGAATGCCAATGTATTGACAGATAGGGAAGTGGAAGAGCGAGAAGTTCGTGGTGATGAAAAATTGGAGGAAGCCTGCAAGCAGGAAAAGGCTAATATGAGCCATTCAGATGCTGGCTTTAAAGGGCATGAGGAAATCAACAAGATTGGGAAGGATCATACTACATTTAATCAGGGAGGTAAGTTAGATGCTCAGGAGGATACTGGAGATGTTCCATCAGCTGGCAACCACATCAGAAATGGTGAAAGTCTGAAAGAATGTGACGTTAGCTCGGAAGGAACTTCTAAGATAATAACTCCACCAAAGAGTAATAACAAGGAAGCAGTAAGTTGGTTCATTGATAGAAAAATTGAAGTGTCTTGCCTAGCCCAAGAAAGCTCAGAGCAAGAAAAGGTTGCCTTTCCAATGCAGGAGGCCTCAAAATCACCTTGTGCAAATGAAAGTCCGAAGAAAGTAGGTAAAGCTGGACAAATCAATGAACGGCAGAATATAAATTTTGAAAATGCATTCCCTGTGGATCCAAATGTTGAGAGTCAGGGGAAGAAATTGGCTGAAAGTGTTGAGACGGGAAAGCTTAAGGAGGCCAAATTTACACTAAATGTTGCAGACAACAAGGTTAGTTTTAAACCTGCTATAGCAGCAAATGACTTGACGGAAACTGGACAAAAAGCAGAAACAACAAAGCCCACCACTTCAGAAGTTCAAAGTAATGCACAACGAATAGCTCAACCGGTTCAATTTCATCAGATTGCTGAAAGAAAAGCAAAAATTGAGACTCTACCTACTGATGAAAAAGAAGTTGAAAGGATTAAAAAAGAAAGAGAGATGGAAAAGGAACGACTTAGAATGATAGAAGAAGAGAAAGAGAGGGAACGGGAAAGGGAGAAGGATAGAATGGCCGTTGATAGAATAACACTTGAAGTTCGTGAAAGAGCATTTGCAGAAGCTCGTGAGAGAGCAGAACGGGTTGCTGTCGAAAGAGCAATGAATGAAGCTCGTGAAAGGTTAGAGAAGGCATGTGCAGAAGCAAGAGAGAAATCCCTTGATTATAGGACATCCATTGAGGCAAGGCTAAGGGCAGAGCGTGCTGCTGTTGAGAGAGCAACTCTGGAGGCACGAGGGCGTGCTTTTGGAAAAGTAATGGTTGAAAGATCCGTTTCAGATAAATTCTCTGTGTCTTTCTGGAATAGTGGAGTGAGGCCAAGCTCTTCATCCTCTGTGAGTCTATTCCTAATTACCATCTATTTAAATCCAGCATTGCCAACAACACTTAATGGAAGTTAAATTACAGGATCTCCAAGATCTTCAATCCCAGGGAACTGGTTCATCTTGTGGCCCAAGATATCCATATACTGCAGTATATACTGGTATGACACGGTTTGGTAACCAGCATTATGTTTTTGTCCTCGGACATTGTCTGTTGTACCACGTAAATTTTGAGAACAGTTGTCCTTCACCTTTTATTGCATCTAAACAATTATCCCCTTTCCAAAAGGTTCCAACTCTGGCGAGAGATCTGAGGGAGTTGAACATGAATCAGCTCAAAGGTGTAAAGCTAGATTAGAAAGGCATCGAAGAACAGCTGAACGAGTGGTACAAATTCTGTTCTGGTTTAATCATCAATGCTTTGCATAAAATAAAGGAACTGATACCTAATCTGGCACTGGTGCAGGCAAAAGCTTTAGCAGAGAAAAACATGCGGGATCTTCTTGCTCAGAGGGAACAAACTGAACGACATGTATTTTGCTTGTCAATTAGTTTTTCTAACTGAATTTTGTGTATCTCCCCACTGAAATTCCTGGATACATTCGGCTTGCAGAGGCTAGCAGAAACTCTGGATGCTGATGTCAAAAGGTGGTCAACTGGGAAGGAGGGGAACTTGCGTGCATTACTTTCAACTTTGCAATATGTATGTTTTATCTTCATTGGATTAATTTAATGATGGATTTAATTTTCTGATTTCCTTTAGTGCACTTGATTTTAGTTGCACGTTAAAAGTTTGAAGGTTTTGATTCAATCAACTGATCTTGGATAAAGTATGAGCATTTGCCTCAAATGAGTATTTGTCTAAAGTAATAAACATTGGACGCAGAGTCTGGATTCTTTTGATATGTCAGTGTGACTAGTTAGGCAATGTTGTTCCACATGCAATAGTGTTTGTGGTTAGATGGATAATTAGTATAAGCTTGAAATTTCCTTTAATTGTCACTTTCTTGTTACTGATTGATTTTGAATTCAACCTGTTCTATGCTTCTTTATCTGATCTTTTAGCTTCTTTTCTAATATTTCTTTCCACTGGTAGATCCTTGGGCCTGATTGTGGTTGGCAGCCAATTCCACTGACAGAAGTAATAACTTCAGCTGCCGTAAAGAAAGCCTATAGGAAAGCTACTCTATGTGTTCATCCAGATAAATTGCAACAACGAGGCGCAAACATACAACAGAAGTACATTTGTGAGAAGGTCTTTGATCTTCTTAAGGTATCTCGCTGGCATTCTCTCTGTCCTGTCCATGTGTGATATGGTGGTTTGCCAATTCCCGCTTGGGTTATGCTTAAATTCACTAGAGGTGTATAAGCATACATACAAGAAATTACACGTCAAAATGCTGACATGGTGCTTCATGTCTTCTATTTCAAATTGGCAAAACATTGAACTTAGTGATGAAAATTCTGATTCTACTCTTTGCATTTAAGGGTTGCTTGTCCTATTGTAGGTTATTAGGACTGCCCAATTATTCCACATATATACACGCACCTTTTATGTATATATGATCAAACATAATTGAAGGGGTTAGAAGTACATATTTGAGCAGAAGTCACTTGCAACATGTTCTTGTTGGTGGCAAGTA
The DNA here is from genome assembly GCA_027563845.1 of Erythroxylum subrotundum. Taxonomy (NCBI): domain Eukaryota; kingdom Viridiplantae; phylum Streptophyta; class Magnoliopsida; order Malpighiales; family Erythroxylaceae; genus Erythroxylum; species Erythroxylum subrotundum. Next base: position 7,085,807 of record JAOQMQ010000196.1, read on the forward strand.
GACTTCGTTCATATCTATGGGGTAGGGGCAACAGTGAAAGTGGTGATGTTAATGTTATTTGATAAAAGTCTTGTTGTACTCACCCCTTGTTTTGTCTTTAGTGTTTTGGATTTATTAATTGCAAATAAAACTTAGCTTACTGTAAATTTAAAAGCCTGTGTAAGGATGACTTTCTTCACATACAGCTATAATCACTAGTCTTCATGAAGCATAATGTCTGACATTATTCAGCAAATAGTTATCCCCTGATCATCTCCTGACATTAAGCATCTTTACATGATATTTATGATTTGTTTTCAGGAAGCCTGGAACAAATTCAATTCTGAGGAGCGGTAGAGCATGCAAGATATATACTAGCTGTCTGGTTACTGTGCGATCCTTTCTGTAAATTTTTTCGCTTTCAAAGTAAATATGCCCATGTTCATTTGGTAATCTTTTTTAGTATCTAAATGTAATTTACTCTCAAAGGAAATAGGTAGAGACAACATTGTTCAGTTTTCCCAATTACGGTAGCAAGCAAATTCATCCATTGATACATATTCTCCCTCGGAAATGTATAAAAATTTCATCAAGTGGGTTGATGTGTGTTGGCTAAACTTATCGACGAATAACCTTGCGATGAGTTCTATGCGATTTGTCTTAGAGGGTCGATATTGAATTTTTTGATGGCAAGTGAAAAACATATGACGTACAGAAGTTGGTAAATGTGTCTAGAATTAGATAAGGTTTTTACAGTTATACGTTTTCTTGTCATATCTTCATATTCTTTTAAGAAACAGTCACCTAGGCCTGGCTGCTCAAGACTATTTCAAAGGCTGTGATTCCGTCACAAGTTTTACCATAATGCCAAAGTATACAAGATACAGGCGGTGAGCTGTTGTCATTGCCCATGTAATACTACGTTTCCTATACTACCTTTCGGGTTTGCCACCAAATACTTCAACTCTTCCATGATTGCAAATCAGCTAAATCAGATGTGGGGCTTGAATCGAACTTGTAGTTTCGAGAATTGAAGGGTTACTTCTTATATTCCGTTGACTACCTTACTTTTGACCAGCAAAATATATGAGACTAGTGTAAATGACAACTTCCCTGGAAAAAGAATAATAATAAAGGGGAGCTTGCATCACTGAGGATGAGGATTGAGGAAGGTCCAACTTTATGTGCCAAGTCCTATCCCTCTAGAGCCTAGAAGACTAAGCAAGCACGAAAAGCCTAAACCACAAAAAATCACAAAAGCAATGAGTAGCAAACCAAACATGACCAAGCAGTCAAACCCACATCAGTCCATACAAACATGGAAATTTATTAATTGTAAAGCACCTATCCGCCTACAAATATGGAAATTTATTAATTGTAAAGCATCTGTCCGTCTATCTGTCTTGCTATATAACTATGTTCTTGTCTGAAGAAGTCCACACCTACTCTCGTATTTTCATTTATCAACTCCAAGCTACCTGTCATACGATCATCTCATTTCAGCCATGTTTAGAGCTTTAAGCACACGGAGAGGCCGTTACAGGTATGAGAGGTTGGCCGACGAGTCTGACGCGGCCGGACTCCTGGACGGAAATTTGACGAGGGCAAGAAGCTTGCCGGCGAAGGTATTTTCTCTATCAAGCACATCAACAAAAGAACTGACCTTTCCCAATAAACCAGCTCCAGTGAAACCATCCAAAAAGGTTATCAAAAGTCACCCACTTCTCAATCTCTTCTACTCTGGTCGCAAGAAGAAACCAACTGCCAAGCCAGAATTTTCAAGGTACTTGGCGTATGTTAAGGAAGGTGGTGTATGGGATTTAAGTTCCAACAAACCTGTCATGCACTATAAATAAAGAGAATCACTCCTGCTTCTGCTTTTGCTTCCTTGATTAGTATTATTCTCTCTTTTCACAACGAAAACAACTAGTTGTGTACTTGCCTAAATCTATATTATTTAATCTCTTACGTGAATGAGTAATGAAAATCTGAAATTTCGCTGCGGCAACGATAAGTAATCTTCTTTTCTCGACACTGCTGTAATTTTGGTCTGTGTTAATCAGGTTGGATGACTGGAATTTGATGCTTAGTGTTGCATTATGAAACTAAATCTTTGGTTGGGATTCGTTGTAAGCATATGGAATGCATGAGGTTTTGTATGAATCCCTCAACTATAATGTTTAATCTCATATGAAAAATCCAATTAATCACATTAAAGATGAAGCCTTGGTATTGAATTAGGTTAGCCAGCAGCTGCTCGAGAAAAAAAAAATTAGTTCAAATGAAAATTAACCGAAAAAAATAGTTAAATTTGATAAAGATTAATAAAATTTTATCCTCATCAAAATGTACTCCCGTTCCCACGAAATTTCAAGGCACGACTTTCATTGAATTAGTGGAGTACAGCAGTTTTCAAAGATAAAGAGGGCACATGTGTCAAGATACAGTAAATTGGAAATGCTAATAAGAACTTGGAGTACATAGGTAATGCAGAATCTTTGAAATGCGTTAATGCTCTATGGTCATGAACCATGACTCCCTTTCAGAGATGGTGTCAGGTCCTACCAGAAAAGTATGGATTATATGGTTGCAAGATAAATCGATATGTATATTCACACGTTATGTCTATTTCATTGGATATAGTAAAGGTTGGGCAATTATGATCTTTGAATGAAAGTAAAGAGCCCCCCCACAAATGAAAATGTGTGTGGTGCCTAACCTAAAACGCTGTCCTATCTAGACAACACACAACCGAGAAAGAATGGCACCTAACAAATCTGCAAAGTCAAGCCTGCCAATATTACTTTCTCACGGGTAATTCAACAAAATTGTGGTTGGAACTACTAAAAAGTCTTTACCATCTGGATGCAATTCCTCGTTTTCACATACTGCTTGGTCTCTAAACATGTGCTAATAAAATTAAAGAAACCAGGTTATTCAACGTTGATGCCTACAATGCTCTCCAAGTAGAAGCAGCCAGTCCCAAGCTAATTCATGGTTAAATCTTTGTGTTCTTCACATTGAAAGAACGAACGGTATCTTTTATCAAGGAATTTAAAGGAAGACACCAAATTTTAATACTAAAATGGTGAAATGAATAGTAATGCACCAAATTTGGTGTGTTACTATTCATTACATATTTTGGTGTTGAAATTTGGTGTCTTCCTTGGAGTGATTTCTTTGCACCAAAACACCAAATTCATACACCAAAAATTGTAAAAAGACAATTTTATCCATTATCTTTTTAACATGTTCCTTTTATGTCCGTCTTACAATTTGATTTATTTACATAATTTACTAAATAATTATTTTTAAAATATATATTACTTTATACAAAATACATCATTGTAAAGATCTCATTGAGACATTTAAAATGACACTAATAATAAATATAATATTAAATTTATTTTTAATATTTATTTGTAATTCTTATTTATAAGTGTTATAAATCATTAATAAAATATGTTAAGAATAAAAAGTAAATTTGAAATAAAAGGTCTATAAATTTAAACCATAACATTGATTTAAAAAATTAAAAAATTAAAAAAAATTAAAAATTATATTTGTTAAATAATATTAATTTAATATAAAGTATATATTAATTAATTAAAAATAATGATTTTATTTTAATT
>JAOQMQ010000196.1:7156658-7169916 GCA_027563845.1 Erythroxylum subrotundum
TCGGCTTCCATTTTACATAAAACACAAGTTGTATCCACAATGTCGTGCCATTGACTTTTAATGTTGAGTCTGTTCTTAATCGCAAGCCAAGAGATAAAAGAGACTTTGGGTAGAATGACATTTTGCCATAAAAGAGAAGACCAAGGTACTTCAAGTAATCCCCTTGCAAAAATCTGATGGCAAGATTTATTGGAGAACTTACCACTTAGATCTAGCAACCAAATGATAGAATCATCCATCTGCTCATTATCTATACGAGGGAAATGTTAAACTAAAGTATCGAAGCCCCAAACATTCCCTCTCCATTAACTGTTAAAGATCAAAGGTGAAATCTTAATATTAAGAGGAATTCTAATTCTCAAACACTGAGCAATGAGGTGAAGAATAAGTAGACTCATGTTCATCCAATTGTCGTACCAAAGCCAAGTTCTTTCACCGTCACTAATCATATGCTTAATAAAAGGATAAATAAAGTCTCTTAGCTTCATCATCTGGATAAGAATCCAAGAAAACTCCCAATTACACGGATGTGTTTATTACTTTCCTCATAGTTATGATTTTGGAAACCATGAGTTTTATATGTTGAAATTTGTTGTGTTTTGATCTACCTCTATAAAAAATAATAATAGAAAAAAAACAAAGATGTATATCCGCATTTTTTAGTTTCTGAAACTACTATAGATTGTTTTTTGGAAGTTGATTGAAGCATGCCTTTATTACGATTGCTTGCTATTAATCAAAATAAGGTTCTGCATTTCCAGTCTATGTGTGTGCCATTTCTAGATTTGCGATTGTGTTTAGTTGCTTTTCTTTTTCAGGTTGAAGAAATGACAAGAGAATGCCTCCTGTTTTGAGCCTTCACTAGCGGCAAACATGGCCACTGGTGAGAAGGGCGGACCAGTGGCAAGGGGGAAACTTGCGAAAAAAGACGAGGAGCCTCAGGCACATGAAGATGCGACAGTTAAACAAAAACTGAGAGGAGGAACCAAAACCAAGAGACTGAAGCGCGAGAGCAGGAAATGGAAGGCAGAAGCCCTGAGCAGGAGAAAGAAGATGGGGCATGTGTAGTAGGACATCGCAACTGGCGGGCTGCTCATGGCTCGACCTGACCCCCAACCCCTGTGACCTGCGGCCCAACGGGCCTGGATGGGTAAGCCCGTGGTCCAAAGGGCCACGAACGAGCCAGGCCAAACCCGTCTCGTCATATACATATTTTTAAGAAAAAGTCAAAAATGATATCGGTTTTGAAGGAATAGTTGACCCGTGGCCTGCCTGTGGTCACTCTGTGGTTCGATTGGGCCAATCGTGGTTGGCTCGTGATCGTCCCGTGGCTCACCATGGCCCATTCAAACCGGGCCAAAATTGGGCCAGTCCGGTTTTGCCATCCCCAATCAACGTGCCAAACAGTCCCACTTAAATATTATTTTTCTTTTAGATATGTGTTTTAAGCCTTTCTTTTAATTAAATTAAGATTAAATTAGTTTAAATTTATAATAAATTTATGAAAGTATTTTCTAATTGTTTGAAAATTATTTTTAAAAGGTTAATTTTATTAGGAATATCTTTAGAATTTAGTTTAATTTTTAAAAAAGTTGAATTATTGAATTAAATTAGATAGCACAATGTATGTCAACACTATGATAGTACAATGTAAGAGGTTGCATGAAGTCGAGCTGAAAGGTATAGTATCTTGATAGAATTGTTCCTCTCAATTTGGTCTACTAAAAGTATAAACATGGACAACAATTGAAGGCATTTGCTATAGAATTATAATAGTTGTCATTAAAACAAATGATTCCTTGACTTTTCTTGCCTATACATGATATGATAGAAATCATATGTACTTGTAGTTTATGCTTATAAGTATTTGATATTTAATTCGAATTCAACATTATTACAATGTTCAATGCATGATAAGAAATACATTATTGAGTAAAAGTAGTTGATCCAAGTTTGTACAAATAATTTTATGTGTTGGGTCAAAGGATAATTATGTTTAAAATAAGTGGTAATAATAGAAAGTTGGATAACCGTGACTATCCTCTCATAAACATAATGAGATTCATAAAGTTACATACAAGGTTATATATGTCCTTTTAATCATGCATCATATAAAACTTGTTCAGTCGAAAATAACCAAATCAATCTTTAGTGAAAGAACGAAGATGACATTGAATTGTTAAATCTTATAGATGTGATGTGTTAGATGTGATAACAATTCATAAAAAGGATAGTACTTGTATTTCATTAAATTACTAATGATTTTACGTAATATAGTCATATGCATTAAATGAAATATTGATTTAAATTTTTTAACAATTTAAAGTGTTTAAATCTAAGTAGAAATTAAGCATTAAGAATGCTGAAGTACCTTGATGAGTTTGAAATGGTGAGAAATAAAATTTTTAATTATCTATAAGAAATGAGATTCTTTAGTGAGTACCTCAATAACTAAATTTCATAACAATACGGGTTTGTGCAAGGAGGTATAGTGAGGTATTATATGATGCAATATTTATTTCATTTATAATTATGCCTAGGACTACAACTTACCTTCAATAACTCCAATTAAATCAATTAGTAAGATTTCATAAAAGATATAAAATGCCAAGGCTTTGAAAGAGTTAAAGTTAGTGATTTACGGATGTGATGCTTAGTTGAAGCATATATTGTCCTCTATGTTTAGAACAAAATTAGATACTAGAAAGTTATGAGATATCTAAAATGCTAGATATAATCTTACAAGTCTATTGAACAAATTATTTGTTTCAATAAATACTTATAGGGTAATGGTTCTCAAGTAGTGGTAGTAAGATAATGGTTGAAAAGTTCAAATTTCATAATAATATATCTAACTGGAGCTAGTGCTTTTATTGATATATTTGATGTATAATTTAAAGGCTACGAGATGTTGAAATATCCACTTTCATGATGATTCAAACATTTTCTTTAAAGATGATTGTGAATTCATCATATCTACAAGAAGTTTAGTGAAAGTATATTTGCCCTTTCTAATGAGAGTATATAGAGACATATTGCTCACAAAGAAAATAATAATTCATATTTTTAATTATTGAAAATATAATATCTAAGAACAACTCTTGTTGAATATGAAAAGGTAACAACTTAATTATGAGAATTAGATCAATATAGATAGATATGAAAGTTATTTACCTATTTTAGTCCAAGTACATTGATAATATACTAAAGATGTTAAGTATTTGAGATATATAATACTTGTGAAGTATTGAAGATATCTGTTATTCTATGTACGAATTGATATTTGTTTTCAAGTTTATATGGATATTAACTTTAGAAATAAATCTTGGTTAAGGTATATTTTACATGGAACAATATTATTTTGATATTAGAAAGGTTCCAATGTAGCACTAATTGCTAATAAGCCAAAATACATGTATCATTTAGTGGAAATGATTATTTGGATCATAAGTTCTTTAGTGAACTTAGTATAATTCCTTGCATTGTTTAGACAACAATTCATTGTAAAAGATTAGAGTTATTGGGCATGTAAAAGGAACTAAGGTCTCATCAAAGATTCAAGCATGTATTTAGGTAATTTATCTTAATTATGATGATAATTAAGATAAAAAAATTGTAAAATTTAAGCAAGTATTCATTGTAGAGAATCTTGAATAATTCTTTCACTAAACTAATGTGTCAGCAGTAGCATGATCATCATATAGTAATATGATATAAGATAATTATACAATTGACTTAGTGCAAGTGAGCGATTGTTGATTTATGCCCAACAACCAATCAGTTAGTTGTAGTTTAGTGATAAAATAATTTAAAGAATTTTTTATCTTATTCATATTCAGATGTAAATGATAAAGTCCATAAGATAAATATACATTACAAATAAATTTATGATGAGATCATAATTGTGAGACTCATATTGCATTTATGTATTATACTTAAATTATTCCTAATTATTATTCTATTAAGATAAGACATTAATAGATAGTAAAAAGACTAGTGCAAATTATATTTCTTTATTATGAAGGAATTCAATATTATAGAATAAAGTATGAAGATACTTAAACAAAATTGTAGATGCTTGTTAGAAAACAAGTTTACTGAATTGACCTCATATGAGAATTCCATTTAGGCGTAACTTGTATGTCTATAAAAATTCTCACTATGATTGTATAAGTGATCCCTTGATATGAGATCTCCATATTTATCTTATAAAATGATTGTTATGTTTTAATATTACTTATGACCTGTTTTAATCAAGGTTAGGTAAGTCGGTAGTCATTAGATATAGTATGAAATATATAGAGGTAATTGAATGATCAATATAAGATTCATCACCCTAAAGTAATTGGAGAGAATGTTTCATTGTTCTTGATCAATATTGATTTGAGAAATCCTTGACTAAGATGGAATAACACTTTGAAAATAATTTACAAATCTTATTAATTGAATTATTTACTAATAGTGGAGGATTAATATGATTGAAATCAAAGGTGTAAATATTATTTATATGCTTTATGTCTAATCAAAACATTGTAGATGAAAGAATTGAATTATATAGAAAAATCATGCATAAAAAATTTAGTCAAAACTACTTTGACATTTCTAAATATTTGGGTAGTTATGATCTATTGTTAGACATCAATCTTGATCTATAGACATAAATTATTTTATTAAAGAATTAAAGATAAATTAAAATTTTTTAATTTATCTAATCCTAAATATGATTTAGAGTTATAATTTATATCTATTGCTAACATATTTTGGAACTTAACAGGTTACTCACAAAGAACGAGTTAAAGAGAGAAAAGTGTTTTAACTCAAAATTGGATTTAATTTTAAAGTTTGAAAAACTCTATGATTAATATAAGATATGTAATTAATAAGGATAAATATGAGATATTAGATCTTATTTGGACATAATTGATAATTATTTGAAGTTAATTGTAATTCTAATTAAAGATTAACTGAAATTAGAATTTTATTTCAATTAAATAACGAAAATGTTCAAAATCTATTATAAATAAGCTTAGACTCTAAGGGAGTTAACACTTTTTATCTAAGCCTCTTCGCAATGGTTGATTTCAAATACAGTTCGAAGGAAACAACAAGAAAAAAGATCATGCTTTAGAATAAGATACGAATTATGATTCTTACTTTATTATAATTTATATGTAAAATTGTTTTATAAATATAAAGTAATTTTAACTTCAAGAAATCCAAACAAAATTTTTTTATATTTATCTTTTATATATGGGTCCATTCTACCTCGATTTTTCAACATAAGCAATCTATTTAGAAATTTAAAACTCTTTGGTATGTTGGGTGTTGTTGGGCTGCTTTTTGATGATTATGAAATGACAAACTTGATTCTTCAAGGGAAGACTTAAGACAGTTCCTGTAAAAAGTTGAAGATTAGTTTCTCGTAAAGACTTATTGATAGCCATAATTTTCTTGTCCCCACAGCCATGTAATTAATTCCGAAAACAAGTGTTTCTAGTGGATTTGGCACCAATGATACCTTCATTATATGATAATGATTCCCTACACAATGTGTACTTTAATTTCACCTTCCCCTGTAATCACTCACTGAAAAAGTCTCCTTTTTATCTTGCAAGATTAGATTCAGACGATGATCTACGTCTGTGCCTACCTTACTTTAATCCCTTTCTTTCTTCCCCCTTTTTCCCCCTGAATTGGGTTAGTCATGATTACTTCCACCATTGACGAATATTGAAGTTCTAAGATTGGTCATATGATCAGGACTTTAAAGCAACTTTGTCTTTCACTAATTGCACTCCTCAAGAACATGCCAAGCACCTTGCCGCCTCTTTAATCACTTGGAACTGTTTTGCTACCTTTCAATTGTTCCTTTTTGGAAAGGGTCAAGTGAAGATGGTAGTTATCCATGCCTTGATGGGGTATAAGTGGTTGTTGGTTGTTGCCAATAGGCAACATATTTCAGTAACTAACAAGCCTGTATTTTAACGTTTACTGTAGCTTATTGGTTTTTAATATGTAGCGGCATAATCTAAGGGGAAAAAAAAGGAATTTTTAAGAGTTGAAGTTTTCAATTATTATCCTAAAGTTGACCATCTTCTTCTGTTAATTTATATTCCATTCTTATTTTCTTGGATGGCGCCTGTGGCTTTATTGCTGAAATTCACGGGACAAACTTGGAAAAGCAGATCTGCAATCATGAACTTGGGCACTTCCAAGCTCAAATGGAGTCACCATTACCAAAACCAAACAGCAGCGGCCAAATAAACGAATAATCCTGGACAAAATTCCGTTTCTGCTGCTTAATCAATATTATCGATCTCCTGAAGCATTTTATCGGAACAAAGGCATGTTTCTGTCCTATAGAAACTTTTCTTGGATCCAAGCATTAGCTTCCACGTTGTCTTCTTTTTGACGATTTTGAACTCAAAAAGTGGTTTAACTTGTCTCCATCTTTCATTTCATACTGAAATTTGAAGTTCATTCTGCAAATGAGGACAATTCAGCATTGTCTCAACAAGATGCAGATAAATTCATATCCCCGAGCTGAACACTTGCCTCGGAAAGCGTGTGCTTCCTTTGTTTCTTTTTTCTCTTAAGGGCCAATTTAGCTGGTAGGTGATACATTAAAATGTCTATCTTGAAGTGACTGAATTACTGTTTCTGAAAAAAGCGTTGGAAGAGTACATTTCAATCCATCAAAAAGAAATTCTTGTGTCTTCTCTACTATTAAACCACAAGAAACTATAGATTTCCTTCAATTTGTTTCTGGTGCTATTGTTAATCTCCGATAACAATCAAAGAAACAGTAAAGTTAGAACCATGAATTTCCTGTTCGCTTGTACCATCTCCACCCGCATGCTTCAATGGGATGTGCACTGTGTCGCCCCCTAGCAAGATAACAAATGGTTAAAGTATTTTAAAAGCTACTTTAATCTTTCATTACTTTCTGCTCCTAACCCACCTTTAACTCTACTCGTGCCAATTTCTTTAAACATCTTACTATTGATTTCGGGTATAAGAACTTCATGAAAAAGGGTGCACCATATGAGAATAATACACTGGTCAAATTTTGTTGAGCCTTGCTTTCTAATGTATGTTCGTTGCCTGCGCACATCTGAAGTTTTCAGAGATGCGACTTCTTTGGAACTTGAAAAAACAAGCATAAATCCTATGTCTAAATCCCTGGCACTTACTTGGATTAATTGTTGAAGGTGGATCAAATTTCAGGCCATGACCTAAACTAGAAAAAATAGATTCGCATCTCTTTGTTAATCTAGTTTGCTTATTTGTTAATCTAGTTTGCTTCTTTTAGTTAGGTCGACGTCAAAGAAAATGCGACTCCTAAAGTGCTTAAGAACTCTTGGATATCAAGGTCAATTAACAATATATTCCTAGTCCATAACAACGAAACTTGGATCAAATTTTCAATATCTGCAAGTGATTTGTGTTAGAAATATGTGAACTAATATAATTGCAACATTAATTCCATATGCATGACTATAAATCGAATTGTCTAACGTATGTTTAATAACTATAATGGGATGGTTAATAATTTACTAATTATATTTGAGGTACATGGTAGTACCTTAATAACTATATGTTGGCTCATTAAACTATAGTTAATAACATCCTTGAAATGACACAATTTATACAAACTTGAGTTGAGTTGAATACAACCGCTTATATCTTGAATCAAGTACTTAGCAAGTCAGTCTCAAAGACTCCATATGAGTTATGGTCAAGTAAGAAACCAAGCTTGTGCCATTTTCATGTTTGGAGATGCAAAGCAGAAGTGAGCCTATAATCCGCAATCTAAGAAGTTTGATCCAAAAAATATTAGTGGGTACTTTGTAGGCTACTCCGTCAAATCAAGGGGTTCTAGATTCTATTGCCCATCTCACACGACAAGAATTATAGAATTAAATACAGATGTCTATTTTGAAGATGAATTTGATTCAAGTCAATGGTCAAGAGAAATTGTATTCAGGAAAGATTATGTTCTAATCCCTGTACTCGTCGTTTCCACTCCTACTGATGACCCTATAATTGAACAAATTCTAGTAGAATCTTATGATGAACCTTATAATCAAGTAATCAAGCATAGGATGAAGCCATTGATACTGGGGATGATGAAATTGTTGTCAGGAGATCATAAAGAACACGTAGACCTGTCATTCCTGATGACTATATTGTCTATTTGCAGAACAGGACTTCGATGTGGGAGATAATACTGAACCAATCAGTTTTCAAGAAGCCATGAATAGTCCTCAATTTGCGTTATGGATGAATGCAATGGAAGATAAGTTGAGTTCCATGTCACAAAATGAAGTTTGAGAGTTGGTTGAACTACCTAAAGATTGCAAACTCATTGGGTGCAAGTGGGTTTACAAAATCAAACATGACTCAAGTGAACAAGTAAAAAGGTATAAGGCAAGACTTGTAGCTAAAGGCTATAGTCAGAGAAAAGGAATTGATTTCAAAGAAACCTTCTCATCATTTTCTACCAAAGATTCACTACGAATCATCATGGCTATAGTTACTCATTTTGATTTGGAACTCAATCAAATGGATGTGAGGACCGCCCTCTTGAATAGAGATCTGTATGTAGATGTTTATATGACTCAACCAGTTGGTTTCGAGATAATTGGTAAAGAACATTTGGTTTGCAAGCTCAAGAAGTTTATCTATGAGTTAAAACAAGCATCAAGGCAGTGATATCTCAAGTTTGATATGGTTGTCACTGTAAATGGCTTCAAGGAGAACGTAATTGATCAATGTATATATATGAAGTTCAGTGGGAGCAGTTTCATTTTTCTGGTACTGTATGTTGATGACATTCTACTTGCTTCTAATGATACTGATCTATTATTTGAGACAAGACAATAATTATTTAGTCATTTTAATATGAAGGATCTTGGTGAGGCATCATATGTAATTGAAATTCAGATTCTCCGAGATAAAGCTAATGAGATTCTTCGATTGTCTCAAAAGACTTACATTGATCGAATAGTAAAAAGATTCAATATACATTCTTGTTCTCTTGAAAAGGCACCAATAGTGAAGGGTGACAAGCTCTCAAAGGCCCAATGTCCATAAAATGATAAAGAGAGAGATGAAATGAAAGTCGTTCCTTATGCGTCACTTGTGGGTAGTCTGATGTATGTTCAAGTATGCACAGTCCTTGATATTGCTTTTGTCGTAGGCGTATTGGGAAGATACTTAAGTGATCCTGGTCTTAGCCATTGGAAAGTGGCTAAGAAAGTCATGAGGTATCTTCAGGGTAGCAAAGATCATATGTTGACTTATCAGCGAACTGACACTTTTGATATAGTTGGTTCAGTGATTTTGAATATATAAGATGTGTGAATGATAAAAAGTTCACTTCAGGCTACATCTTTATGATAGCTAGAGAAGCTGTTTCGTGAAAAAGTGTCAAACAAACAGTCACAACATCCTTTACTATGGAGGTAGAGTATATGGCGTGCTATGAAGCAACTTGTCAAGCAATATGGTTGCGAAATTTTATTTTAGCATTGGGTATTGTAGACTTTATTTCGAGTCGCCTAAATTGTATTGTGATAACTCTATAGCTGTAGCTTTCTCTAAGAATACTAGAAGTACTTTTCGCTCAAAGCATATTGATATAAAGTACTATTTTCTTAAAAAGAAAGTCGATGAGTTCCTCATTACTGTTGAGTATATGCCTACAACTAGGCAGATCCACTTACAAAAGGCTTATCTATATGTGTGTTTGCAGAACACGTCTCCCTCATGGGATTGTTAAGAGCCTAGCTTGATAAGATTAGTAGGAGTTTGCTATTTTGTATTGAACATGTTAGTACTTTGTATGAATTGCTTATAACTTTTATATATGAAACATGCATAATGATGTTTGCAGTTACTTCTTGTTAATATTGACATATATGTTATTGCATATATGTAGTTTGACGAAATGACAGGTACAAAAGGAGACAAATTTAAAGTCTCAGTTGTTGTACTGCATGCATCTTGTTTTAATGCTTATTGTGGTATTTGGACATCTCCAGGGCCAAATCATATGTAGTATATATATCTTGTCGATATAATATTACATATGATTTATTTGATTGCTTTTGGATCATAGAAATTGGTATGGTAGTTTGAGTATATGTCCAAGTGGGAGAATGTTAGAAATATGTGGATTAATATAATTGCAACATTAATTCTATATGCATAACCATAAATCGAATTGCCTAATGTATATTTAATAACCATAATGAGATGGTTAATAATTTACTAATTGCATTTAAGGCACATGGTAGCACCCTAATAATTATATATTGGCCCATTAAATTATAGTTCATAACATACTTGAAATGACACAATTATCCTTTTCTACCCTTTATGGTAGAACATGTTATAAGATATAATATATAGTGAGATTGGGTGCATATGGTGTGTGGGTGTGAAAACAAAATATTGGATCTTCTACTATTAGCATCCTCTCTTGCACAAGATTTTGTTGATTTTGATAGGTTGTGGTGCCCAAAATGGAGATAATGTATCAAGACTCCATGTCAAACATTAGAAGCATGCCAATTTTTTTGTGTTGTTAATGCTCTAAATAAAATATAAATCTTGACTTTGTGATTGTTGATGAATGCATCTTTGAATAACAATTTGTTGTATCAAATGATTTTCAGTTAGAATGTACATAGTATTCATGTCTAGATATGAATCAATCATACATTAACTCTAACGTGTTCATTTGGGACCATTCCTCTTAGTAACCCCATAATTCTACGGTTACAGTTGGAACAGGAACAAAATTTGCTCGGAATGTCCCTTCATGATGATGTGTTGGTTGGGACCCAAGACATTGATTCTTTCTAGATCTACCACAGAACCACGTGGAAGATCCATCATTGATGAGAGGGCAGTCCCTTCTTTTCACTGAACATGTTCTTATGAGTTGTGGGATTCTACCGAGGTTAAAAAATGGGTAAGAATCTGTCATTCTTTTGGTAGTAAGCGAAATATTTACCTTTTAACAGGTGCTGAGTTTGCTTGAAACTTAATATCACAGTAAAATTCAAGCATCGGTGATTTTAACAAGTACCTGATCTGTGGCACTGAGAAAGAAAATGTATAATATGGGCTTGAAAGCATGCATGAAGGGGGCAGGAATGTAACAAGTTCATTACAAGGAGAGGGACAAAACGAGTCTCCATTCATTAAATGGATCACCACACGTCATTTCTAATACGAACAGTTTGGTAACAATAATTTTCTTGCTTGTCAGTCGAACAACAAACTATACATTTAGAACACTGTTAACTTCGGTTGTGATTGACAAGAAACCAATTACAGTACGCGAAAGGAAAAATTGCAGCTCCTCTAGTCTTTACGTATGTTACAATGACCAGTGGCTACCACGGAATTGAGAGATATGAACTACGCCAAAGGGAAAAAAGAAAGACAACCCATCAACCGCATTATGATTGTATATGGGAACAGATACATGAAGATAGGTGTTAGTGTTTTAGCTGGACTGGAAGAGAGATGGGATGCAAGTGTCTGAAGCAGACATTATTATATGTACAAAATAGTCACATACATGTTGCCACATCCAATCTTCCTTTCATCAGGACGGTAAAGAAACAAACATAGGGTAGGTGTCAACGAATATCTGGCTGCTGTTTAGCGTTTTAACCCAGATGTGGATTGCTGGTCTATGAAGAGGAAAATCCAAACTTGATGATGGTCTATTTGAATTGAACGACTATGATGAAAAAGGTGAAATGGGGTTTCATGAGACGTGTAGCGAGATCCTTCACATCATTTAGAGGAATGACTTGTACCACAGCTATGGAGGGAGTACTAGTGTTTGTCTTGGATAATTTGGGCGATTGATAACCTACTTTCCTCATGTTTACCTCTGCTTTTAGACAAGGCAATAGGTCCGCTTTATATATTATGCTTTACCAAGCTTAGAAATACCAAGTCCCCGGTGGCAGAATTGTAGACGTTAAATGGATTCATAAGCACGGAGATGCTCTCTTTCAGGCGACACCTCTCTCTTTCCAGATATGATCTTTAGGTATCTGATCTGATGAGGTACTGCAGCAGGGAGGAAGATGAAAGAAGGAGCGACACAAAACGACGTCGTTTGGTGTTATTTAAGTTAATAACGTTCAAGCGGAAGCAGACGACTAGGTTTAAAAATTACCAACAGGAATATTACATCGGCAAACTCAAAGCTTTAGTGTTCCGCCGACAATTCACACCTTATTTACAGATGATTATTTTTTCTGTCATTACATTCTGTCACAAATTAATTTTTCCTGTATTTAGCGACGAATATTATTATCGCCGCTAAACGAAAATTTTCTCTTCGACTTTTTCGACAGAATAATAAACTTCACGTGTAATTTACAACAATTTATTTTTTGTCATTAATTTTGCTTCACTAATTTCTTATTTTCTTGTAATGAACCACGACAAAATGTAAATTTAACACCAACCATTAAGAACCTCAAGGCCACTCCCACCTTGTATCCACAGATCCAAGAAGCCTGGAACTGGGCTTACTTTTGATACTTTATAAATTCCACAAACGAAACATTGGAGACCCGACCAAACTGATTTTGTGGATTTTACTGTTTCAACTAGATTCTTCCTTAAAGATTGGACAATTTGGAGCTGTTTTTCCCTATAAGGGCCCAAAATTTCCATTCATTTGTAGCCACTTTAAAGCCTAATAATTCCGTTACTATGTTTCTTATTTCTTATCTACTGCTCTTCCCAGTTCAGTACGTGATTACCATCGTGATTAATATTTATTGAATTAATTATCAAAAATTTTTAAATTTTACATAATTTTATAACACTATTATAAATAAATGTTCGAATTTTTAATTTGTTGCAAAAATAAATTAAATTTTCCGTTTACATATTTAACATGGTTCTATTTTTTTACCTAATTATTTTATTATTCAATAATTTTCAAAAATGATGGTAGTTTTGCTTGCCTCTATTCAAGTTGTTACTAGCCAACCAATCGCCACTAGCTTTCTTCACCACCGAGCTCAAAAAGTACCCAAATACCATCGAGTACCAAGAGATCGTTGCGCTCTGTGACCAGTCGACCAGAGCTCTTTGACTAAAACATCTAGCAGTCCAACGAGAGTGAATATATATCAGCCAAAACACAGTGATAGGGAGAGGCGGTGCAGAGTCAACTAGGTTGCACTATTGAATTTTTTAATATGGGTAAAGT
>JAOQMQ010000196.1:7204787-7216612 GCA_027563845.1 Erythroxylum subrotundum
GCTTACCGCTACTACATTAATTTGTTTTAACGGAAGTGATTTCTTTTTATATTTGGTTGCAGGCGACAGCATCACCAGGTTTACTCAAGGAACTAACAAGAAAACTTAACCCTTATACAGTCCACAATTCAAGCGGTAGGTTATGGAAATGGACCCAAATTGGAAACACTTCAATACATTCCCTACTAAATGCAATCCCCAGCTTCCACCTCTGTAGGAACATAGGTTGTCCCCCAATATACCAAGGACCCATTCCAATTATTTCATCCAGATTACCATTCGAAGCAAATTTGAAAATAATCATGCCATCATCAGTAAGTAAAGTATTCTCCAAACCTTGTTTACTCCACTGTGCACTAGCCCAGGCCTTGATAATTGGAAATGCAGGATGTTTGCTCTAGAAAGATCCCACCAGTGAGTTCGACCATGCTCTTTCCCCCGCTTGCAGGAGTTCAAAGGGGGGGGGGGGGGACAAATGATGCCATCCTTCATGACATTAGGGTAATGCTTCATTTGGATATTATGTTGGTGGAATTGAAGTTGTTTGCTCTATGCACCAGTAGTCAGGGAAGACCCATAGGTCTTAGAGACTCCAGAGATATCAACACCAATGCCATCTCTCGGTTTAACTCTCTATGCAAATCTACACGAGAGTGTGCGGAACTCCTCCGCAGCTTAAGTAGGCAGCCCACCATCATCAGTAGTAGCAGAAACCAGCATTATAGACACTGTTATGGAGCTTGCATGGGTCATCCTCTGGCTTCTCTCGTCAGATCTGAAATTGGGTATCGCTCTCACCACTGCCTTCATTGTCCATGGTTCTCAGATCTAGAACCTTGCCTCAGATCTAGATCCTCGCTATCTGTCAGTTGCCTAAGATCTGGAGCCTCGCTAATAGTCACCTCCTATTGATGACGATTGTAGATGAGAATGGCGATGACCCTCAGATCTGGAGCATCTCAGATATGGAAAATGGGTGGCACGATGAGTTAGTGGTAGCACCTTCGTTTCCTTTTCTCTCTCTTTGACCCACTTCTCTGACCATTGTCTTTCTCACTTTACATTGTTTTGCTATCGTGTTGCCCTAATATGCTTTATTTTGACACTCTGGCCCAATGGCATGACCAAAGGTCAATAGTCCTACTAAGATACTCTATTCTATTTTTAGTATTATTTGTATTTTAATTTATTTGAGATATATTTTTTAATAAGGAAGTTGATTTGGTGTAGGATTCTATCTATCTTAGAATATATATAATTATGGAAGTTAAGATGTTTGTGGAAGGAAGGAATCCTAAAAGAATAAAGAATCCTAAAGGAGGAAAGACTCTTGGGATATCTATAAGTAATAGATGGTGTGAAAAATGATTATCAATTTTTTGGCTACTGCGCTTAGGTGCTTTTTAGAGATCAATTTCAAAGTTCTACAATAGACTTTTCTTTGAAGACTCTCAGTAATTATGTTTTAATGTTGCTGCACATATAGGAGAGTATTTATTGACTTAAGTGATTTTTTGTTTCTCTTATTCTTGATTTAATCATTTGAGATATTCTTCTTTTTGTTTCATTCTTTCTTTTAAAATCCCCTGTTGAGGCTAGCATGAGTTGTTCATGCTATTAGGTGTGAGATACTCTCACTGGGTGAGTACGAGTGGATAACTTCAAAGAGTGAGTAGTGTTGACTCCGTAATAGTCTTGTATAAGCTTATTGTACTACCGTGAAAGTTGATTGATTTGGGTGAGGGCCCCGCATATGTAGTCCGAGTGTGTCGAACTGTGTTAACAAATTTTTTGTGTTTTGTGTGTGTGATTTATTTGCTGGGCGCAGAATTTGTTTGCTTGCAAAAAATTCTAAACATCGCAATTAAGAATTCTGGAAATCGTAGTTGCTTGCCCAGTTGCGTTATGAGAATCAACTGTAAATTTCAATTAGAAGCAACCTTGATAGAGCAAAAATTTTGCAGAATTTCGACCTTAGGTTTTTCAATTGATATCAGAGCTAGGTCCATCTCATCAAAACTAATTGGTGTGTCAAGTTGGTGTAGATCGGTATTCTGCACTCATGGATACTAGAGAGGGAGCGTCGATTACTAGGCCACCTTTAGTAGATGGCTCTAACTATACTACTTAGAAATCAAGAATAAAAGTGCTTATTTAAGCACATACTAAAGCTTGGACTTTTTTGATGAAAGGCTAGACTCATCCTATGACAATTAATGAAAAGAATGAAGCGGTACCTAAAGATCCATCTGAGTGGATAAAGGTTAAAGAAGAGGGAGCACTTAGTAACTCTCTAGTAATATATGTAATTTTTAGTATTGTAGATGAAGGACGTTACAGTATGATATCAGCATGCGAATCAACAAAAGAAGCTTGTGATACATTACAAACTGTATATAAAGGATCACAATTGGTGATAACATAAAAAATTCAAATGTTGGCTACTAGATTTGAAGAGTTTAGGATGGAAGAAAGTGAAACTATTGGAGACTTTCATGAGCGGCTACATGATATCATTAATCAAGCACAGCAAGTTAGTAAGAAGTACTCAAATCTAAAACTTGTCAAGAAAAATTTAAGATCGTTGCCTCCTAGATCATACCAAAGATTGCAGCTATTGAAGAAGTTCCTATCATTAATAAGTTATCTTTGGATAAGGTAATTGGAATTCTCACAAACTTCAAGATGATCCTGTTGAGAGACAAGCTTGAGAAGAATAACGGATTGACATTTCAAGTCGAAGTTGCTAAACCTGTGGATGGTTCAAGAGACGATTCCGATGAAAATGAAGATCTGGTGGTGCTAACAAGAAATTTCAGCAAGTGGCTAAAGAAGGTAAAGAAAGATAGACCTGAGTTCAGGCAGAATGGTGGGAGTTCATCTAACAATAATTTCAAATAGCAAGCAAAAGCGTAAAAAGGTGAAAAGAAGGAAAATAAGATATGATGTCACGAGAGTCAAGGTTTCGAGCATATGTAAGCAGAGTGTGCTAACACCCTTAAAAGGAGAAAAAGAAGTCTTACACCAGCACTTGGAGTGAAAACAAATTTGAAAGTGAGTATGGTAGAGAAAAAGAAATTGTAAGTCATCATGATGCGTTGGTTGCTTTATATAAAGAAAGTTAAGTTGCTTGCTTAATAGTAACCAGTGAAGAAACTGAAGATGAAGATTAAGATGTTTCAGTATTAAACTCTAATTCTGATAACAATAGTGATGTTAGTGACTTAGAATTCAAAAGGGAAGATATCTGCAAGGCTTATGAACTAATGTATAGAAAATGGGTGAAGACGTGAAAACAAAATGAGAAGTTAAAGAGGGAGAATTCTACCATGAAAGATGTTATTCAAGATTTGGAGATAAAGTTATGGTCAACAAAAGATGAACTTGACGAAACCAAGGTAAAGCTGATCAATATAGAGAAAGGAATAAGAATTTTGAATGGCAGTATCAAGAAAAGCTAGATGAATTACTGGAAATTGATAAAAACAAAGGGGACTTTCAAGATGTTGGATACAAAGGTTATTGTTCTTAGGTGCATAATGAGTAAAATGGTGAAGTTAGATTTGTCAAAGAAGCAAGATCAAGTAAGCAAGGAGAAATTTAAAAAAAAAAGCAGAAAGTTTGTGCCTATATGACACTTTTGTGGTGTAAAAGGTCACATAAGGTCAAATTGCCACAAGATGCTGCAAATGCTATTCATAATGCTCAAGATAGAAAATTCAGACATTCTTGGAAGAACTTTCAGCAGCAGAAACTATCAAAACATATTTGGTTAGAAAGAACCAACCGTAAGTACTTATGGCTCTTAAATCCATATGCGTCGCTTCTCATAATGAATGATACTTTGACAGCCGGTAGTCAAGGCATATGACAGGTGAAAGAAGCTATTTGATGAGTTATTAAAGTTGTATGGATGATCACGTTACATTTGGTGATTGAAAGAAAGCAACAATGATTGGTAGAGGAACTCTTTACGTGGATGGATTACCTCATTTAAAAAATGTGCTTCATATGGATGGTTTAAAAGCTAACTTGGTGAGTATTAGTAAGCTTTATGATAATGGGCTATTAGTCAAGTTCACTAGTGATGAATGCAAGGTATTAAATCAACAAGAAGATTGTATAGTAAGCGGACGAATATTGGTGGATATTGCTACATTTTGTAGGTTATTACTTCCTTCAATTTAGCCACATATGATGATATGACTTTAATGGCACAAAGCTTGGTCACGTAAATTATGAGCTCATCAATAAGTTGAACAAATCTGAAGCAGTAAGAGGATTGCCTATAATGAAGAAAGATGACAAGGCTACTTGTAGCACTTGCCAAATGGGAAAACAGGTGAGAGCATCACATAAGAAGGTAAGAAATGTTACAACTTATCAAATGATGAATTTGATTCATATGGATTTGGTAGGCCCAACACAATATGCTACTTTTGGTAGGATGATGTGTTTCTTGACATATGATAATGACTACTTAAGATATACATGGATAACTTTCTTGAAAGAAAAATCAGATGTTTTGAGGCGTTTGAAAACTTATGTGTACAAATTACAAATAAAAAAAGTACGACCGTTTTTCATTTCATTGGAGAGCTAGTGAAGACTAAAGTTGTAGTTCTTTCTTATGTAACAACTGAGAAACAACTAGTTGATATTTTTACGAAATCTCTTGACTCTATGAGGTTTGATCTTCTTTACGGGTTACTAGGACTCTGTTCTTTACAACTTTGAAACTTATGATGTACTAAAAAAAGGGCAAGGGTATTTGACAGAAATGGGGCAAGGGTATTTTACCTTATTTTATTTTATTTCTCCATTGCAGCCTCTGTCCTCTGCTTATTTGGCTTTCTTCCATGAACACTAGCTTCTTTTGGCATTGATTGTCCCAATGGGTAGATATGAACTTGCTGGTATTTATAGTTTTGTTGGTGACGGTTGACAGTTGACTTGACATTGACATTGACTTTATTTTTCAATATCTTTTATCATGATTGTTTATTTCAGGGGAAATTTTCATTTCTCTTGTTCAGGGGGAGATTTTGATCCAACAAATAATGCAAAAAGGAGGATATTGTTAAGATACTCAATTTTATTTTTGGCATTGTTTGTATTTTAGTTTATTTAGGATATCTTTTGTAATAAGAAAGTTGATTTGGTATAGGATTCTAACTATCTTAAAATATGTAAAATTCTAGAAGTTAATATTTTTGTAGAATGAAGGAATTCTATAAGAATAAAGAATTCTAAAGGAGGAAGGACTCGTGGGATATCTATAAGCAATCGTAGGTGTGAAAAATGATTATCAATTTTTTGGCTATTGTGCTTGGCTGCTTTTCATATATCTATTTCAAAGTTTTACAACAAACTTTTGTTTGAAGACTCTTGGTGATTATGTTTTAATGTTGTTGCATATGCAGGAGAGCAATTTTTGACTCAAGTGAATTTTTGTTTCTCTTATTCTTGATTTAATCATTTGAGATATTTTTCTTTTTATTTTATTCTTTCTTTTAAAATCTTCTATTCAGGTTAGTATGAGTTGGTCATGCTACTGGGTATAAGATACTCTCACAAGGTGAGTACGAGTAGATAGCTTCAAGAAGTGAGTGGTGTTGACTTCGTAAAAGTCTTTTATAAGTCCGTTGTAGTACCGTAGAAGTTGATTAATTTGGATGAGGGCCCGTATACATAAGTCATGTATGCTGAATTGCGTTAACAAATTTCCTATATTCTGTGTGTGTGATTTATTTACTGGACGCTTAATTTATTTGCTAGCAAAAGAATTTTGGAAATCACAATTAAGAATTTTGAAAATCATAGTTATGTTGCTTTGTAAGAATTAACTATAAATTTTAGTTACAAGTAACCATGACAGAACAGAAATTTTGCGGAATTTTGACCTTCGAGTTTTCATATCCAATGGTGATTAGAACGAATACGAAACTCCGTACACATTATACAAACTTAAACAAGAGAGTCAACATTATAAAGCGAAGAATTTTAAGCCAGTCATTTACAATATGTTCATGCACAGATTCTATTTTCCAAATATCTACTCCCCGTTTATTTTCATTTTATCGGGTATTTTCACGCAACTTGCATATCTCTTGCTTGTTGTCGGTTTGTTTTTATTCCTGATGTCATCACTTGGTGACCGAGGTGACGATCATCCTCCAGGATAGTTACCAGCAATAGTAGCTTCGTCAGGTCAGAATGATAAAAAGAGAAAAAAAGAAATGAAAAACATGTTGAATACTCAAGGTTCCGCGGCTGCTAATTAAATTACTATTAAGTCCAAGAGTGAATCATCTGACAAGCTAGCACATGAGATACTAGCTCGATGACTTCCTGGAACGTGAGCGATTGCACAAAAAGATTAATATTTCAGTTTTATAGGGAAAAGTTTCCCATAGAACAAAGAACTGTCTTGAAGGTTGTTATCTCAAGCCCGAAATTCAAAACGAAGGTTTTGAAAGCAGTATCTTCTATTGAAGGTAAGAGTCCATTATTGGTCGTCTATAACTATAAGTACGTGTCAAGACAAACATTATCTTAATCGAGTCTAAGATTCCAATCCAAAATTTAGGGAACAAGATTCTTTGTCCAGTTTTATGGTGTTTTATTGTGTTAATTTATACGGGTCCCGCGTAAGCTTCATATAAATTAACGTGGGGTCCGCATAAATGAATGACTGAGATTCACTGGACACAATAAAACACCATAAAAACTGGACAAAAGATTTGGACTTAAAATTTAGGTCGAACCCGTGATTTGTCTGTCTTCAAAAAGTTGACGTGGTTACAGATGTTTTGTTATGATTGTGCAGGAGCTAAACAGAATCGAGGCTGACGAAGAGAAGGGGACGGTAGCTGTCACAGCAGAAGCAGACCCTTGTGACATTATTGTCCGAACAAGAAAAACAGGGAATGACGGTACGAGTAACATGGCGGAGAATGACGTATTGGGATATGTACGAGTAACATGTAACATGGCGGAGAATGACGTATTGGGATATGGGCCTCACGCATGTCTAAAGTGCCAGAGAATCGTTTTTGTTCCAATATTCCGGTACGAATACGACGACCTAAATCCTTCCTGCACTGTCTTGTGACTGTTGTCAGGGTGGCTCCACCACGGCCTTAAAAGAAGCGAAGTGGGTAACTACTCCATATCTGATTCAGTGATATGTATGATTGAAGGTATGGTTGCCCAGCGCTGGTTCGGTTCCTTCGTACATAACTGCGTACATGTGGGAGCTCTGAGACTAATAAAAGAATTCCTTTATACGTAACACAATTATTAGATGCTTGATTTCTGAAGACAATTATTACTTCTGTTGCAGTCTCATTGGTATTTGAAAATTTCCTGATTTCTTCCCGGTCTCTCCGTCATCAAAGCGCTAAAAGAAAAAGAAGATAGAGAATGGTGCGTGTTGAATTATTCATCTTGACATTGTCTTCTCGCTGAATGCGATGATGTCTAGACACCTCCCTTGATAAACAAAGCAAAGAATCATCATTTTTAAGGGAATGATTGTGGACAGATGATTGTAAGAACGATATGATAAATCGTAAGGCTCTGAGATTGGAGAAGTAGATATTCGATTTGCCCATGTCAAATATGTTGTAAGTTCACAACAACTGTTCTAGGTGACAAGAAATTATTGAGAGGACAATATCCATTTTTTTTTACGCCTTTCCCTTCTTTGTGTAACTCAGTATCATGTCAATGAACACCCTCCATAAAGAAAGTAAGCCTTTCGTTATCTTTGTTAATAACGTATTCGTTTCAATGTTTTTGGACAAATTCTCTTTTAAATTTTAATTAAAAAATAAATAAAGAATTTATGGGAGGTAACTCTTTGGCTTCAATTAGATATGAATTAACATAATAGTATAAATTAGTGAATTCTTAAACAAATTTCTTATTGAATATTCTTTAATCTAACCATCTAGAGTATCAAACCGACTTTAGCATGCTAGATTATATTATTAAATAATAAGTAGTGATTTACAATGTATTAAAAGAGCCTTGAGTTCACTTTTATTTTTAGTTTTCTATTCAAATTTAGTAGAAAAAGCGTGTTTGTGAAGGGATTATTTAAGTCTCGTTCATTTTTTTTATTGTGAGTTTAAAAAATAATGTCAAATAAAAATATATTTGTTTGAGTTTACATTTCAATTTTTGTCGATTTCAAACCAAATATTTTAAGCTTATGAATGATCAAAATTTGATAATAACGTCCAGTTATATATGTCTTATCATCGGGTTAAGAATATCATACTAAACTCACAAAATTCCAATAGAATAATTAAGAGAAACATATTTCATAAGTAATTATGATGTTAAATATTAAACAATCTCATAAAAATAACTTCAATTATTAAACACTAAACTTAATCTACAAATACATGTAATTGTTGAGTATTATCTCAAAGTCAGAAATGGTAGCTTCTCAAAGTCAGAAATCTTAGCTTCCCAAAGTCAGAAATTGAAGCTTGCTTTCGGTGAATGTTGAGTCAGAAATGGTGGCTTGGTGCAGCTGGCCTTGACCTTCATCTATTGAATTCTCTATAAAAAAGAAGCAACAACAACGAAAGAGTAAGGAGAGAAGAGAGCAGAAATTTTCGATAGTTAGAGAAGGGCAGAAGATTTCTAGTGTGAGAGAGTTAGAGAAGAGCAGAAGATTTCTAGTGTGAGAGAGTAATTTCCAGAAGTGAGAGAGAGCAGAAATTTCTGGAGGGAGAGAGAAAAAAATTATTTATATTTTTTTGTTTTCTCTTCCTAGTAGTAGTGTGAGGGCTTGGGTTAATTTAGGTCTTTTGAAAAATTGAGTGATAAATGCTATTGTATGCTCTCATCGATTATAGTGAAATACTCAGTCGTCTCCAAACTAGACGTAGGCATTGCCGAACCAGTATAAAAATCTTGGTGTTCTTGTTGTTGTTTTATTTTTTCACTCCGAATTTATTAACTTTTTCGCACAACAAGTGATATCAGAGCTCCAGTTTTTTCGACTGGGGTGTTATAGGAGTGAAAATCTGTCGGTGCTATAGTGTCGGTGAATAGTATCGATGCTACAATTCCCGTGAACAGTGTCGGTGCTATAGTTCTCGTGAACAGTGTCGGTGCTACAGTCCCCGTCAACAGTGCTGGTGCTACAGTCTCCGTGAACAGTGCTGGTGCTACAGTCCCCGTGAACAGTGCCAATGCTACAGTGCTGTGAATAGTATCAGAACTACTGTTTGTGTGAACAGTGATTACAAACAGTACGTAATTGTGAATAGTGACGAGTAGATGGCTGGAGGTAAAGACGAGCCCGTTAAGAGGGAGTCAATATCGTCATCGTCGATACCTACATCCAATAGAAATCCAATTGTTACTACAAGCTTAGAGGTTGATAAATTTAATGGCTTTAATAATTTTGGTATGTGGCAGTGTGAAGTTATATATGTATTGTATCAACAAGAGTTAGATACGGTTCTAGAATATAAACCCGAAGATATGGATGACAAGCACTGGACGCGAATTAATCTCCATGCTTGTGCCTCTATTCGATCATTCCTTGATAAGGAGCTGAAATATCCTTATATGAAGGAAACTTCTGCTAAGGAGTTATGGACAAAATTGGAGAAAAATATATGACCAAGGGTGCAGAAAATCGGCTCTTCTTGAAGAAGCGACTCTTCCGATTTCAGTATCGTCTAGGTATTTCTATGCACGAACACCTAAATGATTATAATAAAATACTTGCTGATTTAGCTAACCTTGATGTAAAAATTCCTTATGAGGATAAGGCATTATGTTTGTTAAATTCATTGCCTAATGATTATGATCATTTGAGAACTACTTTGTTGTATAGAAAATTCGAGGTGAAACTTGATGAGGTTTCTGCAGCATTGGTGAATCATGAGTGTCGTAAGAAGGAACTGAAGACTCACAATTCGCAAACTGAGACACTCACTACAAGGGGACGAACAGAGGAAAGAAAACATAGGAAGCGGGAAAAATCTCGTTCAAAGTCACGAGAGAAGTTTCCTGCTAAAGATGAATGTGCCTTTTGTCACCAAAAGGGTCATTGGAAGAAAGACTGCCCCAAATTGAAGAACAAAGAGAAGGAGAAAGTGGGTTCTATAGCAAATGTTGCAAAATCTGGAGATGATGATTTCGAGTTTGCTTTGACTAGTTCATCTGTTGATGGTCACTACAAGGAGTAGATTTTGGATTCATGTTGCACTTATCATATGTGTCCCATTCGGGAATGGTTCTCTAGCTTCCAGGAGCTAGACGGTGGAGTTGTTTTGATGAGAAATAATAATGCCTGCAAAGCACAAGGTATAGGCAAAATCTGTTTGAAGATGCACGATAGAACAGTCAAAGAATTGAGTGATGTTCGGTATGTACCGGATATGAAGAAAAATCTTATCTCATTAGGAGCATTGGAATCCAAGGGTATCAAGATCACCATAGAGGGTGGAGTTCTTAAAGCTGTGTACGGGGCACTTGTGGTGATGAAAGGTACAAGACGAAATAACTTGTATTTTTTGCAGGGGAATACAGTTACTGGTGGAGCAGCTATCACTGAAGCTGCTGATGTAGATAACTCAGATACTACAAGGTTATGGCATATGCGTCTTGGGCATGCTGGTGAAAAAGCATTGCAAGGATTGGTGAAGCAAGGCTTATTGAAAGGCGCAAAGTCATGTAAATTGGAATTCTGTGAACACTGTGTACTGGGTAAGTAAACTAGAGTGAAATTTGGCACTGCTATTCACCACACTAAAGGCATTCTAGATTATGTTCATACTGATGTTTGGGGACCTTCCAAGAATGCATCTTGGGGAGGTAGCCATTATTTTGTCTCCTTTATTGATGACTTCTCTAGGAGAGTATGGGTGTACACCATGAAGCATAAAGATGAAGTCTTAAAGATATTCCTGAAGTGGAAAAAGATGATTGAAATGCAAACCGGTCGAAAGATCAAGACTATCAGATCAGATAATGGTGGTGAATATAAGTCAGATCCTTTCTTGGAAGTTTGTCAAGATGAGGGTATTGTGAGGCATTTCACGGTTAGGGAGACACCATAACAGAATGGGGTGGCAGAGCGCATGAACCGTACTTTACTTGAGAAAGTTTGGTGTATGTTGTCTAATGCTAATTTAGGCAAGACATTTTTGGCTGAGGCAATTACTTATGCAAGCCATCTTATTAATCGGTTGCCTAGTACTGCGAACAAGGGAAAAACACCCATGGAGGTATGGTCTGGTAAACCTTA
Source organism: Erythroxylum subrotundum (assembly GCA_027563845.1). Lineage (NCBI taxonomy): Eukaryota > Viridiplantae > Streptophyta > Magnoliopsida > Malpighiales > Erythroxylaceae > Erythroxylum > Erythroxylum subrotundum. Next base: position 7,216,069 of record JAOQMQ010000196.1, read on the forward strand.
TACTGATTACAAGTATTTACATATATTTGGTTGTCCTGCTTACTATCATGTTAGGGAAAGCAAGCTGGATCCAAGAGCAAAGAGAGTTCTACTTATGGGCTTTAGTACTGGGATGAAGGGATACTGAATTTGGTGTCCAGATGAAAAGAAATTTATTGTAAACAGAGATGTGACTTTGATGAGACTGTTATGGTTAATCAGAACAAGATGAAGGGGAAACTGAAGTGACCAAGACCATGAGTAGTTCAAAGGACGTGGAGTTATTGAAGACCCCAGTTGTTCCAGTAAGGTCTGATGTTACAGAAACTAGTCCTACAGTTGATTTTGATGATGAGGACGAGTATAATGAAGAGTAGGTATCTACCCAAGAACCACCACAGCAACAAGATTCTATTGTAACCAGAAGATTAAGAAGGGAAATTCGAAAGCCTGCTCGGTTTACTGATATTATGGCATATGCACTTCACGTTATTGAAGATGATATTCCATCCACCTACAAAGAAGCTATCAGGAGTTCAGAGAGCATGGAGTGGAAGAAATCTAT
>JAOQMQ010000196.1:7216712-7230045 GCA_027563845.1 Erythroxylum subrotundum
TAGCTAAAGGCTATGCTCAGAAGGAAGGCATTGACTACAACGAGGTATTCTCTCCTGTAGTAAAACATTCTTCCATTCTTATTTTGTTGGCTTTGGTTGTGCAGTTTGACCTTGAGTTAGCTCAACTTGATGTCAAGACAGCGTTCTTACATGGTGATTTGGAGGAAGATATTCTTATGTCTCAGCCAGAAGGGTTTACGGTTATTGGGACAGAAAATTAGGTTTGCAAATTTCAAAAATCATTGTATGGTTTGAAGCAGTCTCCAAGACAATGGTACAAGCGATTTGTTAGGTTTATGATCAAGTAAAAGTACACAAGAAATCATTATGATCATTGTGTATACTTTCGCAAGCTACAAGATGGAACCTTTATTTATTTGCTTTTATATGTTGATAATATGCTTATAACATGTAAAAGCAAAGTGGAGATTGAAAGATTGAAGACACAACTGAGTAATGAATTTGAGATGAAGGACTTGGGAGAAGCTCGAAAGATACTAGGTATGGAAATTGAAAGAGATAGAGCAAAAGGCAAGATTGTTCTGTGTCAAAAGCAGTATTTGAAGAAGGTACTACAACATTTTGGGATGAATGAAAATTCAAAACCGATTAGTACACCTCTTGCTCCTCATTTCAAACTTAGTGCTTCTATGTCTCCTAACACAAATGAGGAGAGTCATTACATGACTAAAATTCCATATGCACGTGCTGTTGGTAGTTTGATGTATGCTATGGTGTGTACTAGGCCTAATATTTCACAAGCTGTTAGTATTTTCAGTAGATATATGCATAATCCAGGAAAAAGGGTATTGGTAAGCTGTGAAATGGATTCTACGGTATATTCTGAGTACCGTGGATGTTGGTTTATTATTTCAACAAGATGAAGTTACTAGTCAATGTGTTGTTGGATATGTAGATTTTGATTACGCAGGTGATTTGGACAAGTGTAGGTCCACTATAGGTTTTATATTCACTCTTACTAGAGGGCCAGTGAGTTAGAGATCAACTTTACAATCTACAGTTGCTTTATTAACTACTGAGGCAGAATACATGGTAGTAACAGAAGCTATTAAAGAAGCCATCTGGCTTCAAAGGTTGCTTGATGACTTAGGGGTCCATCAGGACCATGTGGATGTTCATTGCGACAGTCAGAGTGCTATTTATTTAGCAAAGAATCAAGTTCATCACGCACGCACAAAACATATTGATGAGAGGTTCCATTTTGTTCGTGAGATTATTAATGAGGGAGATATTCTTCTTCAGAGGATTGGGACCGCCGATAATCCTGCTGATATGTTGAAAAAACCAGTTTTGTTACTCAAGTTTAAGCATTGCTTAGACTTGATTGACACTTGTAAAATTTGTTGATTGCCCCGTAGGGGATTGGGAGACGACCATTGGGAATTCCACTTCGAGGATTTGAGCTAAGGTGGAGATTGTTGAGTATTATCTCAAAGTCAGAAATGGTAGCTTCTCAAAGTCAGAAATCTTAGCTTCTCAAAGTTAGAAATCTTAGCTTCCCAAAGTCAGAAATTGAAGCTTGCTTTCGGTGATTGTTGAGTCAAAAATGATGGCTTGGTGCAGCTGGCCTTGACCTTCATCCATTGAATTCTCTATAAAAGAGAAGCAACAACAACGGAAGACTAAGGACAGAAGAGAGCAGAAATTTTCGAGAGTTAGAGAAGAGCAGAAGATTTCTAGTGTGAGAGAGTAATTTCCAGAAGTGAGAGAGAGCAGAAATTTCTAGAGGGAGAGAGAAAAAAATTATTTATATTATTTTGTTTTCTTTTCCTAGTAGTAGTGTGTGAGCTTGGGTTAATTTGGGTCTTTTGAGAAATTGAATGATAAACATTATTGTATGCTCACATTGATTATAGTGAAATACTCAGTCGTCTCTAAACTGGACATAGGCATTGCCGAACCAGTATAAAAATCTTGGTGTTCTTGTTGCTGTTTTATTTTTTCACTCCGAATTTATTAACGTTTCCGCACAACAGTAATCACATTACAAAATAACTCTGTAACTCTACAAGATCCACCTAGTTCAATTTAACTGTTACGTCCACTCTAAATCCTTGCGCTCTTCTTTAAACCCTTACTTAAAATTATCACAAGTAACAAGGTAGCGTATATTAACTAAATAAAAACGTAAATAAAATAATGGTAAAAATCTTACATTACCATAATATGAAATATGAAATATAAAATATAAAATTCATAATTCATATTTATATGGGACTATATATAAAATCTTTCTACCTACTTCTTAATATGTTTTATGTAATGTTTCTAAGTACTAAAGCTCAAAAAGTCAACGTACCACTTCCCATTTTGCAAGGATCTGAGGAGGGTCATAATGTACGCAACCTTTCCTTTATATTTTTATGAAGAGGTTGTTTCCGTGATTTGAACTTGTGACTATAAGGTTACAAAAAAACAACTTTACCAATTATTCCTAGGCTCACCCTTAGTTCTAGGCATCAGTAACATAAAAATATCATAGCAATAGCTACAGACAATGGTGTCACAATATCCATCCAATTCCTTGTAGATAATTAAAAGAAATGTTGAATACTTTGTCTCGACCAATGAATTTATAATTATTTAAATATTATCTAGAATAATAAATATTGGTCAACAAAAGGGTACTCACATCATTCTAGTTCTAATTTATTTGTCTCAAATAGGGAATCATCATATGTCTTAATCTAGTACAAATTAAAAAAACCTCAACCAATCATTGCACTCTACGACATATCTTTTGAAACACAATAAATCATGCGATCATCAATCACAATAACATAAAACTTATTAAGACGTTAACACCAATATAATGTCAAACCTACATTCAATTTAAAATGTACAAATACTACCTCTAGGACACCCTAAACATAACACATGTACCATAATTATATGTCAACAATCATACCATTTTACAACAATTAAGCATACGTAATCCTCCATAATTGAATTGTTAACTCAAGGTTTATGTTTAACGATTTTGAAGATAACTTTATAATATTTCAAAATTCAAATTTGATTTATTTCTTTATATAGGCAACTATATAATTCTTAAAAGGAAATAAAATTATAGGATAATTGCTTCCTTTCTTGCAGGAAACCTCTTTATGAACTTACCTAATTAGAAATGGTTTCATGACATCCGGAAGAATCTTACTAATTCGAATAATTAGCTTCGGAAGCCTTGACAGAACGTTTATCTTATGTCTAAATATCAAAGATTTCAGTAGGGATGATGTCAAAGATTAAGCAATGGCTAGTTGAAGAAAAATATCTATTTAAAGAAGAAGCCACAACATTTGCAAATAAGAGACATATACTTGCGAAATACCTTAGCAGCATCAATATTCTTGAAAGTTATATCAAGCTCTTTGTGCCTTAGAAAGTGAAATAACTCTATTGAGAGAGACTATTAAATCCTTTATACATTACTTGTTGCGAGTTTGAGAGGTTTGTTAAACACTACGAGAGTGGAAGGTTGAAGAACATTGAAAAATATGTACTTATACGCTTGGAGAGGCTTGGGAAAATTTACTACTTGGAGTTTATAGTGAAATACGCAAGTTGAATACTTGGAGACTAGACGTAGGCTTCGTTATAAGCCAAAACAGTATAAAATTGACTATGTCACACACTCTCTCTTAACTTTTAAATTTCCACATTATAGTGTTTATGTTTTTAACTTGCAAGAGGCTCCTTCAGTTTTACAATAGGCTTCTTCTGTTTTATATCTTAAGAGGTTCCTTTTGTTTTGAGCGATAACAGGCTCCTATCGATTAACAAGCTCATTTCTTTTTTAGCGCTAGAAAGCTCTTATCAATTAACAGGCTCCTTTCCTTTTGAGTGCTAACAAGCTCCTTTCATTTTTAAACAATTAACAAGATTATTTCATTTTCAACGTTAGCAAGATCTTTTCGAAAGTTGATAGGACTCTTCTATTTATAGTTTTTTTTTTTTGTTTAGAAGGATATTATCAATTTGAAAGTACTTTGCAAATTTTTTTTACACACAATTCACCCCCTCTTGTGTGTGTTTGTTTTATCATGAACAACTTATGTAACATGCAACAAATCATAAAAATTGCATTCAAAAACTCAATAATAGAGAAAACACAAATTCTAACAACCCTAATTGATATACACAACTTGTTTCTTATAAGAATCATACCTTAAACTCTTTTTGCTATGAAAAATTGATTAATTGCTACATAATTTTCTACTAATGATGATATATAACTACTGAAATTATATTTTTTCCTCTTAGAATTTGTTTCTTCTATACCTACCATCATGTCTCTCGATGTTCTCTCATCTTTTGTATGTTCATTTTTTATAAATCATTGACTAAGTCTTTAGAATTTCCTTTTAAAAATGGTTCCATGACTAGTTCAATCAACTGATATCTCCGAAATTCCAATTTGATCAATCAATGTTTAGATTCAATAAGTTGATTTTGCCTCTAAAAGCTTAGTTTTAACCAATAGCCTAGAATTTTTGAAATACTCATGCATCTTTAGATCAAATGGAGTTTTAGTTAATCAATATACTTTATAAGTCTCCAAAACTAATGCAAAAATGTATAAACACTAACCTTAACCAAAATTAGTATATTCTTCATTATGCTCATAATTAATTAGTTCTAAACCTCCCAACATCATAATCGTTTTTAGAAAATGATCAAGAACTTCATAACTTCAAAACTTCACATATAATAAAGTCCAAACATCTGGAATAAAAATAATCGTAGTAATGCGTAAATTCATAAAGCATCAGTTGACTAGGGATGTCAATGGATCGGGCCATGGGCCAGACCTATCTAGGCTCGCCAGACCGCTGGCCACACGGGCTGAGGGTCAGGTTGGGTCGGGCCATGAGCGAGTCTCTTTGGAGTTATCAAAGTAATAAAGGAAGATATTTAAGTTATAAGCTTTGTTTAGGTATTATATTATTGTACTTGAGGATGTACCGTATGAAATTGAGGTTCCTTTACATTGTAAAAAATGATTGTAAAAGGGTTCATTTTTTACTGATATAAAATTATATAAAGGTTGTTCTTTGCCTTGATAGAATTATAGTAAAATTCTAAAAAGAGTCTTGATAGTGCATGTAAACAAAGATTGTTTGTTGAACTGCTATGAATTGATTTGTGTTCTCTCTTACCTATCCTCTTTAAGTTATTATTCAATTATTCAATTATTCAATTGATTTATGATAAACAATTTCTTTATTCTTATATATATTAATTGCTGTTAAATTAAATTTATTGAATACAAAATTTCATTAAATTTTGTAATCACCTAATTCTCCCTCCACCTCCTTTTGGGTGCCATTAGGTACTAACACTAAAGTCTAGCTTAGTGCAGGTTTGAGTAAAATCAAATTCCCAACAATAGATGTGTAAGGAATCTTTTCCATTCTTATGTGTTCTAATTCATGCTTTAGGCATTTAATGAAGATTAGCTTACACCAACACCTGTTTTGAACCATTATCATGATCCTTTGTAGAAATTAGAGGTCCAACAACTAGTACAAAGACAAAATACATGATGATAGCTTTAAAAATATTAATCATAAAGATGCAAGAAAATGAGGCAATTTAAGATGAATATGATGCATTGCTAAGATATAATCACTTTTCTATATGTTATTAGAGATGGAATATGCTTAATACATGAAGAACAAAGCTTGGAGAATGTCTAATAACATGATGTGCTTTGTTTAAGTTAAATGGAGCCTAAATTGCATAATTAAGATGTACTTAAGGGCTTCGGTTGGTTTTGTGTTATTAGTTAGCATGTTTTATTATAATTGGGCTTTAACTTAATTATAAAGCCCAAATTTGTTAGTATTATTTTATAGTTGTTTTCTATTTTCCTATATAGGTAAGACTTGATATGGAGTTAATTTCTAACCTGATTAGGATTTCATAAATTTCTAATCTAATTAGGATTCCTTATGAAATTAAAGATATAAATTGAAATAGAATTCCTAGCGTATAAACAGAATTGGTGTTAGTGGTTAATGTTTGGATCCTTGTTACATTTGATAAAGAATGTTCCTTTACAACTATATTTTTCTTTTCCTTTTAGGGTTTTAGTTCTTAGGGATTTTATGCCTATAAAAGGCTATCTTATTAATGTAATTCGTGCATCATCCATACAGAAATCAATTTGAGAGTTTTCTCATTTCTGTGAGAATTTTCTTTATAAAAGGCTATCTTATTAAAGTAATGCTGCATCATCTATACAGAAATCAATTTGAGAGTTTTCTTCATTTATGTGAGAATTTCATTTTGGTTCTTTAATAATAACTTAATATAATCTTATTGAAGCAATTTAAGTTGATCAAAATCCTTATAACTTTATTTCTAATCAGTGGGTTTATTAGGGATAAGTTTCCTTGCCTGATGTAAAGACAGTCCTATGTTCTAATTCCATATGAATTGGGTTTTAGGTAGTTTTCAACATAAGATTTGCATTATTTGGTATCAGAACTTTAACTCTTGAAATTAGGTCATACTTATCTTTTAAGTGTTTATTTCCTTTATTCTTCTTTATAATTGTGTCGTTTATCGTTTATCTATCCAATTCTTTCTATCCTAAATTCTTTTCAATTCATCATTCACTTTGTGTGTTCTTCTTTAATCAAAGTTGTTTATTCTCTTTTTTTTTTGAGTTAGTTCGCATCGTATATAAATAAAATTAAAAAGTAAAAAGTAAAAAGTAAAAAGTAAAAAAGGAAAAATAAAAAATATGCATCAAAACCTAAATTATGATCCTTTTTATAGTTTAAAAGAAGATTCTTAGTTTTGTTTCATCCTTGTTACCTTTTTGATAGTTTGGTTAACCTATTCTTTAGGTCAATTCATCCTTGTTACCCTTTTGTTAATTTTTTTTCCTTTTTTCTTTCTTGTTAATCCTAATTTTTATCAACCAGTACCTTATTGTTGCTTGCTATTTTGGTAGGACCATTGATAAAGTTCTTTTTAAAGGGCTTCTAAGGGAAATTGAGAGGTAGAATGTAAGAGTGGTAAGAAAATCATCAAGAAAAGCCAAAATTGAGCGAAACAAGAGTGATTTAAGTGAGTAAACACGTAAGGGAGTCACGAGGAAAAGGGAGTCATGGGTCTGTCGCAAAAAGGGATAGGCGAGGAGAAAGCGAATTGTCATAAATGACTAATTGCGGCATTTTTTTTGTCGCTAAACATAATTAGCTTCATTAACGTAGGTGTAGGTAATAATTTTTAACGACGATTTAATTTTAGCAGCAAAATATATTCAGACTATAGCTAAAGATTATTGACGACATTTTGTGGAATGTAGCTAAAAAGATTTGGTGACGATTTTGTAATTGTACCTAAAAAGTTTTGGTGATGATTCTGTAATTGTAGCTAAAAAGTTTTGGTGACGAATTTTTATATTTTACTATTTCTTATTAACAATTTATCATTTAATTATAATTATTGATAACATTTTTAATCCATTTTATTGTTTTTAACATCGTTTGAATTATAATTAAGTAACATTGTTTAAATTATTGTTGGTAACAATGTTTGAATTATAATTAAGTAAACAAAAATAAAATATAAATAATTAAAAATTAGATGCATTTTATATAAAAATAAAATGTAATTAAATGTTAATTACAAAAGTTAAAAAAAATGTATAAACGACTCCTCATCATCGTTACTACTACTTACATAGTTTGACCATCTTTATAAGCTTGGTCAACTCTCTTTCAGTATGGTCTATATTTTTTTTCATTACATTGTATTTTTTTCTTTTGTACGCTTTAACTTTTCTTCCGTACGATCTAACTTTTCTTTATTACATTGTAACTGAGCCTTAAGTGACCGGTTCTCCTCTTGCAGCGTCATTACATATGTTGGTCGCGACGATGATGAACCAATTGGCTTACGACCATACCCAAGACCTTTGATGTACCATGATCATATACCAAGGACTTTGTTGCAAATGTTATCTACATTTGGCTCATTTCCGTCAAACAATAATCTTTTCAACAACTCCTACATTTTATCCTAAAATTTAAAACACAAAATCAAGATTTAATTCAAATATTATTAGTTACTACTACGTAAATAAATAATCTTAAAAATTAAAATTTTAATACTTACATAATTATTATGTGCTTCTTTAAATGTCCAGTGTTTACCTTCATTGTAGTGTATAAATTTATAGAGTGTGATCCTATCACATTCTTCTCTATGTAGTTGACTCTGACTCTGTTTTATGAAAAAAAAGAAATTTGAAAGACAATAGATAATATTGTATTTACTGATATAATAATAACTTATAAACAAAGAACTTATAAATTCTTTTCGTACGATAACAAATGATTTGGAGCCGGTGTTGTGATGAGTTTTTATCTTTCCTCTGTTAACCTTGGCTTTCTCACATTTTTCCTAAATAAAGAAAAGAAATAGTCATTAAATTGTGTTTCAAAATTAAAGGAAGCAAATGTGAAGAGAAAGAAAACAAACTTTAACGTTGACAGAAGCTTAATAATCACACATTTCACTCCAATTTTCTGGAATCACCGGTTAAGGAACACGTCTCCTTGCCTCCTCATCTGAAGGAAAAGACTTGTAATATTTATAGAGTCGATAACGATGATCCTTTGCCCTTTGTTTCAATAGTGAACTCACACAACTTGAAACTTTAGGGTTGTCGATATCGACGATATTGAGCTTCATTTGTGAACAACACGTAAAAGTTAAATTAATCTTTAAATCAGTAACACAAAATTGCATATAATTAAATAAATTGAAAAAATTACCAAAACTTTGTCTAAAACATTATGTAGCAAGTTTTCTTCCTTCAACTGCTTGGTATGGTGAAGGCAAGACAATTCATTCCTGACAACGACCCCTAACTTATTGGACAATCTTGTTAATTGGATCTTGTCAACAAGATGACGTTGCCTGTGGTCAATATGCATAGACAACTTGTTGTTTATTGCAACATTCATATGTTGTAACTCAGAACCTTTAGTGATACCTCTACCTTTTTTTTTTTCTTATGCTGGTATTACAACTTGACAACAAAAGAATAATGATAAGAAAAAAACACAATAAACATGTAAAAATATATTTGAGCATAAGTCTAATTATAAGTGGTAAAGATAAATAGACCTGGAGATCCCTCAGCACTTATTGAGGTAGATTGAGGTTGTTGCTAATTGGCTTAATTGGTGGATGACCTCGGTGTTTGTTGTTCGATAGGGTCTGATTGATGTAGTTGTTATGGGGTCAGATCAATTTCGATAGTTGCCACCTTTTTTCCCTTGTTTCTACTAAGTACCATTATATTGAATAACTATAATTAAAATTTCAACATTACGCATAAACATAAGTCAAACATTAACAATCTGCAAAAAAACATAAGTTAAACATAAACATTTTGCATAAACATAACTCAAACACACACCAACGTTACGCATCAATATAAGTCAAACATTAACATTTCGCGTAAACATAACTCAAACTCACACCAACATTCAGCATAACATAACTCAAATACCATCATTCCGCATATCATAACTCAAACACACATGAACATTCCGCATATCATAACTTAAGGAAAGACAATTCATTTATGACAATGACCCCTAACTCACTGGACAATCTTGTTGATTGGATCTTGTTAACAGGACGACGTTGCCCGTGGTCAATATGCATAGACAACTAACTATACATTGCAAAATTCACGCGTTGCAACTCAGAACCTTTAGTGATAGCTCTACCTCTTTTTCTTATGCCGGTATTGGAACTTGACAACAAAAAAATAATAATAACAAAAAACATAATAAACATGTAAAAATATATTTGAGCATAAGTCTAATTATAAGTGGTAAAGATAAACAGACCTGGAGATCCCTCAACACTTGTTGAGGTAGATTGAAGTTGTTGCTGACTGGCTTCATTGGTGGATGACCTCGGTCTTTGTTGTTCAATTAGGTCTGATTGATGTAGTTGTTGCGGGGTCAAATTAATTTCGATAGTTGCCACCTTTTTTCCCTTGTTTCTACCAAGTGCTATTATATTGAATAACTATAATTGAAATTTCAACATTATGCATAAACATAAGTCAAACATTAACAATCCGCAAAAACATAAGTCAAGCATAAACATTTCACATAAACATAACTCAAACACACACCAACGTTACGCATAAATACAAGTCAAACATCAACATTCCACCAAAAACATAAGTCAAACATGAACATTTCGCATAAACATAACTCAAACTCACACCAACATTCCGCATAACATAACTCAAACACCAACATTCCACATATCATAACTCAAACACAGATGAACATTCACATATCATAACTCAAACAGGGACATTTGGCATAAACATAACTCAAACACCAACATTCTGCATAACATAACTCAAACACCAACATTCTGCATAAACCTAACTCAAACACCAACATTCCGCATAACATAACTCAAACACCAACATTTCGTATTAACATAACTCAAACACCAACATTCCGCATAACATAACTCAAACACACACCAACATTCTGTATAACATAACTTAAATACCAACATTCTGCATAACATAACTCAAACACCAACATTCCTCATACCATAAGTCAAAGACACACCAACATTCTGCATAAACATAAGTAAAAAATCAATAATATGCACTTTTAAGAGTGAAATATCAACAATACGAATTAACATAACTTAAACATTAACATAACATTTCAAAAAAATATAAACAATTTATATACCTTCAATCATCATGATCAAGATTTTGAAAATCATCATCATTAATTACATTACCATGGGACTCTTCATCACTAATATATTCAAACATGATATCATCATTGTCATTTAATTCATCCTGAGTAGAGTCTTCATCTCTTTCTATGATAAGATTGGCTTGTGCTTCATCCACTTGTACTATATTGGGATCAACATCTCTCCCATGACATGATGATATATCTACATCTTCTATTCGAACAACTTCATTATTAAGCTTGGATTCAATCTCTTGATATACTTAATTTTTATCCCCATTCATTTGGCCATTATCCCTTACGAAAAATTGAAGATATTTCGTTGTTGAAACTTTTGAACAACCTTCCAATTGCTACCTATTACAGTATCATTGAGGTATAAAACTTATGTCACTTGAGTTACAAGGATAAAAGGGTTATTATCATACCATATCTTACTAACATTGATACTAGTAATATTCTCATTCACTTTCATGTCAGTAAGATTAAACCATTTGCACTTAAATAGAACAACCTTCTTATCCTTAATGTAGTGCAACTCTATTATTTCAAAGAAGACATCGTAGAAGTCAATAAAATCATCATCATGACATCTCTCGACAACAACCCCACAATTTTGGTTTCCAAGTCGACTGTCTCTATCTTGTATGTGAAATCTAACCCTATTAACAATGCAACCTGTATGAGGCTCACATGCTAAAGAATATAATGCTATTGTCGCCTCTTGCATGTTACGGTTATGAAACCTTATCATCTGTATGACAAAATGAAATTAAAAGTTAATCTAACATACAAATTGTCATAAGTTCATGATATTCCATCAATATATAACTTACTTGATTCATAAACCATGATAGGAACTTAAGCTTATGTCTTTTTTCAATATTAAAAATCCCTTTACTTCAAATCGACTCTTTGTGGTCTTTAGTTAAACAAGTTAATAGAGATCAGGAAATGAGATTCAATCACAAAATTCTAATATGAAAACATGAATCAAAAGTAATATACATACTCCACATATATATATCAACTTCCTCGCAATTTTTCAAAATATACCAATGGGCGATTTCGAATTCGACTTTAGTTAACTCGATATATTTTCCCAAACCAAGTGAACTTACTTTTTGGGAGAAAATTGACAAGCTACCATTTTGATCAAAATCAAAGTTACGTTTTGGTATATTAAATCTTGTCTCCATGTCATTTAAGTACATCAAACAAAATGTCAAGCATTCATTCGCTATATAAGCCTCTGCAATAGACCCTTCAGGTTGAGCTCTGTTACATACATAACGTTTAAGAGAGCATAAAAACCTTAACAAAATATAAAATATTAGCAATTGTTATTAACAAATAACTTTAAAAATATTAAAAGTTAATATAAATTACCTTTTAATCGAGAACATCCATCGAAATTGAACCGGTCCACAAAGTGTTGCTTCGTTTGGTAAGTGAATTTCCAAATGAACCATAACATCAAAAATGATGGGGGAATACTAGTTCAAGCTTACATAGAATTAAAGTTATGTCTTTTTCTATTTTTTCAAGCTCTTCAACTTTAAGTGTTTTGCAATATAACTGCTTAAAATACTCACCCAATTGACCCAAAGTTACAGACATATGCTTCGCCAAACACCCACGAATTCCGATGGAAGTAATTGTTGCAAAAGTACATGACAATCATAGCTTTTTAACTCTGATACTTTTCCCTCTTTAATGTTCACACAATGACCTATATTTGATGCATACCTACCAGGAAACTTGACTGATTTAAGAAATTAACAAAAAGATTACTTCTCCCTTTCGACATGTTGGAACAAGTTGGGGGAATAATGTATGACCGATCATCTCTTCTTTTCAAAAGCAAGTCTTTTCTTATATTCATTTATTCCAAGTCAAGTCTAGCCTTAATTGTGTCTTTTGATTTCCTATCAATTTCTAAAATATTCTTACAAATATTTTTCTCAATATGCATCACATCAAGATTATGCCTCAAAAGCAATTCCTTCCAGTATGGAAAATTGAAAAATATGCCTTTTTTATGCCAATTGAGCTCAACATCATTTCTCTTTCGCTTTCTATTACTTCGGTGTTTGCCAGGTATAATGTTACCCAAATGTCATAGCTGGTAAACATCATCACCAAATAACTACAAAGGAGCTTAACCCAATTTTACTTTGCCATTAAACAGTTTGCTTGTTTGCCATTTATACCCATGTTCCAAGTAACAACCATGTCATATATAACATATTTTACTTCATAGCCTCATTGAATAAGATTGATGTTACATGTAGGATAAGCCATATATCCTTTAGTGCTCTACCCAGAAAAATTCCCATAAGATGGGAAATCTTTTATAGTCCACAAAACAACTGCATGCATTATAAATGTTTCACCTTGAACAACATCAAAAGTTTGTAATCCAACCTCCCATAAATCGTTTAAGTCATCAATTAGTGACGGAGCCAGGAATTTAAGATAAGAGGGCCCAAATAAAATATAGATTTCACAAAAATTTTCATATCAAAATTAAATAAAAA